>VYXH01006326.1:42157-142832 GCA_013397275.1 Burhinus bistriatus | reverse complement strand
GGCGAGAAAGACAGGGGGTGTGTGAAGAAAGGTTTTAAAATTAAATATCCTTTTAAAACAGCAATTAGCTTGGGTTTTCCTGGAAGAACTGAGGCATATGAAGATCACAGGCAGGCACCTTCATACCCTGTGCCAGCCTCCAAACCTTCAAACCTCCTGTCCCCTTTGAACATGAAAAGCTCTGTTACAGGCGCACCAAGAGGTGGATCCGCCGGCTGATGGTCAGCGTGAGTGTGCGTCCCACTGTGAACAAAGTTACGGTGAATTTCAGCACACACCTGGCTGTTAGGCTTCTTCGCCCAGTAACGGGTCTAAAAATACAGCCACGGGGAAGGAGAATGTTATCTTCATGGCGCTGCCATCAGTCGCAGGGCGCTGCTTCTTCCCCAGCTTCAGAAGTACACATCTGTGTCTGGAGACTGGTGTCCATGAGAAGACAGGCTCCACATTTCTTGCAAATCTGCCCTTTTTTGTGAAAACACGTGAAAAATTTTTGGTTTAGCCATTTTATCACTCTCCTTGCACAGGTGTCTGCTTAGCCTTGGACTGGCTCAGCTCTTACTCCAGGAGAGCTGCTGGGATTTTCCCTACAGAAGCATCCCCATTCTCCCATTGCCTCCCTCTTTTCCTTCGGTAACTGTTGTTTCAGCCATTTCCAGCTTAATTGGTGCTGTGTACTTGCCAGCCTATGTGGCTGGGCTCCTGACCACCCTCTTCAAAGGTTATTTTATTGCGGTCATGGTGCATTAATGTTATCAAACAGCTGTTCAGGCACCAACCCTTCAATTTACTTGCTTTTGCCTGCCTTTCCTGAATTTGATATTTGCTTTACCAAAAAAATGGGCAGCCTTCCTACTACAAGTGCGAAGACACAAATGAAGACGAAGACCTGGTGACTCTCAGTGCAGGATTTTCCTTCTGAAGAGAAAAAGGCAACCTTCTTTTTCCCTCCCTATTTGTTTGTAGATAGGACAAATAAGCAGGCAGTACAAAATAATCTTATTTATTCAGTGTAGCAGATCCAAAAACCTTGCTGAAAAGCACAGATCTCCTGGTTGCACACCGGTCTGTGAGGGACAGCTGTAGTCCTGGTTTTCTGTATGACCTTCACAAGGTCGTTTTGCTTCTCAGTGTCTTGGGTCCCCACATGACAGGGTGTTGTGGGAATAAATAGGGGAGGGTGGAACCAGAGGGGAGGTGAATGGCCAAGTTCATCCAGAAGGCACTGGGGTCAGGTCTTGCAAACACTTACAGACTTCCCTGCCGTTGCACTACCCGTTGGGTTTCACCACTTCCCATTGACAATAGCTTGACATCACTTCCTGGAACAAAATGAATGTATTAAACTGAGCATTTCCTCTATAACTTGTAGTTAGTCAGCTACTTATTTTTGACTGGCAATGCTAACTTCAGC
Organism: Burhinus bistriatus; assembly: GCA_013397275.1. NCBI lineage: Eukaryota > Metazoa > Chordata > Aves > Charadriiformes > Burhinidae > Burhinus > Burhinus bistriatus. Next base: position 141,418 of record VYXH01006326.1, on the reverse strand, counting down.
TCTTGGTTTGACTCTGTTTCCTGACCAACCCCAATGTATTGTCTGTCTTCTAGTGCAATCCTAAAATAGTCTGCCCCGGCCTCTGGGAAAGCAGGCACAGATGGATTTACACACCTTGAAAACGTTTAGCTCTTTGGAATTGTTGCAGAAAATATTTGCCATGGAAGTTGTGTAACACTTTAATCTTAGAACTAGAAAATGTTCATCAAAAGAAATTTTTTTTTCTCCTTTAGACATTAGTTTTATCTCTACAGAAATACTCCAAAACTCCAAAAGAAAGAGCCATAACTCCCCAAAATGCTCCATAATAAATTTCGTTGCTGTGTGCCTATAAGAGTCTTACTCCGGGTTTTCTCCAGGAGCATGAAGAGCCTGGATTAAACAGCTTCAGCATCAACACTGGGAATGTGGCTACTGAGTAGAGCCCTGGCAAATCCCTTCACAGCAACATTTTTTTCCTTGGAGAAAATATGTGATTTAGTGGCAATAAAATGGTTTTAAAATTTCAGTGGATTATTTGTGCTCCTGCAAACAAAAAACAGTAAAAACAATTGAATCCTTTCATTTTGGTATTGGAAAAAAAAAAATTATTGCCATTCTGTTCCACTAACTTCTGCCACTTCTGATATTTCTTTCAATTTATTTTTTAATTAGAAAACTTGTAGATGCTGAAGTTAGAGAAAAAATAATTAATCTGAGGCTGAAAAAAATGCTACAGTTAACTTAAAGTGATCGCCAAAAATGTTGAAAATCATTCATTGCAAGTCAACTGCAAATTAATTTCTCTCATGATTTTTCAGCATAGCCGAGAAAAATCAAAATCTCAGTTATTCACATAGCTCTGTTATTGATTCTTGTCATTGTTCTTTATCTGATGGCTTCATATAGCAAAGTAAAGCAAGTGGGAGAAGACAATGGGGACTTAAGCCCATTGTAACTCTAGTAAGATTATATGGGTTTATTAAGTATTTGTTTGCCTCACTGGGCCTTCACTTACAGCTAAGGGGCAGTTATTTCTTCATAAATCAATCGCTTGTGATCACTTGTCCATACCGTTTCTGTTTCACAACTCCATGTAAAGGATGTCAGTGTAAATGAGAAGAATGCCCCATTAAGTTCATAATACACAAGACCTTCCAACTTCACCTCATCATTAAAATCGTTACAGACCTCCAGAGTTGTCTTTGAACTCACCTTGCTTTGCTAGATAAAGGCCAGCAGGTGAAGAACCACAACAGCAACAAACACAAATGAAGGGGATTTGAGAGAGCCTCTATTTCAGGAAATGACTATTGTTCACCTAACACCATTTTGGGGCACGGCATTTTATAGACGACCAGGAAAGCAAGCATGAAATACAAAGAATATTTTTCAGGATCCTCAAGTGGAATTTTGGCTTTATTTCGAATGTTTGTTTGGTGTGCCAAGGACGGGGCTGTGAAGAACTCCTCCAGCCGCCAGCCAGGGAGCCAGCACCAGGTCAGAAACGCTCATAAAGTCAGAAGTTTCAAACTTTACATTCATAACAGCAACGTTGCCATCTGTGCTGCATCTGAAACCACAGGCACTCAGAATCGTGCACGAGTGTTCGGACAGGGACACATGCAAATACAGTGCAGATTGATGGAGGAGTCATCATGCTGAGAGGGGACAGCAATGAGCCACCGTCTTCTGAAGGACTTCTTTGCACTGAGTGAAGGGAGCCAGCCTTTAATCTGAAGACTGAGCAAAACTTTTTGCCTGGTTCCAGGTTTGCTGGCCTGAATTGGTTTATCCTTAGGACGCTGCCCGAGTGTTCATCTCACCACTTGTATTGCAACTGAGAGACGGAGAGTGGAGTTAGGAAACATCTTCCACTTTAGAAAATTCAGAATTAAAACATTAAGCAAAACACTTTCTGGCATGAGATGCAGCACTAAAATGTAGACCACACTAATAAGGCTAAGAGTATTGTTTTGATTAAATGCCAAATTAGTCATCTGTCTAAACATTGTACCATTTATCTGTAGTATTATATAGTGCAGTTGTCATCAGAGATGTGGGTTTGGGGAGGTTTTTTATCTCACCCACTTTCCGTAGCAGTAAGTCCTGCACCTCATCCAATGAACAAAGCCTGCTGCAGAGTTGTCTTCCTCTCTTTCCTAAATCCTCAAGCTGCTGCCAAAAACTACAGCAAAAGGATACGTCCACTTCTCAAAGAGAACCTTCTGATGGCAGGAAGAGCATTCTGCGAGGACGTGAGGGGAGTAACGCTCTTCCACGTGGCGGGTAGTGGGGGTCCAAGGGACTTGTGCCCCAGCTGAGGTGAGGCTCCTTGGAGGAGAAGACAGCCTGTGACTGGGAACACAAGGGAAGAGGGCGGGAGAGCCGGGAGTGACAGGTGGATTTTCATGTGATTTCCCTTTTTTGAATAAGTACCCTTCCAAAATATCAGGGTTTTCTCCCCCAGCACGTACATTTGGTTTTCCTCCTCCCAAGCTGCAGGGTGCTTGGGGATGGAGCCTGCCAGCAGCACTGCCTGAGCCGGCTTGCCAGGAGGGTGAAGCAAAACGTGACCTCTCCTATGGGAACTGCAGGGGGGAGCTGCTGGGGACACATGTAACCACCCAGCATGGAGCTTGGGCAGGCCAGCGGGGTTAGCACCTCTGCTCCGGGGAGAACCGGGAAGAAATGTTGTTAATTACTGCAGCCGTTGCTGCCTCTGGGTCTGACTCACCTGGGAGGCAATGCCTTTAGCTGCCAGAGCAGAGTCACGGCCGATGCATGGAGGCTTCTTTTGTACCGAGTCCAAGGGAATAATGTCACCTACCCAGCCACCAGCCCCACTTTCCACAGCGCCTGAGTTTTTCCTTAGAAGTTTCCTATTCAAGCGCTTAGCCTGACCAGAGCTGACCTTGCTTAGCTTATGAGATGTAACAAGATCACTGCCTGAGGTGTGAAATGACACTGGAATGGAGGTCATGATCTTACGGAGAGCATCTTCTTCCTCTGCTGCAATGTCTCCTCCTGGTTCCCCTGCCCCAGCATCCGACTAATCAGGCAGAAACAAATGCCCCATGCTTCTAGCACACCACTGACAGAATATAAAAATCTCTCCTTTCGGCTATTCAGCCATCTCAGTGGTATAGTGGTTTTTTTTTATGTATATGAATCCAAAGATTAAGCAGTTCCTTTTTTATGATTTTTTGGGTTTGGTCACTACTTCAACAGAAACAAGAAGTGTTTTCTATAGCTCTATCTCTGCAAGATGCCAAAACAGATTAACAGACAGACGAACAGACAGTGGCTTTTAAGCAATGTGGACAGCACACCAGATCAATCATGCCGAATGAATAATACATTTAAGAACTGCAGCAATACGAACGGCAGAAAATTCATCTGCATCTACGGTGAAACTACCTGGACCCATTTCAAGGTGGAATATTCCTCAGAAAGTATAGAAGCCACTTTTATTTTGGTATTTCAAATACAATAAGAATGAATTTGTGTATGTGTCAATCTGTCACACACTAGACAGGGCTGGTTCTGTGAATGGGTACTACTATGTAAAGCTTTAGATCAAGGTATGGAGAATATATAGTTTTGTATTTACAGGGCATTAGAATACCACAGTATACAAATAATACTCATAAATGACTTCCCATATGAAATTCTATAAAAAAACTTTTTTTGTAGGGACCGATGCGTTATATAATGTTTTCATTGTGTTGCAGGAAAAAATGAGCTTTAGAAGGAATCTTCGCAGGACAAATTTAGAGATAAATCAAGCCCAAATAAAAAAAAAACATTGAAATTCAAGTGCAGGTTTCAGTGGCAAGCCTAATTGACAAAAGAAAGGGGGTGAAGTGCCTCTCTGCCCAGTTAAACCAGGCTTGGATCCACGGGGACATTTCAACTGCCTTGTTTATTTTTATCATTGAAATCGAGCTGACTTTCTGAAAGGGAAGGAAAAACGTAAAGCCCCAAAGGCTGTTAACCTTTCTTCAGGGGCAGAAGGCAAGGTCATCAAAAGCTTTGTGACTTCTATGGGGAAATAAAGCAAAGGTGGATGATGGAGGCCTGTCCATATTGAATGAAATGGCTGAAAGGTCCTGCACTGCTGCAGGCAGTAGGTTCTTGCTGAAGATGGAGGGGGTCCTTGAGACAGCAGAGGTAGGCATGGGGGATAGAGGGAGGTAGCATTTGCTCCTTACTGTGAAGGAGAGTGATTATTAAATTAAGGCTGATGTGACCGATGTTGATGCATCTGCCTATAAAACTCCTCATTGAGGAGCTTGGCTCAAGGCAGCAAAGCCAGCATACAGACGGGAGGCTTCTACAGGAGGGAACTGGCTCCTACTCTGCTGTGGGTGGTAAATCCTTCTCTGTGGTGGGGTGATTTGTAGGAAACCCTGAAGAAGTACCTCAGTGTTTTCCCTCATCTGCTGTGTCACAGTAACCTATGGTATAGGAGAACATAAGGCTGTTGAGTTGGGCAAAGATTTGTTTGCCCATGTCTGTCTAATGGTGATTAACTTAGGAAGGCTGTCACAGAGTAAACGAGAAGGAAACAGCCACCATTCATCAGCTGGTGGCCTCCTGATACAAATCCTGCTTTCAGAGCTCCTACAGCAGAAGGTTAAAAATGATGCAATGCATGGATTGCAGCAGAAATTTTATGTTTGCCTGTAAGTTCAGGACAGCAGTGGCATAGATGACTAGGGCATACTCCTGAGCCTTTCACTGAAACAGATTTAAGAGGTTTTGAGGGGTTTAGAGTGGAAAAGACAAACCTTCGCAAGATTAAGGTGAAGGCTGATTTCCTCTCCTTAGGGGTAACCCCAAAAAGCGTAAGGGATACCAGGGAAGGGATGTGGCCAGAGACATGCAGTAACCCATTTCTCCTAGGATACTGCAGGTGCCTGATTATCTTTGGGACCAGAAGTAGTGGGTAAGGAGTAATCTCTCTAGGAGTGAATTATCAATGCCAAAAATAATGCTCCTTTTCCTCCTCTCTATTGCTCTGATTCCTCTCTACCCATCGGATAGACAGCTAAGAATCTGAGCTAGCCTATTTGTGAAAATGCAACCCAAAACAGAGGAGGAGAAATGCCGCCTCTGCCAAGTGGCACAAGTTCATTCCTTTACATTTTTATTTAAATGACTAAAATCATGCAGATTACTTGGGATCAATTTTGTTCACCTTCACAAATGGCTAAGCAATTGCATTAATGCTCAAGAGTTGATAAATCTGATGAAGAAAGGAAAAAAATCAGTTTAATGAAGAATCAGCAGGACTTCTGCTTTCCAACTTCTGCATCCTTCTAAAAACATCCTATAAGAGAGAGAGAGAGAGAGCAACCAAACCAGCATAAACTAGGTAGTTCATACATTCTCAGGCAAAATTAATTTCTCAGATAATCCTGAGGTCTGTAGTGTCCCCAGACTCTGGCACAAGCTATGGGGAGACAAGGCCATTTTTTTCACATGTCAGTCAGAGGGAGCACTATCCTCAAGAGATCAAATGAGCACTAATCAGGAAGAATGTTTGGTTATTAAATGCATCATTGAGTCCTTTAAATATCACTCGTTGGGTCATAAATTCCTATTAAATGTAGATATTCCATCATTGTCTCATGCAGATAGAAGATAAAAATAGTAAGAGATTCGCCAGCAGTCCACCCCTGTCCCTCAGTTCCCCCTTCTGCACACTTTAGGACAGGTGATACTGCTGTAATCTTCTCTCAACTGATTCACTGTGCTACAGCTCACATTGTACCTTCTCTGGATTTCATGCCCTGCTCACTTATTTCTGTTTAGGGTCCTGTTTGCATTGACCATGCACTCCCTGACTCTCTCCCACACTACACGCAGGTCTCATCTTAGCTGAGTGCTTTCCCAAGCTGGGTGTCCCTGATAACAAGCTACCCACTACCATTTTTGCAAGCTGCTCTTTATCATTCGTCCTCTGTCTGGGAACAAGATTCCCAAATGCAACAAATGCAACTAGGTTTCCTTCCCTTCGTTTCATCTCACCATGCTGGCGCATGTGCCCACCGTATGGCTTGACATCTCTGGCCTCATGCATTGTAAGAAAAGATAGTAAAGTCGTCTGCATGGGAAACCTCTAGCCTTGTTTAGAGTATAATTGTACTCGTGTTTGTGAAGAGCTCGCTGCAGAGCAGTTGGGAAAGCTAGCTGGTTTCCTGGAGTGCGTGGGAGGCCATGAGTAGGTGGTAACTAAAAATTGTAACAGAATTTGGAGGGTTTTTAAATCATCATTAATATTATTTTGGACTCTACAGCAAGATTACAAATCTTAACAGTTGCTCAGCTGTATGCAATTTACCTACAGATACGTGCTATTATATACAAATGCTACATCAAGAATAGGAAATTATTGATCATTCTGTTCAGGCTAAAATGGTTTTCTTTTCAGTCTCCAACAGGGCTTTGGCAAGATGATTTTAAAAATAGCTACAGTTTGGAACGCAGATTACACTCCCTGCCAGATTATAATGATCACTTCAACCAGGGCTGGGTGAATTTCAAAATGCTTGGAGACTCAGTTCAAGACAGTGCCCTCCAGTCTGTGATATTTTTAGCGCTGGGCAAACCCAAAAATTTGGGTGGTTATCCAGAGTTCATCTGGACTGCCTAAATGCCTACAGTCTGCAAAAATGGGCTGGAAAGTTTTCAAGGAAGATGGGTTTTGCACTATTTCCAGTACTGCCTATTTCAGCTCAGGTCAGGAATCCTAGGAGAAAATCCTCTTTCTTCATTCTTTTTTGCTGCACTCCTGTTGCCAGTCATAGCTTAAAAGTGCGGAACCTGGCAAATGAACTTGGAAAAGTAGCTGGGGAAAAAATGAACCCTTCTGAAAGGCAAAATGTTGGTTCAGGTTTGGGTGGGGGTCCAGACATATTCTTACCCTGAGATTCACAAAAGCAGAGGGAACTTGCATGGCTGATCACAATGGAAGATCTGTTTCTTTCCTTCCTATTAAAATATCCACAAGTAACCTTCTGCTACTGAGGTAGTTCCAATTTAGATAGGAAAATCCCTGAGGATTACAGCTTCCTGGCAATTTTGAGTAGTTTGCTTTTCTTTCCTTCCATGCCAGATACTGGCTGTGACGTAAAACTGTTTTGCAACAAATAAATGAGTATTTAATGTCTTTCAGGCAAAGAACTGCAAGATACCCAAACCAATTAATGACTCTGAGCCAAACTCATCCCTAGTTTAAGCTTAAACAATTTCAGTGAAGTTGCATCAGTGGGCAATCAGATTTAATCTAGATTTAATCTTTTGATTTCACGTGAGAGCCCTGGCTATGTGTCAGGTCTTAACAACTAATCAGCTCATCTGGCTTTTGGGGTGAGACTGTAGATGGAGAGGGAAGATGGCAAAGGTGGGTTGTGGAATACTAAACAGATGCTCTGGAAGAATTTTTAAATAAATAACAGTGTCTTAGGCCTCATCAGGGGAGAGCCTGAAATGCTTCTGCCACGGGAAAAGTCCAGCATGCCACATTCCAGAAGATTGTCGATGATACAAACTCAGCAGTTTAAGACATAACTTGCTTCTGGTCTTTGGGATATGAGCCCCTGAATCTCAAGAAAAAAAGACCGCATTCTTTTTTTCTTCCAAATTGCGTATGCTCTTTAAACTTTGCATAAATACTGAAGCATCATGCTTTTCTTCCTGAACAGCACTTTCCTTCATGGTGCCTATCCCAGCTGCTGTTAGCACAGCCTTTGCCTGGCTCTGTACCACAGCACCATTGAGAGAGGCAGGAAATTTCCTTGAGATAGCAATTTCCGAAGGGGTTAAGGATCCACTTCCCAATTAGCCCTCTAATTGGCAGCAGCGGGGGCTGAATTCCGGTTGCAGCAGTAACAAGCAACTCAGTTCAAGTCATGCCTTGGCCTGCTGTTTGTTCCTGCAGGAGTTCACCGATAAAGATATATGCGGACCTCAGACCTCAGCACAGCGGGGATCTTTACAGCAGCACATATTTCTGGTTTTTGCTCTGAAGGCACAAACTTAGATTATTTTGTGCCATACTGCTTCTTGCATTAACTGATCATTTTGGAGTGCACAAACCCACTTGGAATAAAAACAGAAGCACAGCTGAACAACCCCCCTCAAACAAAATTCAAATCAAGCCCTTCGAGATCCAGTGAAAATGTGAGCACTTGGGTTTGGGGTTTTTTTTCTTTCCTGTTTTGAACTCATTTGTTCCTCCAAATTTGGGTCAGGATCAGAAGCTAAAATATTCAAACGCTCCGGATAATATTTTTATAGTGTACAGTTTTGACCCCTCAAGGTCTTAAGGACTTTCAGTAAGATCTGGGGACCTTCAAAGGGAACTAGATCCTGTTGGCTTTAGTAGAGGGGACAGAGTCTCCAACTCAACTGACCTTCTACAAAATCTAGTATTGATCTAGTTTTAGATGCTTCCTGGAGAGTGGAGACCTCTTCCTTCAGTGATGCCTCCGTCTTTTAGGTTTTCGACTTTCATGGCTCACGTCCTTCAAGTCTGAGAATGTGAGACTGAGCATATATGACCCAAGCTGGAACCGAAAACAGCTGGATAGCAGCTCTGAGAGCTATCTCCTTCTCCAGCTCCAAATGTGATGTTTGCTCAGGCTAGCTTATTTGAAATGCAGTTTCTGCCTGGAGCCAAAGTTTTCAGAGCTGGTCTCCTGCCTAATTAAAAATTTAAATATACGCAGCCAGATTTGGAAGCCAAAATGTAGCCACTTGAGCTGGAAAATCTGGGTTCCAAATGAAAGGCTTCCCCTTAAGCTGCAGATCAGTGACAAATGAAAGGCGCGCACCATCTATTTGTTTAGGCAAGCGATGCCACTGGGATGGAGACCATCATTTGCCCAGGGCAGGGCTACTAACATCCGTTTGGAGGGTTGAGCAGCCCAGCCTTGGAGGTTTGCCCTTCACTTGCTACTATCTCAGGCTGCAGCCCAGCTAAGCACATGCAGAACTTTAAGCAGATGCTGCAGCACTTTGCTGAATTCAGGTCTCAGGAAAGCTGAGCTTGTTAATGCTGAGATGACTTGAGTGCTTTTTTGTTGAAATTTTTCACACTTAATGTATTATGACAAGGGAGATAAAGTGTAGACTATTAAGTCTAATTAGTGGTACATGAAGTAACATTGATATGTAAGTGCAGAGAGAAGTGAAACACTTGGAGCATATACTGCTGCCTCTCTTTTTCTTCCCCTTTTCAGAGCGCAACTTTCATGAAGGGCTTCATTCCATGCTCCTTTAAAGTTAAAGATTTTGTTTGCAGACCAGAGCAAGAAGCAGTACATACATACACCATGTTGCTTGTTTGCAGCTCTGCGAAGCATCGTTCCAACCCAAAGCCACAGCCCCACTTTCTGCAGGAGGCAATCATGCAGAGAAAAGGGTTGTAACCTCCTTATGGTCTGAAGCATCAGACATCACAGACAGTGATGTCCATGCTGCTTCTCTCCCTCCACAGCTCTCACAGCACTTCCTACAGGAAAGACAGTCTGGCAGGTCAATGGTCTCCCATAACCTCCTGCATTTACTCCTTCTTCCTGCCCCAAGCCTGCTGGGTAACCTCTTTTGGAGATGAAACTGCTGCCTGAAGTTTGCCCATGGGGCTCTGAACTTCCACTCCACGCAGTGATCAGCTGTGTTAGACACCGATAAACACACAGAATACAACAGGCACCAGCAGAAGGACACGAGCACACACATTAAATAATTAACCCTCACAACAGCCCGGCGAGGCAGGATTCCCAATTTCACAATGGGGAAAGGAAGAAAAAGAGAGGTTAAGCAATTTGCTCAAGGTCACAGGAGAAGTAATTGTCAGCGCAGGGATTAAGACTTAGGAATTTATAGCTCCTGGTGCTGTGTGCGGGCCACTAGATCACCGTCCCTGGCACTCCAGAGAGCCAGGCTGCTTATTCTTCCAGTAAAATGCTAAACCAAATGCTCTGACCTTTCCCAGTGCTATCAGATGAAGTGCTTTCTTAACCCTGTGGCAATGGGGGAGGGGAGGTGGGGTGGTAAGGGTGGGAGGAAGTGACAGATCAAAACTGGTATGTGCAATGCTTGTGCAAGGGGATTTTCCTCCACTCATTTGAGCGGTGCTTGCTGCCCATCTGACCGCAGAACGGGAGGGAGACTACAGTGACCAGATAGAGGTTTCGGGAGTATTTGCCCTGTTTTCATTTGCAGACACTGACAAACTATTTCAGAGATTGCACTAGGGGGGTGGGCAGGCTTATATCATTCACAGGAAGTCAAGTACTGCCCGTGAACTTGGAGTACTTACAGAATATATAAATAAGCTGTAATTCACTGAAATACATGTATGGAAATCTTCGGGAAAAGCTGACATGCAAAATTCAGTATTTCCAGCCCACTATTATTATTATTCTGTGAATCTGTGGAGCTTTGACTTCAAAGAAACATGCCCACCTACCTCCTTCTTGGAGTCTGACGCTATTCAATTACTTCATCCTGGTTCTGTGTCAGCCATTAGAAGGCAACACCTTCAAGATGTGACAGTCTGCAGGGCTACAAGCAGCGTTCCCAGCTCTGTAGGAACAACAGCTGGTAAATGTGTGACTGGCGAGGTCTTCAAGGAGGAACGCTCTGTGGATGAGCGTCCACCATGCTCAGGACCCGCTGCCCAACCTGAGCTCCTGCTCAGATGACCTCCTGAAACAGGCAGCTTTCCTGCAATCATCAGAGCAGGGTTATGCTGCAAGAAGATGTTGCCCCTGCTTTTGTGGTGTTTATGGTCAGTAATTCAGCAGGAACCCAACTGCTGTACCACACTGGCAATTGTCTCCTCTGTGGCTTTTCTTCCACTTGCCTCAGCCTGATCTCTCCGGACCTCAGAGAGCTGCCCTTCAGCCCCGTTCATCCACGTTTCACACAGGCACTGCAATATTTGGGAGATGGGACCTCAGGTTTTGATAAACAGACAAATGTGCACCTCTGCGTAGCCAGTGCTGAGCAGGGCTTGAGTGGAGAGGGTCTCCCATTCTCTTCAAATGCAGTTCCAGAGCTGCTCCGGAGTTTGGGAAGAGCCATATGGGAGCTCAGATTGGAGACACCTCTGTGCACTTCTGTTTTTACCTGCAAACCCTGACAGTTCACAATGGCCGCCTTGTATGCAGGACCAGGAGGAACGGCTGGCCTGGGGGCAGTGACTGCCCTTTCAGTAATCAACCTCATGCTGCCTCTGATAATTAGGAAGAAACGGCCTGCAAAACGTGAGTTACAAAAATCTGTAAATCAGTGGGCCTAAAGGGTCTCCTTCTGAAAGCTGAAGCAATAGCACGTGGTGCCAATTCTCTTCCCAGCGCTTTGCCAGACTGCTCCTGAGGGCTGCAGGTTTGAATGTTATGAGAAGGGAAGGAAGGCATGAAAGATTTTAAATGGAAACAATCCCTGACTTTGTGATACTGCTGTAAATTTCACCAGGATAGCTTCACAAAAGGGTACAAATGAGAAGTGTGTGCCTGTGTGTATATGTAGATATATGTCCTGATTTTTTTATACGTACAAATGTGTGTATATATGTATAATTTCTTATCTTGGAAAGTTCAGTTTTGATATATGATTGGTTTCCTCTAATCTTACATCTCATCTGAGTGAGCAAGTCACTTGACAATCTTGTGCCTCAAAGTCAGGCAGTTAATTCAGACTAGGTTACAGCTAAACACTTCTCTCTTTTCACTTGCCTGCTCTATATACAAGCCCATGTGATTTGCTAATTTACATAATATCTTCTGACAAGCTGACTCTGAAGTCTTCTTGGGTGATTTGCTTCTCTTTGCAAAGCAAAATGGGAGACAGTAACATCCAAGAGAATGAGTGTATCTATTTTCCTTGGATTGAGTGACTTCAGCTCTTGGAGCTCTGGAGGTAGCGGGATCAGAAATTATGCAGCTGCCATGGAGATGGGGGCAGAAAACCTCTAAAGGGATCTGGAACTATGTCAAGTGGGTCAGCTCTCCAGCTTCCCGTTACACAAACCAGAAGACACTGTGAGATGCTCTTCTTCTCCAGACAATGATAAAATGGCCTTAGTGTCATCCATGCGTGAGCTGGGAGTTTAACTCTATGTGGTTTCTACCCCTGATATAACATGCAGTGGTGCTCTGCCTCTTGCAGAACTCGGAAGTAAGACAGATTAATCTTTGCTAGTATTGAAAAAAAAAAAGTTTCCTATGGCTTATCTTCTCACAGCGCCATAATCCTTTGAAAATTTGGTCCCAACGTATCTTGCCTATGAAGTCAATTAGCTCCTAAAATGACAACGCACTAGAAAAAAACCCAGAAGCTGATATAGAAATACCTTGCTTTATTAAGCCTGGCCAATTTTCTGTCAACAAAAATTATGCTTCTGAAGTGATGTGGAACAAGAATCAAACATGAAAGCATACAAGTATCCACTTTTCAGCCCTTGAACAGTTATAAGAAGCCACTTCTTGGTATTTCTGCTACACAGAATGAATTTTCATTACCTGAAGTATCTATTATCTAATGAATAAAAAGCCTGCGTTATGCTTTAAAGTGTAGTATGAACAAAACCCCTGGAAAACATACATTACTTCATGGTGAATTCTTGTGGCAGAAATGGTATTTTTAGTGACTTCCGTGGCATGGATGATGTGTCACCAACCATATTACTGAGCTTGCAGTCAAACTTCATCTTGACTTCTAAACAACAGAAGCAATGAATTTCACGAATAAGCATGTGCTGGTCAGGGAACGTATAATTTTTTCATCAGGACGTCATGCTCCAGATCCTTGGTTGTGGTTGAGAAACACAATTCCCAAATCCTGAGTGGCTTGTGTGTGGTCCAAAACCTATGGCAAATTGAAGTTATAGCAGTCAAAAATGGCATAAACAGTCCAAAACAGGTCTGGAGATGTTAGGCCACCCCTGCTCTGAGAGGCAAGAATTGTACATTAGTCCAGCTGTAGGCATGAAACCCACAAGGATTATAGTCTGGAGAACCTCCAAATGCTGAGACCTGCCCTGATGGCTTTGGTCTTCCCTTTATAGCACTTTAAAGGAACATTGGGGAAAATACATACCTTCAGCTCCCCAGGAAACAGAGGCTATACTTTAAGGCTTAAAAGCCCCGTCCGTTGTTTGAGCGTTCGAGGATGGTGCCCTGCATCTGTGTTGCTTTCTACTCCCTCGCTAGTCTGTCATGCCTTTCCTACCGGCAGCAAACCGGACAACAGGGTTTGCTGCTACATCTGAGTTCATCGCAAGTTATGTCATGCTCAATCCCAGCTACTTCATCCCAGTTTTGCACATAGGGAAGCAGAGCCAAGTGCACTCCAGTTGTGTACTTTCATGAAAAGGCAGCCTTAATGGCAGGGCTAGGCTAACGACCGACGAGGCTAAACACAGAGTTGGTTAATACCATGAAGCACTTTGGCCTCTGTGTCAGCTGTAAGAAATACAAGTGATTTAGTTGTTTGGGGAATGGTGGCAATTGCTGAATTACACCTTGGACAACACAACGAACAAGCACAAAGGCTGAGAAGGGCACAGCTCCAACAGAAAGAGGAGTGCCTGGGTTGTGCCTGGGTCAAGTACTTTTATCCTCAGGTAGCAGATGTGCAGATGTGCAGGGAGTGGTGCAGTTAGCACTGTGCTCCAAGAAGGCGTGAGGAACCATAAAGAACAGCAAAACCTTGTTTACAGAAGCCAAACAGCCGAGGCTGAATCTGCTGTGATAACAAATCCATAAAGTTATACTGGAGCGCTAGTCATGAGGAGCAGGAGTTTGGCAGAATGCCTGTGACCGTGGAAATAATTGATATTTTCAGTTAGGCGGCCAGAACCAAAAGAGAAAAAAATCAGTCTGAGTTGTCCAAAACCATTTTTCCCCCTTTTTTCAGCAAGGAAAAATAAACTGTTTTGAGCGAAAGAAACATTTTCTTCAACCCAGACCATTTTTCTTCCCCACATCTTTAACGGAGCAAAAGAAAAGGGCAACGCAGGACTAGCTTCCCTGATTTGGGCTCAGGGGTTACTCTAGATACTGAGGAGATCACAGGTGGTCAAAGGACTGCTCCCTTCCTCCTCCAAAGCCCAGCCAGTGGCTCAGGCCCTCCCTTGCAATATGGGTGGAGCGTACAGATCCACCCCAACAGCGAGGGAGAAAAGCTGGAGAAGCCTGAAAAGCCCCATCCACACTTTCTGCAAGATGCTGTAAGCTCTGCAAAGAGAGGCACAGGGGAACGAGGTCAGTACCACTATGGAGAGGTGATCCAGAGCATGGGCATCCTTGGCTGCCTGATTTTTGACCCAGGACAGAGGTAAAAGCCACATAAAGGAAAGCCTGGAGAAGAGGTTCAGGCATGGGTTAGCCCTTGTGCAAGAAGCTTAGAACAAGGTCAGGCTCTGGAGAAGCAGGTGGGAAATGTGGGGTTACTCTATGGGATGGAGTAGGGCCTGTTGGGATAGGACAAGGGGTAATGTTTTTAAACTAAAAGAGGGTAGATTCAGACTAGATTTAAGGAAGAAATTTTTTACGATGAGGGTGGTGAAACACTGGAACGGGTTTCCCAGAGATGCGTGGTAGATGACCCATCCTTGGAATTATTCAAGGTGAGATTAGACAGAGCTCTGAGCAACCTGATCTAGTTGAAGATGTCCCTGCTCATTGTGTGTGTGTGGGGGGGTTGGACTAGATGACCTTTAAAGGTCCCTTCCAACCCAAGCCATTCTATGATTCTATGGTGTAGACCAAAGATGAACCAAACCACGCAAGATAGAGTCGGAGGAAATGCCTAGCTTTTTGCTTATTTTTTGACAGGGGGTATAAATTAGTTGTGGGGGAGGGACAAAAAAAGGGGAGATTTCAAACAACAAAAAAAGGAGTGAGACTGAAAAGGGTAAATACTCACCAGATCAGACAAGGCAAGAATTACTGCGTGCTTATACAGCAAGGGTAGCTGAGTGTCAGGTTTTAGTCCAAATATTCAAGTACCTTTTGCTCTGCATATTCAAGTATTTTTAACCTGAGTGAAAGAATTTCAACAGAAAAGAGAGTCAATATCCAAAAACATCCTAAAGCTCCATAGTGAAGGGCCCTTCCAAAAGTACAAATCAGACAGAGAAGGGACTGGAGCTCAGCGCTTTCCTGTCCCTCATGTGTCCTCACGTTTGGATGGTGAGTATGCATTTAAAGATGCATGTAAGGATGCAATGGAGGGAAGAGGGGGGAAGAGGTAAAAAAGGTTTTCTTTATCAATAACTACTCCAATTTTCAAAGAATCTGTCAAATCACAGCAACTGCAAAAGGAAAATCTCTGGGTTGAAAATGCTACTGCTGAGTCTATTGAATGCATCTGCTTTTTCTCTTTGTATTTGCTGAAAATATTTGCTGAATTGTTTTTCCTGTCCTGACACTGGAATAAATGATTTGCTGATGAAAAATTTTGCCTGAGACTAGTAGCACTGTATACTTCAACTAAATAGATCAGCCAAGTAGAATACAGCATCTATGCCTCTATGCCAAAGTACACACATAGATACTCAGCTTCTGTTGGAAGCTGCAATTTAAACCATGTAAAGGAAAAACCACAACCCAAGTCTTAATTTAAATGTCACAACTTTAGTTACCTGCCCTCCAGTCAAAGCTGTGTCTTATCGCTTTCTCTCCCCTCTGCCCGGTAGCACAAAGCAACTGCACAGAATATGGGTGACAGTGGCACAGTCAGAGAAGGGGGCCTGGAATTAAACAAAGTCTGTTTCCTCCTCTTCACACCAAATCCTGGTAATTCAGATGATCATAAATGACTTCGTCCTAGGCAATGCTGAAACCTCTCTCCAACAAGTATACTTTTGTACATTATGATCTTTTTTATACAGCTTAATGAAATTTTTAAAAATGTTTTTTAGGGGAAAAGCAAACACAAATAAACTGTCAGCCTCCCCAAAATACTCCTTAAATCCAAGTCTATGCAACACATAATGAGGATCAATATAAAATAACACTGATTTAGAGCCATTGTGATTTTGTCCACACCATTGGGAAGAACACGGTACGTTAGGGACCTCATCCCAGCCTGCATGATGTATAGTAACACCATCTCATGTCCCAAGCCAGGCTAAGTGAAACCTGGATTTGCTGTCATAGGTAGGTAGCAAAATGTATCTTAAATATTAAGGCCCCGTTTTCAATGAACCCAGTCACGATACACAATAATTGGGTGCCATGTGTTTCTGTGACGATCATTTTTCCTATTTCCCTAGCACTGGTAGTGATCTTGCAATATTTAGGTAAGGAGACTAGAGCACCTTTACACCTGAAACCTCACAGCTTGCTCCACGTCAGCAGTGGCACTGGTGGGTGTGTGGTGCACGTCATCCCTTTTCAGGGCAGGCTGCAGGCAGTGGCAGGCAGCTCAGGTGCTGGCACCCGCAGCCCAGCAGCCATCGTCACAACGGTGTGCTGCAGGATTCACTCCCACCCACAAGCTGGGGCCCTACTTAGACCTGGTCCGGAGGTCTGCTTCCTTTTTACACCACATGTGGTGTCATTTAAATCCTCCTCTAAACTCCCCATGTTCTACTTCCACTCCCATGATCTGCTCCGAAGAGCAGAAGCATCCACAGGCAACCCCCTGTTTGTGTGGCCTGATCCTGCTCTTACCAGTGTGATAAATAAGATGGCAAATCCTGGTTTTCCAAAAAACCCATCAACTCGAGAAGTACCCAATTAAAAAAAAAAAAAAAAAATCTGGTTATTTCCTGTCTCCTACTCAGATCAGCCTGAAAAGGAAACACTATGCAAGCACAAAAAGTTATTATGTGACTCACAGCCTCCAGCTATTCTGACTTCACTGGATGCCTTACAAGCATCTATTGTTCTTGGAGATAGCTTGAGATGTGTTTCCCAGAAAGATTATTATATATTCTTGCTATGAGGAGAAAAAAACCACTCTGATACTGTGTCATGTCATCTATTTAGTGGTACCTCGTATGCAATATGCTGTGGAAGTGTGAGAGGGAAGAAAACAAACCTGCTATATGACTAGTGGTGTTGAACCACTTATATTATGGACCCAAGAGCCTATGTTTTACTCATGGCTGACTCTTGACTCCACCTCTGCGCTCCCTGCCAGCTCTCAGTACCTTTACACTCTGCCCTCCAGAAGAGTAGACCTTTCTATTCTGTTGTGAAAGCTTTCTTGCTGACTGCAAGAAGATAAATTCCCCATCTCCTGCCTCCTCCCAGCAGCTGCTCTTGCATGCGTCCATGGGGCTGACTCCATCTCCATCTGAAGAGCTGCTCCTGTGAAGGGTGGGTCCCTTGCTGCCACCATGTGCTTTGGCCAAACCCCTGCAGAGCTGACGGAAGCTGTCCTGCAGACCTCACGAAGCCCTGAGTTCAGTCCTCTTGTTTGCAATGGGGTGCGTTGCTCATATGGTTGACCTATACGTGGGAATGTGCAGCAGGAGCTGGTGATGGGATGCTCTGTGAAAGCAGGTGCAGAGCTCTTCATCCACGTGGTCAGCCATAAGCCCACTCTGAGGGACAGTATCCAAATATGGGCTGTGACTGTACGCCACAACATATGACACAATCTCAGTAGACATGAAAAAATGAGTTTTGAACCCTCATAATGCTGTGCGGGTTGGTAATTTATGAACAAGCTTCCACACCCGCTAGAACTAAATATTGAAGGTTTTCCTTTTGGAGCTGGATTTTGGGAAAAGGAACAAAACCTCTCAGTAAAGGAGGGCATCAGCTTGATTCAGCAGGGCCAGGAGCTAGATCTGGGCAATACAATGTTATGTTGCAGTGAGGTTTCATCTCCACCTCCCTGATGACACTCACAAACAACACACAGCTGTAGTGCTGTGGTTACAAGTAGTGGTCCACTACTCAGCAGCACACTACGGTGTTATTTAAAGCAGTATGGCAAGCAAAAGGGAGCAAACAGCAAGTGACAGGGCTACTTTCTCCTTCCCACCAGAACTTCAGCTTCTTGAACTAGGTCCCACCTTTCCCAAACATCCTTTTCAAAAACAGGCAGTTGGGTGCTCACCACAGTGATCCTGGTTGCTCTCAGCTGGCTGCTGTTTGCAGGATGGGTGAGGAGATGCTGCGAGGTCCCCTTTCCTGGTTAGATTTAATGCAGAAAAGAGAGAACATACATTGTATCCTAGCAGATTATTATTGAACTAGCAGTTGACACTGAGATTTTATATTCTGGATAACAGCTAAATGCTTTTAAATTCTTGTAATCTCATACAGCACAGAGGTGGAAAGCTAAAAACAAGAAAGTGGCAAAACATAGCAAGAAAAATCACAGTCTCTATAACATAATAACAGCAACTCTCCCTCAGATTTTGTTTTTATGTTTCTTTTAGGCCACAATTTGCAGAACAGCTTGTTATTACGGTCGCTCAGCCCTGATGTGCTGTTTCAGTTACTGTACTGTCCTCCAATGCCTCTCCCAACAGGATTCACTTGAGGGAGTTATTATTTGTGTTATTATAGTCTTACAGGAGCACAGTCAGACACACAGGAAAAGCAAACCAGACCAAAGTGGGCAAGGAAGAGGGGCAGGGGTCTTGCCAAACCCATATGTGAGAAACCTGAGCAAATGTCTATTTATTCTGCTCACGTGAATCTCAAGGCAAAATACCCTGTGAAGGTGGGCCTGTGGTTTAAAGCTGCTGGAGAGAGAATAAGACTTTAAAGCTGAAATGCATGCATCAAAGCAAAGGCACTGTAACTGGGGAAGGAGTTTACGCCTTGGCTAATCTTGGCTCAATCTCAAATGGAAAACCAAAAGGACAATAACCTGGTGCCTGCCTTAGAGACTATTCATGGAGAGGGGATCTTTAAAATTAAAAAGAAAATGAAATAAAATAAAATAAAAATTTAAACCTTGAAAAGAATAGGGAGACAAGCAGGTTTAGGGTAACTGAGTGGGAATTTTTATTGACATGGTTTGCTTCCCCCTGACAGACTGTTTCTCCCAATTTCTCTGTGCCAGTCTGTGAAGCTGAGGTATCCCATGTCCCCCATCCCAGGATGCTTGAGGCAGGACGAGCCCCATCGAGCTGCAGCACTGCAGAGTATGGGGGGGCTACAAATCATGGCCATCCCTCCATTTGGAGAGGAGCCATTTCTGGTCACACTGTCCCAGGCAAAGGGGACCCCTGGGCACATGGAGGGGATACAGGCACAGGAGATAGAAATACTGCAAAGATAGCACAGAGGCAGGAGGAGGAAGCCAAAACAAGGCAGAAACTGAACTAAGGACACTTTGGAGGTGAGGAAGAAGAGTTTTTCCCCTCTTTATTTCCACTTGAATCTGTCACAAATTCATCATAATGTGTATCAGGCAGGAAGGGGGCATCTAATAGGGGTAATGGCATGGATAATTAGCAAGCATGGTATCACCGTACAAAAACATTAAGCCTAAAAGTGTCTGATTAACATGCACTCTATAATCTTTATGACCTGCTCCAGGGACCCAGAGAAACCTGAAATGAGATAAGTGGGCCTGTGAGTACCTTAGGAGGCAGGATCTGCATGGCTATTTCAGACCTGGAGCAGTAGTGGGACCTGCTATGGGTGACCAGGGTTAGTTCTTCACCCCCAGCCACAGGGTAGGTGTGGGAAGGGTTTCACAGGTTCTCAGAAAGCTGTTTCTGGGGATTTCCCATGCATGAGACAAGTGTGCAAGAGACAAACGATGTCTTGACCATCCTGCTCAGGGACTACTCATTCTCACCATCCCAAACCACACTGCTCCAAAAGAGCTGCCAAAACATAGGGCACAGGAACTGCCTCAAAGATGAACCAGTTGCTCTTGCATGAACCCCCTGAGGTTGGGGTTGAGGGCAGGATGGCCCTCACTGGTTCAAAACACTTAATCAAAATGTCTTGAAAAGCCTTTGTGGACTCTCCAGACTGATCTGCATCACTAATAAGACATTATGAACTTTTATAGCATCTCTTCTAAGACAAAAAGCCATATAATGGTCCCTCACAGCATCCCTGTGAGATCAGCAGAGATTATAATCTTTATTTTATTGAAATAGAAATCAGCAGGGAGAGGGCATGGGCCACTTCAAAATTTATATCCACATGATAATTAGGTGCCACAAACATAATGAGGAGAAATCACAGGAAGCTAAGCACCTGCACTACTGCTTTAAGTCTTAAAGTGTCTGGACAAAATTGTTTTTTTTTAAGTCTCTGAAATGGCTGACGATAAAGCCCTCATCTATATGTCCTTTATCCAGAAGAATTCTCCCAAAAGAGCTTACACTAACACAAGCCTGTTCACACAAACAAAAACATCAGCCCTTCCATGAAATTGGAACCTCCTCCCTACACCCTGATGGGGTGGTTGATGATCTAAGTCTCCTTTATCCCAGGTGGCAATGAACACTACTTTACATTAGAAATAAAATTTCAGCATTGTATTCACCCCACCCATGTTGTACTGAGGGTCAAGAGACACAAATAAGCTTCATCTATTTAATAGATGAAGGAGGGCGTGAGTATTCGTAAGTATTTTTAATCAAAGTTCTTCCAATTCTATAAGTCATGAAGAGGAGTTCATAGCCTACATGCTGGAATTGAAGGTTATCAGCTCATGAGTAGTCAAGGTCCCTCAGAGCCACAGGAGTAAGAAGTAGAGCTGAGAAAATAATTTGCAACTAATATTATTTTCATGAATTTCACCTTTGTCTGAGAATTGTCTATAAACAGATTGCAACATTCTCTAATTTATTCATTATTTATGTTCAATAGTAATGTCAGCAAATAACCTCCTCTCTGTAGAGCAGTCCATTATAAATTATAATATGCAATATGTGCCATATCCATCTATTTCCCTTTCTATTCCCTGGTAAGGGGAGTTAGGTAACAAAGTAGCACAGTGTAAATTTTATAAGAAAATAAACTATTCAGAATTCACTGATGGTCAGTACATGAGCATCTCTGTTTAAAATTCATTCGGCAAGCCCTCATGCTTGTAGAGCTTGAATATACAAATAAATGCAGAAGTCAAACACAGAAGGACTGCTGAACTCAATCAAATCAAAATTCACTTTCAAATTCAAATTATTACATACATTTTTTTCTGTTTTCCTACTCACTCCACTCTGCTGGGTAGCAAAGAAGCACTGCACACAGCAGCTTCAGGTCCAGGAGGGTCTCGTGAACCTTTCTCTCCTTTTTTTTTCCAGCTACAGAATCAAAAGATCTCCAAAATCCAATACCAAATTCAGCAGAAACCATGATGCTGTCAATCACTTAAAATCATCCTCTTTTGCTCAAACCAAATTATTTCAGTATGAAATTAGGCACTGGTCCACTAGAAAAGTTCCCTTTCTCACCTCTGCCCTCTGCCAGGTCCCCTTGGAAAGCTGAACTGAGGCTAGAAAATACAAGCAGACAAGAAGCCAAGCAGGGCTGAGTTTCATAGGAAAAGCATTGCTCAGCCAGCACCATGCAGGGCTAGGCAATGTGTGTATGGAAAGCTTAATCCATTGCCAAATTCCCAGGAATGGCTTAACCAAATTTATGCCCAGCCTCTAGTTCATTTCACACTTGAATTGCAGACTATGCCCCAAGCACACCTCAGCTGGTATCCCACAGTGCTGGGCTTTCCATACCACTCCCAAGGGACATGAGCCAGGACTCCAGTCTCTCCAGGCACGTCACCAAACCGTGGTGAGTCCACCTGAAGGTCGGTCCCTGGCTTACCTGCCCAAACCACACTATGTACTGTACGGATAGATGCGATTGGCTATATGGTGTGTGCAAATATGTGCCTGGAAGCTTAGACAGAGCTTGGGAAATCTGTGGCATACCAAATATACATAGTATATACACTATATTGTTTGGTAGTAGCAGACACCATGTGTCCTACTACCCTCCTTTATATTCCCTGTAACCGTACTACACATTGCATTTCTATGCAGTGTGGACAAACATTCCCATTTGAACCATGTCGTCTACCCAGTCTCGAGACAGTTAGACATTGTGCATGCTTATAGCACCAGGGCCACACTAAGGCTTGTTGCAGCTACAGGGGAATATTTAGCAGGGCAGGTTCTTCACTGTACAGAACTAGAAAGGCTGAATCTTCTTCTAAAATACAAATTTTTATTCAGTATATTGCAAATGTGCTCCAAATGTGCTTCTAGGAAAAGCATTTACTATGAATAAATATTATATGTTCCTGGTTAGCTGTAATTTGTTCAAATCTTGCTCTGCTTTGAGATCTCAAGGCAGAAGGTACCAAAAAGAGAAAAATGTAAAAGTTTTTTTTCCAAAAGAAATACACTTTTGAAATTAGGCACACAGATCCTATTCCAGTGCTTGCATTACCTCTGCTGAAAATCAGGATTTTTATCTTACTGAATGACTTGAATGCCCAGTTGCTTCTTTAAAATCAAAACAAAACCAGATAGTGGTCTGTAGCATGGCCCAACGCCTGCATAATCATGACCACAGGACACCAATTTTTCCCACTGTCATAGAATAATGTAATTTCATAGACAGATTCAACTCCTTTGTGCTTCAGCGTGAAAGATAATGACTGCTCACTGGAGGCCAGATCTTGCGCACCTTAAACAGATGAGCCATCCCCGTTCATTTCAGGCTGTCACCGTAAGCTCTTCCACCTCCTCCTATAGTCTGCACCAGCACATGTGCTCCAAGGGTGTTTGCTGGGTGAGGCTGAAGATCAGAAGTAGCAGCCACGACAGAGCTGTCTGTACACACCACTTTGGGGAGGAGGTGTTGGAGTGGAAACGTCAAAAAGTGATGAGCCTTAAAAATATTTTTATCTCACGCTCCACTACAAGCTTTGCTTCCCGAGACCGAATGCCGACAAAATGGAGATGCTTTCATAATAACTCCAAGCAGCCTACATGACAAAAGTCTTTGTTGCCATGTGCAGTATCAAAGCTCCCTCTGTGTTTAAAAAAAGTGTTACAAAATTTTTAGTGTTGTTGAGTTGCTTGGGTTCATTCACTCATTCCCCTGCTCTTGTGGCCCTTTGAATTCACTTTCCACCAAAACATTCGGGCTTAATATTCCCAAAATAGCTGTCGGCAGGAAATGTTAAGACTTCTCAGTCTCAGAAATAACAGGGCCGTCTGTTGATCTGAATCACTGAGGGTGGGATTTTCAGTCTGTGTATTGCTGAAGAGGAGGAGGGAGAGCAAGCGCCTCTGCCAGCAGCTCCCTGTGGGGTTTGCAGTGGTGTTCGTGAGGGTGGAGGTGGCTGCAGACCCTCACAAGTCACTCACTGCAGCTCACAAGCACGGTGTGAGATGTAATCTGTGAGCTGGTTATCAGGAGAAAGTCCTCAGCACCTCCTGAGTGGAAATAAAGAAAGAAAGAAACAAATGGAGCAGTATCTGAGGTCAGCTTGTCCTTGGACGGTACTGGGGACCTTCCCCAACGCCCACTGAGACTAGAGGAAAGACTGTCCTGGACTTCATGGTGCTTTGGAACAAGCTGCTGTTGTTCGCTTGTCTCTTTTGCTTTGGAAAATAACCAATGGCACCCGATCTTTACTTGTCAGCAAATCCGCTTTCCCCATTTTCTCTTAGAGTTATATACTCATCTGTCCAACAAAGTTTCTGAACTAATGAGTATGGCCCAGGCATCTCCTTCCTTGACCTGGTTTCACTTCTGCCCATCTGGGCCATCCCCTTGAATGACTGTTCTTGTTGCTGATGACTTCCAAGGTTGTACAACCTGGAAATTGTGCTGTGGTTGTACTGTATGTGGAAATGAAACTTTGGCGTTCAATTACATCTTGCCAGAAACATTGATTTTTGAGTCAAAGTAACCCATGAGAAGAGGCTGGGCCAGGGCACCTCACTACTTTGTCAAAAAATGAAAAGAAACCCAAATCATCTCATTGCAGATGTTCTGGCCACACCTGCAGCCAGCCTTCCTTGGCCAGGCTCTGGAAGCTTAGTGGTAGGAGGACCCAGTTTGAAAGACAGATTGGGAGATAGATGTTTCTAGCCAGCGTATGAGAGAAAGTGATGAATCCTTACTTTGGGCTGTCACAGGAACAAATGCAGGGAAAAAGACAAAGAAAAAAATGTGCACTTCAATCGTCAATAAACTGAAGAGTGAGGCTGCTGGAAGGGGTGCGACAGGGACTGGCCCACAGACCTTCACAGGGGCAGTGGCAGGAGGGGCTCACTCTCTCCCTCCAGCAAACAAGGTGCCTATCCTAATTAAGCTTCTGCAAAAGCAAGCAGCTTTGCTTCATGGGAATCTGAATGAATGTGTTCTTCACCTTTAAGCTGCATGGGTCACCATTCCCGACTCGCAGCAGAGGTCTGGTTAAAAAGCAGCGAAGGAGGCAAGAGCGAGCTCCCGGCTGCTCCGTGGCGCTGGGATTGAGGCACTGTTTTTGGGCAGAGAGCTGTGCTCAGACCTGCTGCTACTGGCCTTAAAATCTCTCCTTCTCCCAGGGCTGTGGTGCTATGTCAATCAGCATTTACGAGGTGCTACAACACTCCAACGCGGCATACCTGGAGAAGCCTAACCTTACGGATTTGTGCTGTGACCCACCACAAGCTGCTGGAAATAAAGCCATTCCCAGTTATTGTCTTGGCACGGTTTCTCTCCTCACTTGCAAATGCTTCCCACATTTCTGAACAAAGCAGTCACCTTCTCATTCACCCTGTGACCGTATTAAAACCAGACACGGGTCAGATACGGCAGCGGTTAACACGATGTATTCCCTTTCCTAGGCTTAGCACCTCAGCCATAGCTAGAAGCACTCGGTTGCCTGCCAGAGCTGAATTAATAAGAGGGAGACTGCGAGACAGTCAGATAGCAGTCAGTTCAGCAGAGGAATAAACAGACTGTGCCCGAGTTGTTGGGTGCCAGATACTAGAAATTTCCAGCTTCATGAGGAACGTAGGAGCTGATGGATATCATGCTAAGCCCCGGAGAAAACAGCGTGAGAGGTATGTAAACACCTCGGCAAAAAGTACTGAGTGCCCTTGCACTCGTTGCTGACTTGGTAGTGTATATCCTGGTTTAAAACATGAGCCCCAAGATCCCGCACGGCTGTATTCCTCTTGGCAGGTTAAGCCAGCATGCTGTACCTCATTTGTGGATGGGAACACATTTCGAGCATAATGCTGGCCTTCCAGGCACTTTCCTCTGCCCTGCTTTCCCTCCCTAGGTCTCTCCGGATGAATGAGTAGCAAGGCTCCTGCTAACCCTAGGTACATCTTAGTGGTCACTCGGAATGGTAATTATGTGCAGATACATTGCAGAAAATGATCTTTGTTAATTACAGAAGGACATTAGACGTGAGCAGTGCTATTTTCCGCTGAAACTTTCCCATTTATATACAACAGAAGTTTAGGTATGACAGGCGTATCAGATTCAAGAAGGAAATGTAACCTGTTACATATTCATACAGGGCCAGTTTTGTTGCAGGGAATAGCGATCCCCCCTCAGAGGCATTGCTACAAGGCTTTATGTAGGAGAGAGCCATGGCTGAATGCAGTGGCAATACCCAGGAAGAGCTCACCTACAGCAGAAAACATGACTGCAGAGGTCCTGGGCAGAGCAGACCCCACACCCCGGTGGGAAAACCCTACTGACACTAGTAGTGTCCGGGCTCTGTGAGTGTGCACATGAACCATCACCGCTTGCACGTTGTCGCGGTTTGGGCTGCACTGGCCACTGAGGCGAATGACAGATGCTCTCCCCCACCTCTCTCTCCAAGGAGAAGGGGGAGAGAGAGAAAGAGACTTACAAGTTTAGAAGGAACTAAACTACTTTAATGAAATATTAATAATAAAATATTAAAAAGAAAATAATGAAAAATATACAAAGCCATATCAAGCTCCCAGGATGACAGTCACATCACCAGCAGGCACTGGGGAAGTCCCGGAATGGGCTCAGTGACAGACAGGAACTGGATTCCAGATCTGGATTCAGGAATGCATGGATCAGGATCAAAGGCAGGCAAACAGATAGAGTCCTCCTTGGTCGCCGGCCATTGAAGAAAGAGGGCTGACCCTTTTTGATCCCTCAGCTTTTATGCTGAGCATGATGCAGATGGGATGGAATACCCTGTGGGTCGGTTTTGGGTCACCTGTCCTGTCCAATCCTCCCTGCAGGTGTGACCCCTCTACATTTTTCCACTGCCAACTCTCCAACAGGGCAAATACCAAAGTTGGCCGGCCTTGGGTGTTATAGCAATAAGGATAAGCAAGAGCCTCTCTGCATACCTTTCCTTGGCATCAACATAGGTCTTATCACTCTGAGAGCGAACACTTTCTGCACACTATGCTGTTAATTTCAATAGGTAGAAGAGGCTTAGCTGCGAAGCAAAATTACTGAACAGAAAATTGGTTCTGTTTTACCTCAAACCAGGACATATGCTAATTTATCACTGCTGTGGGCCAGATGTCCCAAAAACGTGTGCTTATCCCTGAGCAAGCCATGTTTCCGTGCCCTGTGCGAGAGCAGGAGCCACTGAGTGCAGATGTATCATAATTTACCCATTCTGAAGGAGATTCCTACCAATTCTTCCTCCTGAAGGATCCAGGTCTGTAGAGAGAAACAGTGAAATGGTCCCAGATGCTTTGTTCCGCACAGGGTGACTAATGAACTCAGAGACCCCAGAGCAGAGGAAGCTGAAGTGTACCAGTTTGGGTTGAGCTTGAGAAAGCGATACGACTTGTGGGAAGTATTTCTCCAGGTGCTGGAAAGAAAGAGCTTTTAGAAACAGCTGCCAATATCTCAGTATCTCCTCAATTGCCACCATCTGAGTCCTGAGAATGCTGGGTGAAGACATCTCTAGTGGACAACCCCAGGGCAGGACAGAGAAGCACTCTGCTCCCCACTACCCAGGAGGAGAAGGAAGGGAGCAAGGACTGCCCTTGTGACATCTATCATCTCTGCTCCCTGCATGGGTTTGTCCCCACCATGGTGCTAACTGGAGCCACCCCCACTTCGTGACCTTCATCCACCTCTGCCCCTCTAACAACTCCTACTCTTCTTTGGAAAAGGTGCCATTAAACAGCAGTGCTGAGACGGGTGAATTACCACAGCTCTGTACTGGGACAAAAAAGCTTGAAGCGGCTCAGTCCTCTTGCCAGGGTGGCTCATGGCATGGTATTACAGGTTTCCCAGCAGTTACTTCTGGAGATCAGAAGAGCTGGAGACCAAGAAAATGCTGTTTCTTAATGGGCAACTCTTCGCACAGCGTACTGAGAACAAAGCAATATTTATAGCTTGTGGGAGGCAGCTTCAAGGTCAGCTGGGGTCTGGCTTGTACTCAGCCTGCTCACAGCTGGTTCCCCTGGTCAAAAAGCCCTGAAAAGTCCAGGGAATCCAGCCAGGGCTGTGCTGCAGAGGTACAACCCAGGCACTGGAAACCTGCACAGATGGTGTCTTTGGAAAAGAGCGGGCTGTATCTGAATGCAGGCTGAACAACTGACGGAAATGTCCCTGCATGGGGTCTGGTGGACTCATTGTACTGCCAGTCACTATTCTCTCTGACTTTGCTCCTGCTCCCAGGTTGATATATCCAATGTTAATGAGGCGTTTCTACTCCATCATGGAGCCCCCTAAGAACATGCATTTACTCCTAATGGGGTGTGCTGTTAAATAAATGAATATTTTAAATTTTTTTTGGGGGGGGGGGAGAAGGGGGATGGTGTATAGCAGGGCTTTTTTTCTCCCCTCTGGAGCAATATAACAAACAGCAGCAGGCTGCATGTTTTGTGCTGCTTATAGTCTCGCTAATCAGCACAGCTGGCTATAAGTAAGCAGGAGTATGTGCTTGCACAATGTCATGTGTTTCTCAGGGTACTCTGGGAATATCAGTGACACAGGAAGTGACAAGAGTATTAACGACACTAGGACAAGGGGAAATTAACTGTGAGCTGGTGAAAACCACATTTTCCACTCGAATGGTGCTGCCTGAGTCAAATGCCCAAGCCGGAGAGTTTATTGAGCTGCAACATTTGTTGTCACAGATGCTAAAAAACAACCATAGCCAAATCCATCATGTCTCACATGTTTGGTGACTGCCATTTCACCAGTGTGGGTGGGTGTCTTGCCCCCAGCATGGAGATGAAGAACCATTACGTTGATTCATCCCATGTGCCAGAGAAGGCAGTTCTTACTGCTCTAAATACTAAAGGATTATGAATCTAAGAGAGAGTAACAGTAGTAAAGACTCCTCTAGGAAGAACTGAGCTGAAAAGGAAGCTCAGGCTCATAAGTGTTTATTTCACATAAGCAAATAATAAAGAAAAACCCCAATGTGCGCACACGCACTATAGTAGGAGCAGGAAACAGCATGGACCTGGAGGCATATCTAGCCACAGCTATGCAGAGATTTTAAAACACGCAGGTACACGGGCTCATGCGTTCACAGACCCAAGCTGGAGATCTTCCTAACAGAAGAGACTGTCAAGGGTGTGCAGAATTATTTCCCGTTTTGCATTACAACCTTGCAGGTCTTTAACACTGGGATTTCGATAATGTTATCTAGTGAGGGAAGGAAAGTGCAAAGTTCAAACAGGCTCGAATATCACAGACAATTTATACGCTGCTTGCCGAGGCCCTCGCTCTTGCAGCATACTCCTCCAGAAGGTAGTGGCAGCAGCCAGTTTTGCGCATCTAATTTGGCAGGGTTTGGAGGGAGGGAGAAAGGATCATCTGTGCACCTTTTCAGTTTGAAGCCTGCTATTACCTGCCTGCTCAGGATGTTATTGCTCTCAGGAAACATGCTTGGACTGCAGAAGAGGCATGAACTGCATTAATTCTGCCCAGCACCTGGGTATTCAGTACTCCTTTGTGCTAATATTTACTGCGCATAATTGTATCACAGAGCTGGACGCTGGACATTTCGGTGGCTATATAGGGAACATTCGGAGATACAGCTCTTAAGGGCAGGGAGGAGTTTTGATATGGAAGAGGATGCATTTTAGAACCAATGGGTCAGTGTACAAATCATTTCACCATAGAGATACAAACTCTCATTAGGTTTAAGAGATGGAGGTGAGTTCACCCACCTCTTAGAGGTTTTCAGGGCTCTCTAAAGATTTATTTGATGTTGAAATGGTGCGCACTCCCTCACATTGTTAAAGATTTCTTCATAGCCCTCATGACTTATTGTTTTTCCCCTTTTTCTTTCTTTAATAGAGCTGTACATTTTGAACCATGACTCACTGCAAGAGGTGGAGCTTGTGGCAAACTCTCTAGCTGAGGAGTGACAGAAAACAGCACAAGCCCTGCTGGAGAAGGCACATGGTCTCAACATGAAGAGCAAACTACATAAGACAATGCCATTATTCTCTCCTGTTTCCATCAGCTCAGGCTCTGGGGTCTGCTCCATCTCCCACCGAGGACTTTGGCCAAAATCCCAGCCACGCTGTAGTCGCCGGGAGGGGGTCTCTCCCAGCACATCCTCATGTTGCCTTTGTCAGGACCCACCTGAGTTCTCACCAGAGCCGACCATGCTGCACCTCAAAATCCTCAGCCAGATGAGCAGCAAAATTTTATTTATTCTTTTCCCCCGTGAATTCAACAAAGAAATGCTTTGCCTGTAGCTGTGCGTAGCACATCTTTGCCTCTCTCCAGCAGACCTGAACTGGGAGATGTCTGGCCTGGCACAGAGAGGGGTCCCAGGTGCTGGTGGGCTCAACACCTTGCAAAACTGCAGCGCCAGCCCCTACGCAGCCCCTACCCTGCTGCCCGGTCTGCAACACCTGCAGCAGCCTGCCCACCTCCCCAACACCAGTCGGCCCCTTCGCAGGCAGGTGCCCGACACAATGCTCGGCCGCAAGCTGTGCACGAAGTCGTTTTTCTCTCTCGCTGTGGGCAGCATGATAATTTAATAGGCAAACTGATGTTTTGAAGGCTACCAAGTCAGCAGAGGGAAAACAGTAGTGAGGAGGAGAAAGCGTCATGCCAGCAAGCAGTTTTCATTGTGTGATGTGAGGCAGGGAAAGCTTCCAGAGGAAAAATGCCACTCCCAGCTAAAAATAAAGTCAGCCCAGGAAGCCTAAACCCAACAGCTTGACTGCTGCTAACTGAAGCAGCACTAGCTGAGAGAGAAGATATTGATCAGTTTCTGCAAGGAGGCAACAGTATGCCTTCTGCATTTGAATATATTTCATATTTACTAGTTCGTGGCGGAGTATAAAATGTGAGGGCTTTGCTGTTTTGACAGCAGGGTGAGATCTTTTCATGCAAATCATAGAGTTGAAAGTGCAAGATGACACCCACCTGAAGGGAAGCATTTCCTACTTGAGCGATGGAGGCTTTTGGGTTCGGAAACCCAAGTTCTGTTCCACAGGCACCCATGAGGGCTGGGTGCTTGACTCCGTCACTGAAACCGGGGCAGGGTTTCCCTGTATCACCCTGCCTCAACTGCAGAGAAATCTAAGATTTGCCTGCCTTGGTATCTCTGAGGCTACATGGCGTCCTGTTCACAAAGAAATTTGAGATCTTTGCTCTGAAGGCATTAAAACCTGCTTTCGGTGCACAGCCATTAGAGTAGTAGTGAGAGCATCACCCTCCCTCAGAGTTCACAGGGACAGTGACAATCTCACCCTTCATAAATGTCACTCAAGGGGGAACTTAAAAGGCAAAAACCTGTGAGAGTGGTTTATTACGCAAACAAGCAAAAATAGCTACTGTACACATTGCACTGGAGTGAATACATGACCAAAATCACTCTGGGGACCTGCCTGTCACTTACAGCCACTCAAAGTTATGTTCTCAAAGTTTATGGAGCCATTAGCTCTTCACAAGCACATCCTGGCTCTCCACTCATTTGGGGGCTATCTACCATACATGCAGTGTGACGTACTGCCTACATCTGTAGTCTTCATGGCCTGCTTGTAATGACACTCGCAATGGTGAGGGTGATCAGGCTTCCACGTATGGAGGAGAAAGAGACACCAAGGAGCAAGGAACCCGCATCATACCTGCAGCAAGGACAGAGCTTTCCTTTATGTTTAACAGCTTAGGTGCTATATTCTCATCCTGTTTTATCCCAGCAAGCCACTTAAAGAAAATCACTGTCGTGGTAGAAATTAGCAGCACAAAATTTGCCAGACATGATGCATCTGTTTCAGCGCGCTCCCTCTGACAGCCCAGGGTGCTGGGAACAGGAGAGGTTCCTTTAAGAGAACAGTTTGCAGCAAGATTACTGTTAAGCCATTTTCAGAAACACAGACATTTCCTAGGGCAAAAGAGGTACCTGGTACAAAAGGTGGAGGGAACCTTTTGTCATAATAATCTCAGTCATTTTCGCAACACACCAGATTCCCTGGCAGCATGGCGAGTACAAGAGCAGGAGACTTGACGCCTGCTGGAGTTGTAGCAATGGGGAGAGAAAAGCTTAACACTCATGGCACTGTTCCTCACATTCAAAAGCTCTCAGAGGAAACTGCCAGGAAAGCAAATATGGTTTTAAGCGGGGATGTCTCCAGAGACTTAGGAATCTTTCTACTGGATGTTCTGAATATGGTTGCGAGTCTCAGAAATCCTGATAAGAAAGTTCCTGCTGAGATGTTCTGTTGAAGTTAAAATGTCTATACAGAGCCACTGGAAATCAGCAAATAAAATGTGCATTAGAGACTCACCATGCACATTTTTGAGCCTTTGGAGAATTATATTACATGCAAAAGAGGAAGAAGGATTTATGGAGATTTATAGAACTGGTGAACATATTTATTTTGATTATGAATATTATAACCATGTATGTTGTACATGAGTACTAAACCATGCATTAAGCTGTGAGGATTTTGCTGTGTTTTTCTTGACTGTTTGTAAAAAGTAAGACACTTGCTGCATTGATTTGTGACCCCATCCCCTTTACTCAGTCATGACATTTGCTCCTGCATTCAGCTGTGACTCAGACATCTCCAAAGGATAAGGACATTCAGTTCCCCTGACATACCTTTAGTCCACCTCTAATTTTAATGAACCAGAAATGGAACAAGGAAAAGAAAGAGGATGTGATTGAAAACCAGGGCAGCTTCTCCAGAGGTACTCTGATAGCTGAGGACTAGGAAACCTGGCTAGAGCACAGCTATAGGCTGCTCCCATGGTGCCCAGAACTCATTTTATGACAGAAGTATCTTGTGTTTTGCATGCCCACTACAGATGTGCTTCTAGCACACCAGGCAGACAGTGACGCTCTCAAAGCTCTTTTCTGCGTGCAGCTTTATCCACTGTCATCAAAAATGAAAAAGAGGGGAAAGGGAGAGATTTTGTTTTTCAAGTATGTGTAAAAACAGGTTTACACTCTGCTCATGCAGGGAGGTGCTCCCTGCCACAGCTTCCAGGACTGTGGGCTGGGTTTTGTCTAAACCCCATGGACAGAGGGCAAACCCAGGCCCTGCGAGAAAGACCAAAACCCAGGTCACAGCCACCAAGCTTCTGCCTGCAGTGGCAGGGGAAGGAAGAGGCAGAAAGGAGGCATTAACACCACAGAGTCCCATGGTGAGGGCAACACGGTGCTGCCTCCCCTCCTTCCCTCCTCCACCACTGCCCTGCCCTGGTGCCGTCCTGGGCAAATGGCTTCCCATGGAGCTGGAGCAGCTTCATCTCGGTATGTCAACCTCTTCATAGCAAAACTGTGGGAATTGGGCAAAGGATGGGAAACACAGCAGCAAAAAGACTAACAAATGCATAGCAGCAGAAATCGCTGAGAGGTATTTGCCCCCAGCGAAATCCCACCACTAATGCAACTACGGGCTGCAAAAAGTATGGAGTCGAAAAGAGACCTTGCTTCACCAACCTGGTTTTTGAAGGAGAAAACGGACATTCGTGGGGGAAGGACTGCAAATAATGACATGAAAGTGGATTAGGAGAAAAATACTATATATTTATATATACTTATTTATATAGGTGGGAAAACAGAGGACGTCTCTGCAGTAACTGAGGAGGCTGGCTTTCCCTTTGAGGCACAGGGAATTCATGTAAACAGGAAGCGGTGAGCTGCTTGGTCATCACAAAGGTATAAAAAACCCCTTTGGCCTGGCCCTGATCTATATAATGACACATATATATGGTCTAGATAAGACAATACAGAGGCAGTGACTTTGTTCTAATCTAACTGCCTGATTAATATGTCTGCAGTTGGCAGGACAGTGGACTCAATAAAGGCAGTGAGTGGGAAGGAGATAAGGAAGGACACAGTGATATGTTTGTTCAGGTGTTAGCATGACAAACATTTTACACCTGCAGACTTCCTTTGTTTCTAATAAATTCCCCTCCCATTCTCTGAAGGCTCAGTTCTCTACGGCTGCCTCTTTGGAGAAGCCAGATAAATGGCTTTTCTAGTGTCAAGGTTAGGCAAAAAAACTGGAGAGGCTTGTTTGTGTGCACCATGGGCACTCCATTGCCAGGGAAGCAGGAATGCAAGCGGCCAGAGAGAGGTCTCACCGTGGCAGAACTGAGTAATAAAGAAATGGGAATCTCTGGGGCAAACTCCGCCTCATTTTGCAAGCCAGGCTCTCCTCCCGTCTGCACCAGTGAAACCCCTCAGCACTGTTGAGCTGACATCTGGGAGAAGCTGTGGTGCCTCCAGTCCCACTGACTGATGGGAGCCCTGGGCAATAAGGGTCCCTGAAAATCACACTGGTGGCTTTTAGGCTTTTTTACATTTTGTTTTCAGGGGATTTCCTAAAATGGAAACATTATCTTATTAATTCTTCAGCCATAACAATCTTGGAGCAGATTTCTGGCTTATTAAAAATAATGCCGTATGTCAGGCAGTGTCAAGCTAACATAAAACTAACTCTACCTAAAAAAGTAACTTGCTAAAAAAGAACACCTGATTTTCTAGATCCTTTATGTACTTCATAGTCACTTGTCATAATGATAATGGTATAATAAGTGGTGTAAAACTCCAACTTACTAGGGTTTTTTTTTATTCTCTTTTTGTACCAATGCAAAAGGCTGCAGTTGGTTAGCAAAGAAAATTGGACCATGTTAAATGTCCTGTATGTCTTTGAGCCCCAGCTCTGCCATGGATCTTCTTTCTCCCCAAAACTTGTCTGAAACATTTTAAGACTTCAAGGTGGACCAGACCCCTCTTGTTTCTCCATTCTGGTCTTATGAGTTAAAAAAAAAGGTAGGGAGAAGAGATGTTTGACCCTGGCTCACTGAGGCTGCAGGAGACCTCAAAGATGAAGTGTCTGTCTGCCAGTGAGTTGGGTTTGCTTTGGACAGCAATGATCTGCCCACAGGAAGGGATCCTGGGTGACATATTTATCAGGCTGCTCTCCATCATTATCCCCTTCTCCCTGACAGAGAAACTATGTGAGGCCTGGCAAATGTGTGGGACACACTGACCATCCCTCTGGCTGCCAGCAGCAGCAGCTTAGTGGCAGGAAAAAAGAAACAGTCGATAAGAAATCTTCAGAAAGGATTAGAGGAAGACTAAATTTGCAATCTTAAAATGCAAGAAGGTTTAGGTTCACACCATTCCCCTTGTCACTACCATCTTTGTCTTTTGAGTAAGCTCTGTGAAATCCTGTCCCTGGTTCTGACAGCAAGATTTCCACTGATTTTGGTGGGTGTCCGCTGTGTCACCCTCTGCGTTCTCAGACTTTGTGTCTGCTCTGCTTGCAGCCAGCATGACTGAAAACTATGGGCCAGAAAATCAGCAGAAGCAATCTGGTGTAACATCCCATTCCCAGCTCAGCATCTGGCCCTGCCTCTGCTAATTGCCTTCTGTGGCTTCACAAAGAACCCACCGCAGTCCTGGTAAAACTGACCACAAAAACGAAAGGGTGTGAAGAAGCAATTTTATTTCCAAGATCTGATGCAGCTTTCAGCAAGCTGTTAGCATAAAACACGTGGCAGCATCTGATCTCCCCTTCCCCTCCCACTTGAGAGGCTGCCTTTGCTTTGCACCCCACGCAGGACAGAGACCGGGGCAGCTCATCTTGCTCTCCACAGTGGTGGCCCCGTAGGAGCAGTGGTCCTTGCAGGCATCAGGTGTATGCCCACACACCTCCGTGTTGACACTATGGATGTGAACAATTCTCCTTACTTAGAATTAGCTACCATCCATCCTGATTTGTGGTTGGTGTGAGTTCAGAAAGAAGGAACGTGACCAGCAGATGATACAGGGGTGATTTAGTGAACTGGGCTTGAATGCGGTGAAAGAAAAAGGGAGTTTCTTTCGTGACAGAGAGATCTTCGCAGCAAAACAAGGGACATCTGGCCAAGCTGTGGTTTCATCCACAGGGATACCAGCAGCACAGCATGGGCTTCCCACCAGCTGGAAAACTCAGCATGTGTCCCTGGTTCTGGGTGTCCCTCTGACAGCTCGCTCCTCAGCCCAGCAGCTGCATCTGCCCTCATATTGTTTTCCACACTCGGGAGATTAACCTCCCAGAGATATGCCTGTCCACACATCACCTGCAGTGCAGTCGTGCCCACGAATCGGTTCATGATTTGGCATTTCATACTGGCTTTTATTTAGTTGTATAATTTCTTCTAAACAAAGCCACCCAGAATGCTGATGCAGGGAAAAGCAAAATGAGCTTTTACTCTGGAAACAGATAGAAAACAGGAGAGGATTCCCCATCGATTCACAGAGACGCCCAGGGGCTCTGACCAGAAGAGATCAGAGTCCTGGTGTGTCTGCACAGTGCCCGGTCCGTGGTGGAAGGCTGTCGGTGTCCCGGAGAGCTTACCAACTGCCAACCCAGTCGTCTACCAGGCACACTGTATGGTGTGCAACTTCCCCAGTAACTGGGAGTGAGGTGTGCTCTTTGGGAAGGTGCAGCTCAAACCCAGGGAACTCTTTGAGGCTGGAAAATAAAACAGGGTCTAACCAAAAGAGTGTGGGTCTTGCAGGGCATGCCATGCTCTTCCCTAGTGTCCTACCAGCCTGCAACCAAGCCATCGTCTCTCTTCTTCCAAAACCTCCTGGAAAAATTCCCAACTGGTTTCACCACTCTCTTTCTTGGTCATTGAGACCAGAATGGAAGAATTTTGGCAGGTCAGGTATGGAGTTTTTTCCAGTGGATTACCATCACATTATACTCTGCCGTTCTGCCCCCTTTTTTTTCCTGGTTTTGCGCGTGTGTGTCTCAGAGAGAGAGATGTGTTTGCATGTGTGCTGCAAACAGGTAGCTTTAATTCACCGATCTCCAGTATTGATGACGGCACAGACTGCAATTGTCAGGCACACCCAACAGCTGTGGTGGATGTGCAACGCTCGCAGCAACGCACCTTCAGTGGACCAGCTGGATATTGCTCAGCTGGATACTGCCTTGGTGCCAGTGCAGAGATACCTGCAGGTCTCCTCCGTGTGTCCCTGCACAGGAAAGCAATGGCTGCACATTAGCCAGGCTGCACAGACTGAGCAGGAGGCGATGAGCATCTTCATGGGAAATGTGGTTCTGCTTTGGGGTCACTGGGATGGGCAGCAAGGAGGTACCACTTGGCTTCTGGCTGTGCTGCAGCATCTTTTCAGCATTGAGCCCTTTATTACCCACTCAGGGTGTCTGAGATTATGCAAAGGCTGTTTTCATGAAAAAGCAGAAATATCTGGCCCAGGACCCATCATCTGAAAGCAGACACCACAGAGCGATCCCAACAGCCTCAGAGCACAGCATCCCGCCAGAAGACGTGACATGCTTGCTTTACACCTACACACCTTAGTAGCATACCTCCTCTGAAGTGAGGATGAGGATCAGGTCTCCATAATTGTGTTTTTATACAGTAAGAGCATATTCTTCAAGTGCTGTAATCAAATTCCAACTCAAAAGAACACGCACAAAGGAAATAAGTAATCTTGCTGGTGTTTACATTCATTACACTGAGTAACTCTGCACTGGGCACTTCTCAGAACTGAGTTTTGAAGGACAAACACAGTTTGACTGGGTTTGTTCTAGTGGAAGAAAGAAAAACAATTTGGGCAAATTAAGAACAAACCTTAAGCCTCAGCTACAATCTAAAATTAGGTTTCAAAGTGCAAAAAGAATGTAAAGATCCAAGCAATTATTTTGCCTCCTGTTATTGTTGATTGCCTCTGTCCTTCCAAACCTCAGACTGTTTTGGAAGTAAAACCATTAGGAAATATATCTTAAAACGTTTATTAAGAAGATCTGATTCAACTGAAATTTGCAAGTCCATGGGATAAAAATCAATCAAATAAGAATAAAAGTTCACTCAATCTTTTTTTAAAACAAAAGATGGGCCAACTCAACTGTGAAATTCAGATCTGGGGACAAATTTTGGATACTGCAAGTGTCTTGGCTTTGCTACCTCTCTATAGCTTATTACTGAAACAGAGCGGTCACAAAGCTTTGACCTGGATCAGCAGGTTAAATTCCTTCTCAAGGGCTACAAAGTCTTCGCGGGATCTTGGCAGCCCAGGATACCACGGCTCTGCATCTGATTCTTCTGATTCTCCACTAGTTTTGTCAAAAGCCATTTCCCCTTCAGCTTCTGCTGTGGGGCAGGCACGTAGCCCATGGAGTTACTGGTGGCAAGAGCAGACGTGACACTGACAGTTTCCCTCTAGGTGAGATGAAAGGGAAGGGAACACTCACCAGGTGATGCTATCATTATCAGGCAGCTGCCAGGATTGTCTGGGCACATTGCACTGGACTTTCAACTCCCAACAGGGAGCACCAGTATTTTTTTCCCATGTATAATTTGTGACGCATACCCAATGAGTCACTCCTAACAAATAAAGTTCTTCAGTGGCAGCAATACCACCCCATTACTCCCCTGAGCTTAACAGCAAGATAGCGAAGCCAGTTTAATTACCTCTTCCCCCAACTAATGATCATTCATTGGATTTGAGATGACTCATAGCTGGCCTTTGATCATCACCGGTCCTGCACACAGCACCTTCCTGGTAGGATGAGAGCTGCAGCGGCTATGCAAAGGACTTGGCTTGCTTGCGAGACTCTTACCCCGGCAGCTGCGATGAGGTTTGCAGGGGCAGGTGGTGGGGGAGCCAGGCTGTCCCCGTGCGGCGGGGATGATACGCACGGCTGAACGCCGTGGGGCTGTTTTGGTGTAAGCTAAATGCATCTCCCCACCGTCAGACCTCAGTGTGGTCAGATGGAGGGTGGGGGGCAGCGACGGGAGGCAGGAGGAAGGAACACGGCTGCTTCCAGCCTCTCTTGGTGCGAACTCACCGCTTCACCTTCGCAAGCTGTAACAACCATGGCAACAAGGCCAGTTACACTGAAAATGAAATGGGTTCAAGGTCCAACATCAAAGGGGAGCCGTTTCTACCACACTGCTCTCGGAGCACAAGGCTCCACAGCAAATTTGTGGTTAGCCTGCTGGAAGCCCCCAGGAGTTGCTCAGCCAGTCTGTTCTCATCAACAAGGAAATTCCTGTCCTTGGGTTTTGGTTTTGAGGGTTTTTTTTTTAACTGCTCTGTCTAATCTAGGGCAGGGTTTGGGGCAAGCAAAGTAAAGCCCAGGTGCCCCTGGGCCTTCTCCCATAGCCCATCACACTCTGCGAAAAAGCAGCAGTGGAGCTTAAGATCACACTGTTTCTGGGAATTGGGTAGCGTGAGCAGCATCAAATGCCTGCCACACCCCACCCCACCCCCACCCCCCAATTTTTAATAACTTCACGTGCCTGGAGTCTTTGTTTTTTCATGTCATTCATCAGCCAGTTATGTGAGAAGTTAAATAAAGGCACTATTGCCCCACACTTTCACTGATCCCCAACATCTGTACCCTAAGCAAACTCCACAAAGGTCAGGGAGGAGGAAACACAAGTCTGAACAGGAGGGACAACTAGAGGACTAGGGAGGAAGGAAGACCTCATTTGCTACAGGATAAGTCCTTACCTACAGCTGAGTTCCTCTGCGATTTGATGAAGGATGCTCTTTCTCACTGCATTATGAAGCTGGCTTTTCACTAGTCCTGAGCTGGGGAGCACTGGAGGGGTCCTCATGCAGGTGTTCCCATGCAGAAGTTCAGAGTTGCATCCTGCTGAATCTCCTTCACCGAGAGGAGCGCAGCTCAAGGTTACCCTGCAGCCTTGCTGCAGAGGGGAATTTGGGACATGACTCAGGGATTCTGCATCAGCCAGTCCTCTCCCCTGCTCTGCCCAAAGCAGCATCTTCAGTTTCAGGAGCTTTTGAGCAGATGCCCAATGAATCCAGGATTGAAATGGTGCAGCAAGGAAGACCTAGGAGATACCTAGCATGCATTCAGTATCTCCCACCACTGCTCAGCGCAGGGAAGAGGAACACGCGCTGCAGTTCAGCTGTACAGACCTCAGGGTCCCCTAGAACATGGGGACCCCACTCAAAAAATAGGCTGGGAGAAGAGTAGGACTCGTTCATGATCAGGAGACATCAGGATGAAAGATAACTGATAGTGTCTGTAGCTGTGCATCACGTTTCCACACAGGACGTTACTGTATTTTGTATTCTGACTTTGAACCCCTCTCCCCTATTTTTTCTAAACGGCAGCATCACCATTAACTGCAAAGCACTGTGTGGGAGTTCCAATTAAGCAGCTTTCACTGAATGGTACTAGGATATATTTTAAACCCTTTACCGGGTTATGTGTATTTTTAACTCTTGGAAGAAACTTTGTTTCCAGGGAAGTACATTGCTGATAAGAACAGCTCTGTAAATAAAGATGAAACCAGCTTTTTCAAGGTGTAAGTAATTTGATGCTCAGGGTGAGCAGGAAGCACATAGCTTCGCAGTATATTTAAATTAGCGCCAGCCTCCCCAGTAGCAGAAATTGCAGCACAATAGAGCAGTATTTACCCTCTGAAAGCAGAAACGTATCTGTATGTTAAGGCAGAGCCATGATTTTTAGGGAACCATTCAGCTGCAAAAGTTCAGTAAGGAATTTGGAGACTTAAGTTTTAGACTTTCTAGCTGAAAGAACTATTGTTTCTTTTTAAAAGTTGAACTAACACTCATCTGTCTCCCTGAATTTGGAAGAAGCTGCTGATGGAGCAACGAGACAAATGTTGCAAGGTGCCACAACTACACTGCAAGTATGACAATACTTTGTTTTCCTCTCAAAGTCCTGACTCCCCCAATCTTTACACAAGAAGCTCAGCTGCCTATGGAGAAAATGATATTTCTTCCTCTCAGTTTCAGAGAAAGCTTTAAAAGTGCTGGCACAAAAAATTCAAGAACTAGAAGGCAAATGAAAACATGATTAATCATGGTTTTGCAGGCACGTAGTATGCAGACTCCCGAGTGTTAATCCTCAAAGTTGAGTTTGATCCTATGGCTTTCAACCCTCTTGAGTATGGAAATGCTGATCACTTCAGCAGAACCGGGCTCCTCACACTGCCCAGCCCCAAAATGCCTCCCAGTCCCTGCAGCGAGAAGAACCCAGCTGCCCCACTGCTGGGACCTCCTGCCTTCCCATAGCAGCTTTGCCAGTGCACTTTGACATGGGCTGCACATGAAAAAAAAAAAAGGCACATGACCTTCAGCTGGTGGCGTGTGAAATTGAAAGTGCAGGGAAACAGCATAAATGGACACTGAGGCAGGGATGAAAGAGAACAAGCCACACTTTATATTATTAACACATCTGGTTAATTCAATGGATCTGCTGGTTCGGTTTTTTTTTCCCCTAATGGGAAATAAGCTGCCACAGGATTTTTAATTTTGTGCATCAGAGCCCTGGTTGCCATCCAGAAGAGGGGACCTTGATAACAGGGTCTTGCTACACATCCAAGACAACAACGCACAAGGGCTGGTGTTAGCAACATTTCTTCTGGGTACCATACAAGGCATCCAGATGAGATGAGGGAGACAGAGGCTTCACACCTTTCACCGGAGAGCTGTTATCACCGCTGCGCTACCGCTGTGCCTTGTGGGTTTATTGCCCCCCCCGTCACCCTAGACTCAGCGTCGCTGCATGAGTTCAATGGGATGGGGTAGTGGAAAGTGGTAGTCAAACATTCAATAAAGACGGAGGGGACCAACAGGTAAATCCATCACAACTGCTGACGGCACCTGAGATTGGATCTAGTCTACTGGATCCAGTCATGTTTTGGGATAGTGGTGGTCTCCCGTCTGCAGAGTGAACTGAGGAAATAAACCACAACCTCAGAGAAGGGCATGAAACCCTCTTGGAGGCTTTGGAAAGCAGGTATTTGAACTGCAAAGACCTTTGGGCATCATAAAAAGTTGGGATGGATGAAGGTTTAGAGCAACAGTGGAAGGAATGGATTGGGAAGAGGGAAAATAGAAAATAGGAAGTGGGGACACAAAAAAAAGAGAGGGAAGAAGCATGCCACTAACAGGAAAATGTAACCGAATCTGGAAAGCATCATCAGTGTATGACCACAGAGACAACTTCAGTCATTCTCATTTACTTTAATATTTTGTTTATTGCTCCATCACAGTTGCTGTCTTGTTCCAAAACTTAACAGTTCCTATAAAAAAACATGTTTAGACAGACTGCCAGCGTCAAAGCTGTTTGTTTGTTTATTTATTTATTTACTTACATAGTTACTTACTTACTAGAAAATTTGATTTTGTGTCTAGATTGCCTGGAGACAAGCATATCAGAAAACTCTTCTTCCTCCCTCATCCTTCCCTAACCCCAGCTATGCCCAGCTGATGGGCTCTGCAGCATGGCAGCTGCCAGAAAGATGGTAATACGGGCTGGTGTTGATCATTTACCTTTCTGCTCAATCAACCCACCTGTGTTCCACTCTTTCGTCCTGGGAGAGAAAGAAAAACAAAGAGAAAAAAGAACGTGAAGATCCTTGCAAGCTGAAGTGTTATCTCGAGAGTCACAGACAGATCGCCGTGTACTTTCACTGGCTGCTGCCCCCAGCCCAGGCTGTACCTGTCCAAGCCTGGAGCTTAGGCACACCGCAGCAGTTCAGCGCAGTTAACTCTCCAGCAGCCAGACAGGACCTGCTGTATTCCCCCTTCCCCCAAGCCCTCCTTTCCTAAGAAATCCAGTATAATAAGTTTCTGCTCTGCCTGAGCAAAGATCAACCTCAGAATTCACACCATTAAACGATGAAGTGTAGGAAATTAAACTTTGTTCCCTGGGAGCCTGTTCTGTCCTGTCTCTCTGCCGTTCCCAAAAGGGCAAGTTCAAAAAAACTAGAAAAAATGGTGCAGTGAGCTCAGCTGTGTTTCTCTGGTCTAGATGCTGCCCCAAAGTACGCAGGGGGACCTGACTCCCTGGGTTAACCTGCCCTACCCGGGACACCCAAAGCACTCCCACCGCAATGGGACTCCTGGCCCTCCAGAGGGGGAACTGCTGCTTTGGTGGAGGACCGGGAAAATTGGTGGCACAAACCAGGCTCCCTCATCCATTGCTTCAGCCCAGTCCTTGGAACAGGCTTTTCCTTGCTCCAGGACAAGCCGCCTCTGCAGGTGACAGAGAGTGGAGAGGGGATGCCCTTGCTCTCCTGGGGGTCTCTGGGCATGCAGAGTGCTGAGATTAACCTGAATGACCCTGTGTTCTCAGCAGACGTGAGTCAGAGTGAGTCAGCTCCCATGCGACCGCCCTTTCCTCTCTCAGCTGCACAAGAAACACTGTGTTATTGATGGCAAGCTTAATGAGGTGGTGGAAAAGGCGATGGAGAACAATTGTACTCCACAGTGGTGTGCATGCAGGCTTTGGTACCTAGAAACATCCCATGTTGTCTTCCTCGCTGCCAGCAGACATGACATGTATCCCACTAGCCCAGGGAGATTTCTGACCCGGGTTGCTCCTCCTGAGAGCTGCCCTTCCAAAGCCAGATGTCTCTTCCCCATGCAAGATGACCGGCTTTCCTCTTTCCCACCACCAAGCTAACTGAGACCCTCCAGGACAAGACCCCTACCGTGGACCCCTATGGAGACCCACCATCAAGCAGCTTGCATCAACCCCCGCATCTGCAACCAGCTTGTGCTTCTTACCAGCCAAAGGGGGAAAAAAAAACCATCCAGGCCAGGTTCCAAAGACATGCACCATCAGATATTGACTCTGCTGCAGTTCATGGGAAGTGATGAAGCCACAGGAAAGGATCAGGCCACGGAGGAACACAGCAGGCTCGATCCCAGATCCACATGCACCACAGATGGTTGTTTGAGAGGGGGAAGGAGCCTGGCCCATGTTTTTAAAGGTTGTATTTCTGCCTGGTCTAACTCACACTACTCTATTTGAGTTGATTGCAATTGAGTCACCCCATTTTAGCCTCTTTCAATTGGAAAAAAATGGCAGCTAGGTCAGCATCTGTGAGACCGTGGAGTAAATTTGTGTGAAAAGATAGAGAAACTGTTGTTAAGAACCCTGCTTGGGTTTTCCAGCCGGGCAAGCAGATTTTCCTTGTGGTGGCTGCCGTTGTGTACTGCAGATTCTTTTTCCTTCGGAAAGGTGGTAGTTTAAATTGGAGTTAGGCGTACGGTACCTGCCAAGTTCAACATGCCTCGGAGACAAACACAGCTCTGTTCGCGAGAGGCCCCGCATCGCTGAGGCTATGCAAAGGCCAGCTCAGCTATGGAAAACAGTGAGGAGAGGACTTGGCTGTGTGAAAATGCAACCGCTTCTTGTAATGTAGACATAAACTTTTCAAGGAAGGGTTGCTGGAAGGGCAGAGA
Organism: Burhinus bistriatus; assembly: GCA_013397275.1. Lineage (NCBI taxonomy): Eukaryota > Metazoa > Chordata > Aves > Charadriiformes > Burhinidae > Burhinus > Burhinus bistriatus. The sequence goes on along the minus strand of VYXH01006326.1, from coordinate 97,813 downwards.
GAAATGTGAAATACAGGCCCGACTGTTGGGGTTCTTTTTATTATTATTATTATTATTTTTGCAAGAGTTCATTCCCAGTTCCCTGGCGCTGCACACAGGCATTGCTCTGTGCGCTGGCTGCCCCTGCGCCAGGACCCCTCAGCCCCAGGACCAGCAGGTTTCAGCCCGTTCCAGCAGTCACGCCACACACCCTAGGCTCGGAGCCTGTCTCACTGTGTCCCTGTCCCCACTGAGCTGTGTTACCAGCAAGAGGGGATGGAGAACCACTGGAACCCATACAGTCTCCAGGCTCTCTGAACTGCCTCTCCTGGGTGCCGCTGGAGAGAGATCAAAACACCAGAAGCAACTCCCCTGGTACAGGAGTTTGGGGGGGATCCTTCAGAGGTGAGTTTCAGCAGCATTGATTCCTCCCTTGACATTTAAGGGGAACGGGCAGAGCACCCCAACCTCCCCTAGCTGCCTGGTCAGGCATCCTCACGGAGAGCATTAGTGGATGCAGGACATGCAGCACTGCATGGGAAGGAGTGGCTTGCTCCTTCTCATTCCTGTTTCTGTTTCTCAGGTGGGAACAGCCACGGTTTGCCCTCTTCATCTTTAAAGCTTGTGGTAGCCCATGCTCAAGTGCCGAGCTCCTATACCCAACCCAAGGCTAGGATCTGTGATTAAAATAACATAACCAGTAATCTGGTCATTAATAAATCCATTCTGCCATCCTTATTATCTATCCCAATTAGCTAGCAGACCACACCAGGAAGGTGTCTGCAAGCAAAATTGATTTGAACCTCTCCAGGCAGAAACCCTTTTAAAAGAGACCCTACGCAGCCACACTATGTGGGGATCCCCAAAATGCGACTGCAGAAGAAAGAACAGAAACCATGGGAGATGACCTACATGTCTTTTTGCGAGTCCTTCACATTTTAGGCACCCAGAAACCACAGCACAAGGGCCTGATTAACTGAAATTAATCTAAAAGCTCCTTGTGCAGCAGTAAAAGATGAAGCTGAAAGGAGAGCTTTTCCAGACTGGTGTGTGAACCAGCCCCACAGCGTGGAGGGAAGGATGGAGCGAAAAGGGATGTGCTGCCAATGCTAGACCTGCTGCAAGAAGCAGTTTTAGGAACACAGTGGCAGCTTTGCCCCCTTCTTCTCCCTCCCTATCACTCACTCCCAGGACCGTGTTAACAAGCTCAGCCCGAAATCCTTCGATGTTTTCTGCATGAGCAGATCACCGCTCCTGGGCAAAACCCACTGGATCTCAGTGGCCCTTCTGGGGCTGGACAGGGGACAGCTCTTGGCCTGAAAGGGACAGAGATGCTGGGAAGGGAAAGGAAGGGGAAATAGATATGGAAACATTTGGGCACAGTGCAGCTGAGGCTGTGCCCATTCAGACAGCATAAGTGTACCAGCTATAGGGACTTAATGAAATGCAAAAGTGATGGCATTGAACTGCTGGACTAGGGCCTTCTGACAAAATGCTCTGTCCTTGGAAAAGTCTGACTCAAAGAAATGGAGACTTCCTATAGAAATGCATCCATGTCTACAAAATTTTCCTTAGTCCCCAACCTGGACCTGGTCTTGCCTGACTTGTCTTGCTTGTTCTCTTCTGTATGGTTTTACCTGGAAAAGGCCCAGAGCTGCTCCACATTTTGAACACTGCTCTGCCCAGCTCCAAGCAGGAATGTGGTGGACCTGTGTCTTGTCTGCCAGCTGAGTACCCCAGCTGTTGGGTAGGTTTTTCTCCATTACGTGCCTCCTTCTCTTTCATTCCCTGCCATCCAGCACCCAAGCAACCCATCTAATTTTCCTTATTTTCTCTGCCCATACGACTCACTCTCAGACTACCAGTAGATCCAGTTGAATTATTCACTGCAATCATTATCATTAATCGAGCCTATTTTCTGAGCCAGCCCTGATGGGAGAATATATTTGTCATTCCTAAGTATTTGCCAAAATAGCCTGGGTGAGCCATTTAGCCTGGGGCCATTCGTAGTAGCTATTTGTGTTCCTTTCCATTAAAAATCACCTCTTCCATAATGGCCAGTAGAAGCCCCATGCAGTGCTGAAACCCCGCTCGGGTGCTGTTTCGAGCACCATGGTGCAGGGCACGTTCCCCTGACCCGTTTCTGCCTTAGCAGCTGATCTGCCCTGCCAGGATGGCACAACACAGCCTGCCAGAGTGCAGCACTGGCTCCTGGAGGCAGAGCTGTAACTCCCCAAATTAATGCTTTTCCCCTCTACAACTATTACTTTTTTTTTTTTTTATTCTCTCCAGTCATAGGTTTTCCTGGCCATGGACACCAGATCTACGTGGATTTTCTGTTTGCTTCTTCAAAAGTGCACGTGCATATGGGTGGAGAAAATGTACTAAATGCCAAAGATTATATTTCTCCAAGTGTTGTATTAGGTTCTATGGTTACGGTCACAGAGAGCAAAGGAAATGCAAATGCTGAAGTGGCTGCAGGAGCTGGAACTGAGCCTCTGTGCATAAGACTGACATGTATTTAACATGAGCAGCTACAGGCGAGGCGATCTGTTTGAAAATATAACCCATGCACAGTGTTGAAGCCCAATCTGCTGGTGGTGGCTGCCTGAAAACTACACATTGTCTTGCTTGCTTATTTCCATTTCCTAAACCCTGGTAAGGATGTGCAACCTCCTCAGCTGCACAGAGCCTTTTATAGTCACCATGTAGCTCATCGTTGTTTGCTAACAATGCAATATGTGTTTAATATAATTTAAGCTAGTTATATGCATGTGTATTGCCATTTGAAGGGTTCACTCCATATTAAATATGGGATAATGCAGCAAAAAAATCCCTATTAGTGACATATTTGTTGTAAATCCTGACAAGTTAAAAAAGGCCCTCAGTTCATCAGTCAACTTTTCATAAAAAATACTAACATTTAATCCAGAAAGAGGCAAAGCTGAGCCCAGCCCAGTCCCTGCAAACATAAACAAAATTCAGCTTTTGAGATGGGTGGTGTTTGAAAGAAGCCTTGGATTAGCCAGACAGCACAAGCTTCATTCCTTCAGACTCCACGACCATGAGGATCCCAATGTGTGGTGGCTGTTACATGTAATAGGACAGAAGAGACAAACTGCTTGAAATCTCTTCCAAATTTAAGCCCACAGAAGTCAAAGCTGATCACACCAGACGTGCATTTGGCCCATAAACTGCTGAAAAGCTGATAATCAGTTATTTTCTTTGCTTGCAAGACAGAGGCTCCAGCCTCGGACGTGGCCAGGGCACGCAGTCAGCGTGAGGACCGCACTCCAGAGGGATGCAGGAGGTTAGCACTAAAGCCATACCTTCCCTGCATGCATGCTCACGTCTTCTCCCGGTATCTTTTCCCATTCTGTGTTTGCCACAGCCATCCCTGGATCACACAGCCTGTTTCTGACCGACTACTTCAACCGTCCTCTGATGAAAGAGAGGTGACCATCCTCACGTGTAGCGCTGGTGGCAGGATGCACGCAGGCAGGTGCCCCAGAGCTGCTGACCCACTCGCAGTTCACACTAATTTACTTTCTGTCCATGCCTTGACAGTACGATACCTTCGCCTGGCCAGAGAGGACTCTGCTTTCACCACACCTCCGTTAGGGCCATAAAGCAAACGATAAAAACATAGTGTGTCAAGACATCAGATTTCAGAGGTTCTGCCTGTAAATTTTTTAGCCTTTGATAATGACTTTTTGAAACAGGTGATAAAATGCAATTGCTCCCTCCATTTTAAGTGAGAGGGGTGTATGATAAGCACCCCCGAGAAGAAGAAATATATTGTTCCACAGCTCGATATATTCATAGTTTTAGACCTACATGTTGCATTAAATGAGTTGCCATCAATCAGCTAGGAAATGCTTTAGGTCTGTGAAGCGTGCTGTGTTTTAGAGAACCAAAGGATGTACTGCAGAGCCCTTCATCATGAGGACGGGAACACTGCTCTGGGAAACGGTTGTTTCCAAAGATAAAGGTTCATGGATCAAAACTGAACCTGAGAAATAACAGTAAAATTATACTGACGCTCTGAAATGGCCCTGGACCAGCTCCCAGAAACACACCATTAACAAAGGCATTGCAGGAAGTCTCTACTTGCTGCGCTGCATGGTGGCTCCCCGCTTTCCTCCCTCTCTTCCCCCACGTAGGCAGGAACCCCGTTGACACAAGCAGTAATTCTGCCCAGGTAGAAAAATAAATTTGTGTCAAGTGGAGACTTTCATATCCAAAAGGAGAACTTTACCACAAGACCTATTTTGGGGGATAAATGGGCCAGTCTTGAAATTTATAGTTCTTAAACTTCTGTGACTAGGGCTCATATTTGCCTCATATTTGCACAAAAACTATACCAGCTTTGTGCACCTGATCTCCACAGATCTTTACTTGCAACTTGGATGTTAATGCAAGCTGGGAACTTACCTATGAGGGGAATCAAATCCTTTCTTGCCTTGATCCTGCAGCAGAGACTACTCCAGGAGCAAGGTGAGCACACCAGGGCGGTGGGAGGTATGGCATAAATACCATCATCTTTCCCCAGCCCTCCTTGTAATCAGATCCCAAGGATCCATCTTGGAACTCCCTACAAGTTCAAAATTTGTCTTTGCAGGGAAACGGTGACAAAATAAACCAAGTATTGAATGCAAAGCCCCTTCACCATTGTAGAAAAGCTGTCTTTATACATGCTCTTCTTCCAGAGCAGAAGTCTTCAGAGAAGAACCACTGTAGAACAATCTTGGTCTGCACGGACCAGACCTCAACAGGCTTTCACAGGGCAAGATTAGTGTTACAGTCCTGCCAACACCCTGGTTGCAGTATGCTGAGCAGGTACTGCTAGAAGAAAAGAAAAAAAAGGAATATGACATCACCTTCTCCAGACATGGCTTTGCAAATCTGAATCAAAGAAAGCTCGTAGAGCCTGATAGACTGAAACCAGAAACACAAAATAAAGTACTCAGCTTTGAATGGACACAGGGCAAGCAGAGAAGACTGGCAATGACACAAATCTCCTCCATTCCACTACTATTGTACGTCAACTCTCACTTAAAACGTATGATTCTGGAGTAAGAGATCCCAGAAATACATGGGAATAATGCAACCATGGCCCCAGGTTCCCTACACCGGTTCCAGCTCCAACAGCCAAAGTATGACGAATCCCATCACCATGCACCCCATGCCCATGGGCACTCCCAGCTGCACGCAGCGGGGCTGATGATGACGATGAGGAGGGCCAGCGGAAGGGGCCAGCAGCTGTGGGGAGGAAGAGATGGCCTCAGCCTTGCCATGGCAGATGCAGTTGTGACTGTTTAGAAATTGCTGCAAAGTGCCGATTTCCATTACGCGAAGCACTGAATACTTGTCTGGTGGTAACCACATTTCATCACAGCCTACACAAACCGGATCTTGAACGGCAACCTGGTGATTAAATGAAACTCTATTAGCCTGGGTATATTCTTGAATCAGGTTTTAACCATTCTCTCATTTTTACACCTGAGCAATTTTCATGCAGGCCCTCTCCCCGCTCACCACTGCAAACACGTAGGGAGCTGAGCCCAGAAACACAGGGAAAAGTTACAGGATTTAAAGAAGACGGAGGATGTGCGGAGTTGTACCCGCCCCTGGCTCTCTGCGGCAATCCTGCCTGGGGACCAGAGTGTGGCTTTGTTTAAGGGTAAGGTCAGATGACTGCACTGTCAGAAATTGCCATGCTTTCAGCCAAGATACGGTATCAGTGCACAATGGTCACCTTGGATAAAGAATTGCTTGAAAGGAGTTATTCTCACAGGAACAAAACTCACCTTGCTGCCCGCTCTCTCTGCCCGCTTCCAGGCAGTGATCTGCAACCAACCGCAGGAACAGGAGGGGCGGGTGAAGGAAGGGAATTGAATGCTTAAACACTTGGCTGCATGTTATGAAATGTTTTACATGTAAAATAGGTTAAAGAACATCATGAGGAGGAGAGAGAATATAGAACAGCAGGTTCATGATTACGGGTATTGGTCTAACACGCATTCATGGTAAGGTCAGAGCACACAGGAAAACCTCATCTTAAGCAAAAAAAAAAAAGCTCAGGTCAGACTCTTGTTTATCCAAGAGTTTTAAGTCCTGTAAAGAATTATGATTAACCTGAATGACAGCATTCAGAGCACCAGGAGAGCTCAGTGAAGCAAATCATGCCGAACTAAAATTAGCAGAGTCTAAAATTCAGCCGTCTACTTGGCATCCACACGCGATGCTTCCCTGGCCCCAGACCCATCACATCACTCAGCCTTCCCAGTGCCATCAGCTCCTTGCCTTCAAAAGCAGCGCTGAGTGAACTGCTGCTGTTCACATGCAGCCTGCACCTGCCTGGAGGCAGCCAGCCCAATTGCTAGACACGGGTTGGGGTTTTTTTTTTCCCAGTATTTCCTCCAATGTTTATTTGCTGATTGTTTTCCAGGCAGCTGGAATTCAAGATGTGAAGCGGGGACTGTCTGTCAGTGGAAAGGGTGGAAAAAGACCAGAGATAATAGGTCTAGAAATATGCTGGAATCCCACGTGGCTCAAAGTGGACATGAATTGTGTCCTGAGAAAAGCAAGGAGGGGTTTACCATGGTCCACAAGCTACAGGGCAGTAAGAGATGAGTTAAGGTCTGCTTCTAGGGGACATAGTACAGAGAATGAGTGTGGAAATAAAGTCTCGTCGCTCTGCCCTAGATCCTGTATGTTCGCTGCATCTGTGCACAGAGGACTCGCTCACTCTAAGCGTCTTTTCAGCTCCAGCCTCACTATTCCCATTTGCTGCCTACAATCCCAAAGGCACACAGGTCAAGCTCTGAACCATGCTTAAGCCCTTGCCCAGGCCCATGCTTTTACTCACAGGATCTGGGGGGGACTGGTGCGACTGTGCTACAGACTGGTTCACCAGCAGTAATCCCCAAACCAGCTCCAGTTGGAAACGTTGAGCCTAGACCATGGTTTAGCAAAGAGCCAGCAGTAGATGTACTCAAGCAAAGGGATCCATTGTTTGTCACCTCACAGAGCCCAAGAGTGCCTTGTGAGGAGTGACTTCTCCTAGGGAGCATGAAAAGGATCACACCAGGCATTTGGACAGAGTAGCAATTTACCTTCCTGTGCAGCATTCATTTCCAGCTGTAGAAAACCCCTCAGAAATACCGGCAAATGCTGAGTGTGGGGTTTTTTGCCTGAAGAAACAATAAGGTGGGAAATTTGGCAGGTGATGCACAGTGCGCTGGTAACATAGAGAGTAAGAAAATGTCACAACAGCTTGCCAAAAGGGCAGACGAGCAGCACAGCAGCGGTCAAAATGTCAGGCCAGCAAGTACATGTTGGAACAACCCATGCAAAAGGCAAACCAGAAAACTGCATCACTTCAGGAAGACAGGGTGGCCAGAAATAAATCAAGGATGAGGCAGAGAGAACCCAAAGATGGCAGAGAAAGAGAAGGAGAAACCAAGATTTCCCCACATTACAACACAAGAGACAACAACAAGCTAGGGAAAAAATAAGAGTAAAGAACATAAAAGAATGGTATTTAAAAAGCTATAGTGATTTTCTCCTGATATCACAATGCAGACATCATTCAAAGAATCTGTCAGGGAGCAGAATGGAGACAAGAAAACACACACGTACCATGGAATTCATGGCCATCAAGGCCACCGGTCTCTCATGACTCATGTCATGAAATCTTCATATGCACAACTAAATACCAAGAGAGTTTTAGAAGCAATAAAAAGCCACATGTGCCATGATTACACTAGTGTCAATAATGGACATCAGAGAAAACTGACCTCTTGTAGAAGACTCCATATGTGCCCATTGCAAGGGCTTTTCACACATCTCTGTGAGTATTTCACATCAGATACACCACCAGACTGGAGAGGCCACTGGACCTACCTAAAACATTTATTTCCATGCTATTATTTTTTCTGAGACCCTCGATCTTCTTATGTCTTACACTGGAGTTTCTTCTCACCTGTACCCTCTTTCTGCACAGACACGTGCTATCTGCATCCTTGTGATGAGGTATTTTCAGAGGCTTGCCCAGTACCACCAGTGAAAGAGCTGCACTCAGGGGGATGTGACTGGGTGCTTATGGAGCCCGCTGTGGACTACCTGGGGGGAAAAGGCACAACCTACGGACAAGGAGCAGTGGAAGCTCTGAGATGAGAGAGGAGAGAGTGAGGAAAGGAGGAGGTCCAGATGCCAGTCCTGCCTGGCACAACAGCCAGCCGCATCCTTCATTTACTCTATGTCCACATCCTTCCAGGCTTCATTTTAGGCTCTGCAAACACTTTTTCCTGATACCATTTATCATTGAAGGCAAAGGAATTTGTCTGCCTCCTGAGCTCCTCTGGAGCCACTTCCCTCTCCTGCACCAGCCCTACCACCTTATTTTATACATCTTCCCATCTCCTCGAGGCAGTTCACAGATCACCGTCAGCACTGACCTTTCCCACTCACCTTCTCCCAGCTGGATGCAGGCAGCAGCACTCGAGGCTCTTACCAGCTTTGAGAGCAGGTCTCCATGGCTACCCCAATGTTCAGCCATGCCAAGCCAGTGTTGACTTCCAATAAAATTTCATGCCCTGATTGTCATCTCACCTTGCCACGGAACACAAAATTTGGACACATCATTGGGGCCACAAAATTAGACATTTTTTATGGTGTGCAAGGGGCAAGTAAGTTCCCGGAAGCTGATAAACCAACCACGTTACTGTAAGGTAAAGCAGAGGGAGAAGAACACTTTTGCTTGGAGCACATAAATGTTGGTTAAGAAACAGGCATAAAAAACAGTTTGAGGGATGATCATTCAGACAATTAGTCCTGTATTTAGGCTGCCTAACGTTTTCCATGATAAACAATTGGTGCAGGTTTCTTGAAATGCTTGGAGATGACTATTATTTGCAGGAGATCTCAAATGCAGCAGGTAGAGCCCTCAGGCTAAAGCCGTGCCTTTTCCTAGACTTATGAACTGCTTTCTCAATTTTGTTAATAGTAGGTAAGGCATTAAAAATGATGAACCATTTTGCTCCCCCTCATTCCCTCCCCCACTACTCTGCCCCCTCCCCACCTGAGTGTGCCTCAGAAACCTTGCAGCACTGAGCCAAAATACCCCACAGCAAACTAGGGCCACTTCAATATTAACAGTTATTTTTTATTAGATCATTTTTGTATGATCAGAAGTGTCATGATAAAAGACATTAACGATGTGCAATATATACTGAATGTAGGTCCAGGCAATCTCAGGTACAAATAGAGGCTGGGCAGAGAATGGACTGAGAGCAGCCCTGAGGAGAAGGANACTGTGAGGGTAGTGAGGCACTGGAACAGGTTGCCCAGGGAAGTTGTGGATGCCGCATCCCTGGAAGTGTTCAAGGCCAGGTTGGATGAGGCTTTGGGCAACCTGGTCTAGTGGGAGGTGTCCTTGCCCATGGCAGGGGGATTGGAACTAGATGATATTTTTAAACTGGAATAGCGCAGATTTAGATTAGATATTAGGAAGAAAATATTTACCCTGAGGGTGGTGAGGCACTGGAACAGGTTGCCCAGAGAAGTTGTGAATGCCCCATCGCTGGAGGTATTCAAGGACAGGTTGGACGGGGCTTTGAGCAACCTGATCTAGTGGGAGGTGTTCCTGCCCATGGTAGGGGGTTTGGAACTAGATGGCCTTTAAGGTCCCTTCCAACCCAAACCATTCTATGATTCTATGATTCTAGAGGTGCAGGGGTCACATGCTGCTTGACCACCAGTGCTACATATCTCACTGGGGATGTTGGGGACCGAGGGAAGAGGAAAGTGGGGGGGAAGGGTGGAAACAAAAGCAAAAGATGGAAGCAGAGGAACGAGGGCTTTGTCACGAGAGCTGTTCTCAGGCCTGGCTTGAAGGGCTGTTGTTTGCCGTTGGGAAATCCCACGTAAAAAACTTCCCCTGCAGGAATGTCAAGAAGGGTATGAAGTCAAACACTTGGGACTTGGGAAATACCAGCTTTCCCAGAACACATTTAATTCCACATTTACCCATGCAATGAAGTGCTGTGTTTTTCCATGGGACTTCTGCCCAAGGTGGAGGCAAAGAGGAGCAGAATGAAGACATGAAAAGTCACAGCATTTCCTAACTTTTGACCGACGGACTTCATAACTTCAGGAGCCACCTTTTACGATTTGCTTGTGTCAGTATGTCGATGCACACACTCACAGAGAAACACACAAGGTAGATTTTCAGCACTGCTGGGAGCAGGGAAGCCACGCAGGTTGTGCAAGCTGAGACACAAACTCCCGGAGCAGACAGATAACACGTCTCCCACGCAGAGCAGTGCTACACTCATCAGCTGAGTCACAGGGGTTAGATACCCGGGCAACTATTTCAATCCTTTTGCTCTGGCGTGGTTTCTGGGAGGCCTGGGAAGAGGCAGCACAGTTACACCGGGGCACGAGAAAGCAGCAGCACTTATTCCTGCCATCTTCCTAAGCCATTCCAAATGAGTGGTTTGGGCCAGTTATCTCTCCACCAACCAGCAGATATGTTCTCTCAGTCAATGCACTGATTTAGCAGGCAATGAAGAAACGAGCTTTCCCTCCTGCTCTGCATGCTTAAAGAGAGGGTAGCGTTGGCCAGGAACATGTTACCCAACAAGGCTAGACACTCGTCATCCATCAGCCTCTGGCAGATTGCAGCCTCCCAGCTTTATTTGAAGTTACAGATATTTTTGCTGCTTTTAGGAAAGGACTGCCAACAGCTTGTTGCAAATGTCCTCTCCGGTAGAAACGGGCCACTCAAGACCCCCGGCAGTGTTAGTTTTCTGCCTGGATAAGTACAAATCTTGTAATCAGGAGAAGGTTTCGCAAAGGCCCTTTGTGACTTTCAGTGCCTAGGGACAGGAGGTAGATAAGCTGTGACTACAAGTTTTGTACAGACCATTTTCAGCTTTTCCTCTCTGGGCCACAGAGACCTTTGCCTGAGGAACTGCTACTTTTGGGAAAAAAACAAAAAAAAAAAAACCAAAAAAAAAAAAAAACCAAACCAAACCAAACCAAAACACAAACCAAAATTAGGCTGCTCAACAGATTTGTTGGCAAGATATGGATCTTACAGTTAATTCTGTCTGAGTACTTGTTAGAGGTACTTATGTACATGCATGTTTTTATNACTGTGAGGGTAGTGAGGCACTGGAACAGGTTGCCCAGGGAAGTTGTGGATGCCGCATCCCTGGAAGTGTTCAAGGCCAGGTTGGATGAGGCTTTGGGCAACCTGGTCTAGTGGGAGGTGTCCTTGCCCATGGCAGGGGGATTGGAACTAGATGATATTTTTAAACTGGAATAGCGCAGATTTAGATTAGATATTAGGAAGAAAATATTTACCCTGAGGGTGGTGAGGCACTGGAACAGGTTGCCCAGAGAAGTTGTGAATGCCCCATCGCTGGAGGTATTCAAGGACAGGTTGGACGGGGCTTTGAGCAACCTGATCTAGTGGGAGGTGTTCCTGCCCATGGTAGGGGGTTTGGAACTAGATGGCCTTTAAGGTCCCTTCCAACCCAAACCATTCTATGATTCTATGATTCTAGAGGTGCAGGGGTCACATGCTGCTTGACCACCAGTGCTACATATCTCACTGGGGATGTTGGGGACCGAGGGAAGAGGAAAGTGGGGGGGAAGGGTGGAAACAAAAGCAAAAGATGGAAGCAGAGGAACGAGGGCTTTGTCACGAGAGCTGTTCTCAGGCCTGGCTTGAAGGGCTGTTGTTTGCCATTGGGAAATCCCACGTAAAAAACTTCCCCTGCAGGAATGTCAAGAAGGGTATGAAGTCAAACACTTGGGACTTGGGAAATACCAGCTTTCCCAGAACACATTTAATTCCACATTTACCCATGCAATGAAGTGCTGTGTTTTTCCATGGGACTTCTGCCCAAGGTGGAGGCAAAGAGGAGCAGAATGAAGACATGAAAAGTCACAGCATTTCCTAACTTTTGACCGACGGACTTCATAACTTCAGGAGCCACCTTTTACGATTTGCTTGTGTCAGTATGTCGATGCACACACTCACAGAGAAACACACAAGGTAGATTTTCAGCACTGCTGGGAGCAGGGAAGCCACGCAGGTTGTGCAAGCTGAGACACAAACTCCCGGAGCAGACAGATAACACGTCTCCCACGCAGAGCAGTGCTACACTCATCAGCTGAGTCACAGGGGTTAGATACCCGGGCAACTATTTCAATCCTTTTGCTCTGGCGTGGTTTCTGGGAGGCCTGGGAAGAGGCAGCACAGTTACACCGGGGCACGAGAAAGCAGCAGCACTTATTCCTGCCATCTTCCTAAGCCATTCCAAATGAGTGGTTTGGGCCAGTTATCTCTCCACCAACCAGCAGATATGTTCTCTCAGTCAATGCACTGATTTAGCAGGCAATGAAGAAACGAGCTTTCCCTCCTGCTCTGCATGCTTAAAGAGAGGGTAGCGTTGGCCAGGAACATGTTACCCAACAAGGCTAGACACTCGTCATCCATCAGCCTCTGGCAGATTGCAGCCTCCCAGCTTTATTTGAAGTTACAGATATTTTTGCTGCTTTTAGGAAAGGACTGCCAACAGCTTGTTGCAAATGTCCTCTCCGGTAGAAACGGGCCACTCAAGACCCCCGGCAGTGTTAGTTTTCTGCCTGGATAAGTACAAATCTTGTAATCAGGAGAAGGTTTCGCAAAGGCCCTTTGTGACTTTCAGTGCCTAGGGACAGGAGGTAGATAAGCTGTGACTACAAGTTTTGTACAGACCATTTTCAGCTTTTCCTCTCTGGGCCACAGAGACCTTTGCCTGAGGAACTGCTACTTTTGGGAAAAAAACAAAAAAAAAAAACAAAAAACAAAAAAACCAAAAAACCAAACCAAACCAAACCAAAACACAAACCAAACTTAGGCTGCTCAACAGATTTGTTGGCAAGATATGGATCTTACAGTTAATTCTGTCTGAGTACTTGTTAGAGGTACTTATGTACATGCATGTTTTTATTTACAGAAGACTGGCACACCCATGTCTGGCTCACTTCATAGCCTTTGTTCCAGAGACCTGGCAGGGCTTTCTGAAAACAGGATCCCACGTTAAAACCTATTATCCCATTTGCAAATAATGAAGTTTAATTCTGCTTTCTGTAGGTATCCAGAGGAGACGATCTTGGCTGTTTGAGTGTTCACAGCTCATGATCACAAGACAGGTGTGAACACAGATAAAGCAAGCGTATTCTTAAGTCAGAGCAAATACTCACAGAAAATGTACTGCATTCTTCCAGCCTGGTAACCAGAGAGCACGCTGGGCTGCTCTGTTTACCTGGGAATGGAATGACTCCCACCCGTGCAAGAGGCTCATAGAACCGACCAAGTTACTTGTTGCAAACAATTTTAGAGATTTCGGCCTTTCGGCGTTCACAGTTTGCTTGCAAGTAAGGTTCTTTTTTAAACAAACCTCTTGTGTATTCATAACCGTTTGGCAAACACTCCGGGCAAACAACTTTCAGCCTCCCAATTGTTTGCAAGCTGTGTCCATTTGCTGTTATTAGTTCTGTAGCAGGGTGGTGGACTCCAGTTCCTGCATGAGAAGGAAGAGTTTCCCCTGGGCTAGGCAGAAGTAGGCAGCCCAGCCTTGATCAGCAATGCCCGGGTGGAAAGCACACCCTGCCTGGACAAATGTACATATCCACCACCTCCTCCACTGTAAGAGAGACTGCCAGTTAACAGGTCTGCTGTAAACTCCCAGACACCCAGGAGCAACTGGTGCTGTTATGATAGGTGCTTATGATATTTTTGGCTGGTGAATCATTTATTTGTTGGAAATAAAATAAAAAAAATTTAAAAAAAGGCAGTTTCAGGGTGGCCAAAGGTATTTGTAAATTCAGGTAGCTCCACTCTGCATGGAATATTTGAACATTTAACCAGCCGGAGACAGGCAGACTGAGGGCAAACTGTTCCAGTTGCTGCTGATTGAGGTGAAAAGGTTAACACTCCCAAGCACACTTCACTGTCCCAGCCTTTCCCCACACTAACGGTAGTTATCACATTCACTCTTTTACCCAGTTTAAACAGTTTGTCTGATTACTTCCAAACTCAAATCTGTAAAATCTCCAGCTTAATAATAAAAAAAATCCAAAAACCTAAGAACATACTACTATTGCAAATATTTTTAAAAATTTCCCAGACCTTTAATCATTACACAATCGATGGAAGGCTACACAGATACGGTAAGGTTAGACAGCAGTAGGAACTGATGACAAGGATGTGGGAAGAAAATTATGACAATCAGCTGGGGATGGAGAGGAGACAATAAGTAATCTGGACCAACAGCTGGCACAGGTCATCAAGGTCAACAGCTGGAACAGGGATTGAAAGGAAGAGCAGGCAAGTTCACGGAAGAGAAACACCTTGGGTGTTACTAATACATAGAAACTGCATTTGACTCAGAAAATGCCTGAAGATAGTTGAAGGCTGAGAGCACACTCAGGAAATGCATGCTTGGCATGCTTGAACTCTTCTCCAAGCACCCATATCTGGCCACTGCTGGAAGCAGGACACAGCACTAGGCAGATCCTTGGTCTGGCACTACAGAGATACTTGCCACCTGGCTAGACAGATGTGGTGGGCACCCCACACGCCTGAGGAGTTGGACAGCTGAGTTCAAATCTCTGCTTCAGTTCCAGCTGAGAAAGTGTGGTGAAGAGATTATTCATTTGGGTAGTAATGATGTGGGGCTAGACTGTGGGAAGAAGAGGGGGAAGGTGGTAATGGGCGTTGAGTGCTATCTGCTAAAGATACACCCATTGTACAGTCAAGCAGTGCTTTTTTTAAGGGTCCTTAAAGACGATGAAGAAAGGCCAGATCACTGTGAGAACAAGCGATGACAATGTATGAGGAATATAAACTGATGACAGGTCTGTTTTCTACATCTACTACCAAGGATACAGGTGTCCCTGTGATCAAGTAGCATTTGGTAATAGATTCTTCCAATGAAGCACTTTTCTAGTCATTAGAACTTCTCCTAACAGTTTTACAAAAGTAATATTGCCTCCACTTTTTAAGGTCAAAAAGACTCTTTTTTTTTTTAACAAAGGCTGTTGGAGCAAGTACAATAAGTGACAGCATCTAGATTTGATCTGCATCATTAATACTGACTTCTAAAGAAGGCAGTTCACACAGGGCAGGTGACAGGATCAAATATATTGTTTAAGCAGGCACAAGAAGAATAACCATCCATCTTCCTTGCATCCTGAAGCTCTCCAGAGCGTGTAAACGACAACACTTTCATGTCACTAGATCAGCCAGTTGGAACAGTCCTGGGACTGCTTCTTTCAGCAGTTAGTATGGCTCATACACAATCTCCCTGCAGGGGAATCACAAGGTCTTTTTCTAGACGTGCTAAGTTAACTAAAGCATCACCTCTCAGAAATACTGCAGTGACCTGGGTAGTTTTACTTATGTTACTGGCCCCTGCTGGGCAAATATAGGCTAGTGAAATGCATGTTGTGGGCCACACATTATAAGCCAACAAAATATGCTCTCCTATGGCATAGTGGAATAGAGTTTCTGGAGTATCAGGAGTATGTTGAGCCCTTGATGTAATATTGAACTTTCGTCTGCCACTGGCAAACTTTTGAACATATTTAGCGCAGATGTGAGGGCATGGACAAGAGGTGAAAGGTTTGGTAGAAACCTCACGTTAATCCCAGTATGTGTTCAAGTCATAGAGCTTTAGTTTTTGAAAGACAATCAGGACTTGCACAGACAAACTTTAAGGGAACTGCAACATGCACTGAACTACTGAAAGCCAGGTACCACGTCAAGACATGAACTGGACAAAACCCATGCCTCAGGCACTGGTCCTGGGAGCAGTTTGCCAAGTCAGTCTCATGTCCAGCCTTTCCAAGGTATCTGAGTTCACTGGCCATTGCAAAACTGCTGCCCAAAGCCATTAGGAATGCCTGTCTTAACGGAGAGATCTGTAAGCCCCACAATTTGTACTGTGATTTCTGTAGGAGGACTGCACGCATCCTTCCATGCCATTTGCTGCAGGCCCTTCACAAGGGTCTTTGCCTAGGAATTGTACCCAGAGGTGAATGAACAAGGATTGGCGTAGCAAAGGAGGTGTGTACCCAGCACCAGTCCAGAAAACTCCCCTGTGCTGCAGGCACATGTTGCATGCTGAGGATTTGAAAACTTCCTCTCTCCAGATTTGATTTTTCTTCGCTAACAGTGTTCAAAGCAAGGTGTAGTACTGACCCTGTCTCCCCCATGGATACGGTGGTGTGGAAGCCCATGGGCAAAGAGCTACACAGCCTACACCTTCTTGCTTGATTCAGGAAATGGGCAAAACTATGTTCTTCATTCCGAGGAGGACCAGCCCTGCTGGTGGCAAGAGCCCTTCAGGAAGATGCTGTGAGCAAGCTTCTTCTGCAACAGTATTAATGGTGAGCCTTGCACATGGGGACCTCAACTCTTTTGCTTCATGTCAGCTCCTGCACCTCTTTCAGTAGGAATTCATTAATCTATAGGGTAGCTTTTCCAGTCAGAAACCCTAACAGCTAGAGATAAATTAAGCCGGAATTGGAGCTGGACCAAGAACATTTGAGTAATCTATCCAGCCTAAGCAAGATCCCCCAAGACAGGAAATCTCAGCGAGAGCCTAGAAAGAGATTATAAAAGAAAATAAGCCCAGGCACTGCAGTCACGTGTTGGTGGGATGGCCCAGAAAAAATGAGAACACATTAGAGGCTGTAAAGCCCACTGCCCGTACAGGTTGCTATAAGCACAAGTCAAAGAATAAGGCAACTTCAGCTGCAACCAGAAGTTCTTTTAGAAAGAGAAAAATCATAGAATCACAGAATCATAGAATGGTTTAGGTTGGAAGGGACCTTAAAGATCATCTAGTTCCAACCCTCTTGCCATGGGCAAGGACACCTCCCACTAGACCAGGTTGCCCAAAGCCTCATCCAACCTGGCCTTGAACACTTCCAGGGATGCGGCATCCACAACTTCCCTGGGCGACCTGTTCCAGTGCCTCACTACCCTCACAGTGAAAAATTTCTTCCTGGGATCTAATCTAAATCTCCTCTCTTCCAGTTTAAAACCGCTACCCCTTGTCCTATCACTACATGCCCTTGTAAAAAGTCCCTCTCCAGCTTTCCTGTAGGCCCCTTTCAGATACTGGAAGGCTGCTATAAGGTCTCCCTGGAGCCTTCTCTTCTCCAGGCTGAACAACTCCAACTCTCTCAGCCTGTCCTCATAGCAGAGGTGCTCTAACCCTCTGATCATCTTCGTGACCCTCCTCTGGACCTGCTCCAACAGGTGCATGTCCTTCTTATGCTGGGGGCTCCAGACCTGGACACAATATTCCTGGTGGGGTCTCATGAGAGTGGAGTAGAGAGGCAGAATCACTTCCCTTGACCTGCTGGGCACACTTCTTTTGATGCAGCCCAGGATGTGGTTGGCTTTCTAGGCTGCGAGCGCACAAAAATGGCATCCTTCAGGACCTATTGTTTATTTATGTGGCTCTGTCCTACAGCATCTTCTGCTGTTGCCTTTTTCCCTGAGTACCTGTGAGAGAACAGGAGAGGAAAGGTAATGAAACCCATGCATAGAAGTGCATGCTCTGGTTAAGCTGCAGCCTGTCAGTTGTATTTTCTCTTACCACAGAATACGCTAATACCATACCTGTCCTCTGAGGGGAAAGTACAGGAAAAAAGGTATACTGCCATGGTCTAGAGGTACATCCTGAAGTTGGAGAACCCAGGGATCTTTGCAGCAGTGTTTCTCACTATCTAAAACCACATTACAGGTGCCTGACTAGGGTGGCAGGGACTTTCACCAGGTAGCAGTGCTGGGATTTTACGGGCCATTTCTCAACTCAGCCCTGCTTTTTCTCTTATGCAATAATAATGACAATCCTGAGGTCAGACACTTCATCTTTTCCATGTACCTCCACTGACATGACTGCCCTGCCTCTCACTTCGGGTTATCTCCACGGGGAGTGGGGTACCTTGCTGAGGACGAGGGCTGGCCAAGACACTTTCATCTCCCCCAAAGGCATCGCTGGCTAACAACGTGCAGCACGCTTCCCATCACAAATCCCCAAAAATGCCAAGGCAGTGTTTCTCCTGCTCACACACAGCCATATCCCAGCCTAATGCAGTGGCGGCACGGGACAAGTAAATTTCTAGCAAAAATACAATTAACTGCCCCTTACTAGGGGCACTGCCTTGAGGCTCAGTGAGGCTCTGGGATCTAGGAAGGTGGGTAAGCATAGGAAGCATGAGAAATGTGAATGCAGACAAAGGGGACTTGTATCAGAAGTAAGTGGCAGAGGATAAGGACTGCCAAGCATTTAAGAGGAATTGGAATTTAATGAAGTGATTGAACAAAGAAATTGAAAGCCTCCTTTGCCTCCTGCAAGGGTCGAATGGATCTGAGCAATACTTGGCTTGGCTGCATTACAGGGTTGTTATTTAATTTTAAATAACTTGGAAGCTTTCAATGTACTTCATAATTCTATTGACATTTACGATTTGAGATACTTAATCTTGAAAACACAAACACAACGCTGATCTGTCTCTCACCCAAGAGAATTGGGAATCAGTGCCTGCAGCTCTTTAATGCAGCAGATCTAGGCCCTGCTTGCCAGGGGCCAGCTTTTACCTACCTCCGTTGATGATACCAGACAGGGACCTTGCACTTTGTGGAGCTGAATTATTCAGTCCTGAATAATTTGGTACCTTTAAAATGAGCTTCCTTTGTACCTACCTTGCAAGGCTGTGACTCTGGTCTTGCTCCTGGAGAAAGCCCCCATGCTTCCCACACCAGTCTCAGGCTGGGATCCTTTCTCCCATAATCCTGTCTGGAATGAGTGGAGCCGTGGCCACATCATCCACACATCAACAGCAAAGCTTGTGCAGCTTGCTCTTGTTAGACAGCTGACTGCATGGGGGAACCAAGGACGCAACATCCCAGGCTCATTCCTGGGTACCTCAGGGCATCCGCAAAGCTACAGCTGACCCTGTGTGTGTGTGTGTGTGTGTGTGTGTGTTGGGGTGTCTGCACATGATATTGTATAACAGAAACCGGCTGGATACTTTTGGGTCATTCTCCCTCCCCAGGCAAAGGATCCCTCAGAAAGATGTATGAGAAAATTTGGTATATTAAGTCTCATATTAGGACCAATATCCAATTCATACACTGCAAAACTCAGATCTGTTCACATGTGAGGGCAGATGTTGCCAGTAATCATGTGTATTAAAAGGGAAGAATATATGTGGCAAGCCTGAAATTAATTAGGGTCTGATTCTGCTCTCATTAATGGGCATGCAATTCCCATTGACTAAATAAGATGTTGTACCCTTAGAACAGGCTTTGGTCCTTAATTTTCACACCATGAAATTGGTGCCGATGTTTCAAAGGCATTACAGTAGCAGAAAGCATGACCCTTGGTCTTTGCTACCAAATGTATTTTCAGAGTATGACCGATTTGTAAAGCCTAACATTACACTCATTAGTTAGTGAATGAAGAGCACTTTGAAGATCAAAAGTGCTATTATTATTTCCATATTTTTGCCAAACCAAAGCTCCCATGCGGAAGCCATGTGTGTCAAATATAAAGTGTTACCTCCAACGCTTTCTTTCTGAGCAGACCCTCCCCACGTGCCCCTGTTGTTCTGCCCCCATCTGTGGTTTCAAGATGATTTTGTGAAGATGTGGTCAACAACGTGGCAGTACCGCAGGGATGGTGGAAGGCGCATCTGGACAGGGCGGCAAAGCAAGCTCTGATTTGGATTTCACAACCTTGTTAGGGAGCAGTAACCTGACAGCCATCTCAGGTGTCAGCAGAGATGGAGGATGCGCTGGAGACAGAGTAGTGGATCGCCACTACTCCAGGATCACAGGCTTGAGGTGGGGAGGGTAGGGGGGACCAGGGAGCAACCAAAGATCAGAGAAAAAAGGGAGAGCAAGAAAAAACATACTCTCGACTGCCTTGCACTGAGTCCTGCGCCTGGCTGGTGGCGTGTTACGATGTCAACACGAGCATGGGAAAGCAGATGAATCGCAGATTTGGACCAAGTGGAAAACTCAAGAGCCTCACGCTTTGCACAGGGAGACAAGGCTCCCCTTTGTGAGCGGCTTTGCCAAAAATCCCCCCCTCTGAGCTCCCACAGCCGCCCTGCATGCTCATACAGCCAAAGGGATGTAGCTGGGAAGGAGCTGGAAATAATCTAGAGAACAGCAAAACCCATTGAAATTTTTTCATTGATTTTAGCGGACTTTCGATCAGGCCCTGAGCAAAGAAGAACTTGCGTGTTTGATACCAAATTCTGTTCTGGCTCCAGAGAGAAAGAGGAGGGTCGGCTAGAAAAATGGGAAAGATAGGAGGTGAAGCTGCCTCTCGCTTTTTTCTCTTCTGTAAAGCTTCTGCTGTTTCACAAACTAGCGGGTGCAGAGGGAAAGGGAGACGAAAAGGGCCAAATCGCTACATGAAGGAAGAATTTGCAGTGCTGAGACGGGGAGCCTGCCCTTTGCAAGACAGCATTTCTGATCTGCAGGCACACAAAGTCTTCATAATTGCCGGAGTCATTATTTGCTGTAGATGGCAGAGAGACATGACAGGTACTGCGGGACACATAATAAGCTGGAATGAGCCCTGATGTTAATCCAATACCATCAAAGATCGGGCTCATCATAGAATCCCATTTAGAGCCCACAACAGCAGCCCTGATATTGCTAAGGAATATGTTTCATCTAAGTGCAGACATCACTCGGTGCAGGCTTCAGTCTACGGCTCTACGTTTGCTATCTCCTCCTCTGCTCCCAGATGCTGCAGCTACAATCTATCCACCCCAGTTTACCCCAACCACATATCTGACCCACTGTTTGTTGGATCCTGGCTGCCTGCATTTTATTTCACTACCTAAACTATCTCCAGTAATGAGGAGGCTGGTAACAACCTTAAACAGCATATGTAAAAATTCACTTATCTTTCAGCCCAGCTTCCAAGGCTGCAGGTGCTGTGTTGTTCTCATGCACTTAGGGGCTGTAAGCTGAGTTTCAGCTCTCAGACATTTTCTATTTATCGTGATTCCCAGATGCAGCATCAGTGAACACCCCAGCGTACCTCCTCGCTTCCACAGCATGCCAGGTAAGGAGAATATGTCTAGACAGAAGGCGAGGCTGAAGCTAGGGATAATTTTTTCCTCCAGCAGCCCCTTGACAGCTTTCAGCACAGGAATGACAGCTAGGGATTTATGGATAGGTTGCCGAGTCCAAGCAGACAGACACCTTACTCAGGTGCTTTTGTGGGGTTAGCAGACATAGGAGATAGCTGCCGAAACAGTAAGCTGTAGGAGGACGTGTTCAGTCAGAGCTTTGCGAAGCACATTCCTGAATGTTTATTACATTCAAATTTGACTGCACAATTTATGACCACTAGGCTGGATACAAGTGTTCCTGCAGAGACACATGCACAAGAACTGAGGCTGAGCTGCAGTTGACTTCAGTGGAAATAGCGCCCAACGTCTTAGTTTTAGCACTTGAATTTTGCACTGTGGTCTCTGTGAACTTTACTACTTTGATAGTAACCAGAGTGCTCCATGTGAACAAAACAAGGGAATAAAGTGACTACAACTTTTAACTAACGCTGTAGGGAAAGTTGCAAGACACAGAAAAAGGCACATGTGAATTCATATTGAAGAACTTCATTAGCCGACTGCTTACTTCGAAACTATAGCAGCATGACCTAACAGCTCTGGCATCCGAAGATTCAGTAGCAGAGAACTGGTTTGGGTATACAAATATACTACAGCACTATAAAACAAAAATGGCACTTTTTTTACTACATTTCTGGAATATAATGCCTTTTCCTCCATTTTTAGAAAAGCAGAGAGTGCCAAATTTCAATGACTGCAATTAGCCTCCCCTCTTAGTTTTGTGGCTCTTCTGTTGGTTGGTTCCTCTCAAGGAAACCCTGTTCAATGAGGGCTCAATGCTGCCTTGAAAATTTGATTAATTTCTACAGGAGACACTAATATAGCCTGGATAACCAAGGACAGAAAGGGCTTAACTGGAAGGAAACTGAAGAATGCAGAGAAAACAGCCATAAGGGACAGCTAGTATGTCCTGGTTTGAGGTAAAACAGGACCAATTTTGTTCAGTAACTTTACTTTTTAGCTAGACCCCTTCCACGACATAGTTGTACTAGGGAACTACCAACTGCATCTTGGTGTTCAGATACCAGCTCCCTCCTTCAGCTACACACTGGAACTCAACCTCCTTACCTGTGATTAATGTATTCATGCTTTTAAAAACTTGCGGTACTTGGAGTATGAAGAGAATTTTCGGGAGAGATACAACAATATCCATTAAATGCATTTTTAACACAACTAGAAATAAAGACTGGGTCTCTGTAATACCTAGCGATTTTGCCAGTCCTCTGTTCAATGTTCCCATATGATTAAAAATTAAACTCTTGTGTGCCCAGGCTGTATTTGAAGACATTAGCTTGTAACTAAGCCAAGCTGGTAATGGTTTGTATAAGTGAGATGATTATATAGACTACTGCCAGGGTCTGCTCAACAGACCAGTCATTTCCACAGCTGTCTGGTAGTTTGCACACCAATGTTTGAAAAAGTACCAGCTCTCTCTGCAACACTGGATGATAACGTGCCGTCACCTATGGTCAGAGCACCGGTGGCAACCAAAGGGCACTCCGTCCCTTGTGGCATATTAGCTCCACCTGCACCCAGTATAAATTAGCTGCTTAGGTTTTCTCTATGAGCAATGGAGGGAGACCGTGACACATCCAAAAGGCAGTTCATCCCTTCTGACTTACCTTAGGACAGGTCTCTCCAGAGGCAACTCACCTTATAGAGCTGCACTAACTGGTGAGTAACTTAAGACAACTAAATTGAACGCCTTGCTTTTATCTAGCTCGAGATAGACAAGGTGTGCTTGGGATTGCCACCAATACAACAGGAACTTTCAGGATGTCAGCTGCTGTAGTCACCCATGCAAATCAACCAAAAATTAGAGTCCTGTATCGCCATGGCCCTCAGACATTTTGCACTTCCGTAACTCAAAATACTTTCAAGTCAAGTGTACCCTTCTTCACATTGCTCTGCTTTGCTGCCGAATTTACTGTCTGAAGCAAGCATTCCAGACTGCCAGAAATAACTGGTTATGCAGGTGAAATAAAGATTTGCAACTCATTGCATTAACTGGAGGGTTGCTCAGTTTGTCCTCAAAAACACATTACATCCCTTTCAAGTGTTGCCCAATCCCTAGACTAGTGAGATCCTCCTTCTGCTGGCTGTAACTAGCAGAGAGGCTACCGTACGCTTACGCTGGAGCCACACCACTGTACAAGAAGGCGCTTGAGCTTTTACAGTTCCAGATCAATTTTTTTGCTTACAGATTTAGATTTCCTTTGCAGAGCAAAGTTCGGAATGTTTGGCAGATTTATTCTGTATCTTTCTTGCAGTAACAAATCAAGATTTCTTTCAAATGTCCCCCTCTCTGCTTTTTATCCTTGAATTGTTGAAATAAACGCTCCACCTCAAAGCACTTTGCCTTTGAATTATTTGGGGCCAGAGGAACCGAACATTTATTCAGTGATAGCGGCACCATTGCCCCTGCAATTAGAAGTTGTCTTCAGTCTGTTAAATCATCAGAACAGCGATATTCTGTGTGATTTCACATAAAAGCCTGTGATGTGCTCTAATTTCCGGGAAATTAGTTACCTTTATTAGAAATATTTCCTTAGGTCAGTGTTCAAGACTTACAGGATGGCTTGCATTGCCAAGACCAATGCGTGCATTTAAATCTGTAATCAGATTTCGCATCCCTCTTCCAAACAGCAATGTCTTGCCGCCTGACCCCAATCATGCCAGTAAGTCTCATGTGTCTCTCAGAGCTCATGTGTCACCCTGTGAAAGGTGGGAACAATCAGCCACAACTATACACTCAGAGGTCTCAGCCACGTACTCATATAGGTCTTTTTGCTCTTGAGGGAGAGGAAGGTATAAAGAAAGGATCCCTTACATTTCTTCAGATACACAGAAAGTCCAATACAGGATGTCCTCTAGGGCATCCAACAAGAAAGACCTTCTCTGCCATCCTCATGAATGGCTGCCCATAAACTCTGGATGAGGAGCCAGCCCTTTGTGGTTTGGGTGCACATGGAGAAGTGAGTGGACATTGTTAATTGGCAGTGATCAAAATCTATGCATGGTTTCTGAGAGTCATAGATAAACACTGAGTCCTAATGCATAAAGTTGTCTTACTCTTCCTTCCTTCTGACTCTAGCACCTGCTAAAACGCTCATGAAAATAGGATCAGAGCTGATTTAAACAATCCATACCACGCCCAGGCACTCACCCTTTCCACTCCGAACCACCTGAGCTCCCAAGGCTTTCAGAAATCCTCAGCCGTAATGTCTCATCTCTAAATGAAAGTTTTGTGTACCATCCCAGTGCTAATAGATTTGGACTTGGCAAGCAGAGAAGCTGGTTTAAAACATGAAGGTCAGTCAGTCAGTCAGTCAATAGCCATGTACACCAGAAGGTTGCTACTTTGAACAGCGTTGGAGCACGTTGTCCAGATGTCAACTTGGAGGCTCCTGCCTCCACTCCCTAAATGGTGAGTGAGGAGGTCTCCCCTGCCTCCCCCAGGCATGAAGAGCTCTGACCCCAAGGAACTCAGCCCTCCACCCCTGCCCACTTTTGGGAAGAGCAGAAGCATTGGGAAATTCAATCCAAATGTAATTGTTTCAAGTCTCACAAAGGGAGCAATTTTTTTTTTTCAGTGTTGAAATAATCATTTTCAACTTAAGAAGTATTTAATTCCTTTCAACACTTCTTTCTAAGATGGCATTTTTCATTTAAAAAGCATCCCAAGTTACAAGCGAAAAGGCTAGGCACTCCAAAACAAATATTTTCCAAATAAAGTGTTACAGGTCAACCCAAAATTATTTTTTCTGGTTTTGTATTCTTCCAGAGAACCTAATAAAACCTTTGGGGTTTGGTTCAAAATCCAAATTCTTCTACTCCAGCCACTGCCCAGACAAACCCTTTATTTTTTGAACTCTACTCACATGGGCCTGTTTCCGCCATCAGATCTGCATTTAGTGCTATCAGCTTCTCTGTTTTTTTCACACAGAAGGTGATTTTATCCTGGAAGAAAACAAGAAGCTCCATCGATTTTCTGACTGCCCAACGTGTACCCCTCATACGGGCTGCAGAAGAGCAGTGGGTCACAACTACTACGGGAGACAGAGAGAGCTGAGAGGAGATTTCAGACAGGATGCACAGCAAAGGAAATAACCGGTATTTTCACAAACAGGGAGGCGAAAGCATAAAGCTCCATTGAACTAAGTCTAAGGCTTTTTTGTGTCACCAGAAGCAGTGGAGGGTCCACCAGAAGCCTGCTAGACCTTCTAGTGGGGACAAATGGGGACTCTGCCACCGCCTCGAGAGCACCTTCTCCATCTGCACACCCCCACGCAATGTGCCTGCCAGACTTTTCTGACTCAGTGATATATGTTAATTTTTTTTTACCCTGAGCTCTCCGATATCATATCCATGGGAGGGGGAAGGTGGTGGTGGTGGTAGGGGGGCGTTAATTGCATTTCTTTAAAAAATTAGGAAGTTAAGCTTATCTCTGTGCCTGCATATGGGGAGCTGTGAGTCCTGGATGAGTGAGCTGACGCGAGATGGTTTCTAGGCAACTTCTGCAAGCCATGTTGGAACAGGAATATGATTTAAAATTAAAAACAAAACCCAAACAAGTCAAACAAAAAAAAGTAGCAGCTACTCCACACAAAACCAGTTTTGACTGACTCGTAAGGTTTGTGCGAGGTCTGTTGTGGGATTAATATTGCTTTACTCTTAAGGAGAGAAAAACTGGCACCCCTGCACCAGCATCTATTGTGAGACACGGGATAAGCGTGTTTATGCGGCCAACACACATAGTTTGTGGGTGATAAGAGACCTGTCATGCCAAGTCTGTGCGATGATATGACTTGATTGCTGAAATGCCACAACCCAAGTGTCCCAGAAATGCCAGCCTGAGTACATCCAGGGGCCGGGAAACACTGTCATTAACTCCAGTTCTTTCCTCTTTCCCGAAGAATTTTGCTTTGTATTTATCAATTCATTATACCTCTTTTTCAAGTGATTGGTAAAGTTTATGCAAAAAGTAGTGTTCTTGGAAGCTGGCTTTATTGTTTCTTTTCTGTGTAGTACAGAAATGAGGAGGACATCCCATCTCCTTAGGTTATTCTGCACTATTCTGCCTCAGCCCAAGTTTCAGGATTATGGTGAGGTGATCCCGTTCCCCTCAAAATTTATTCTCCCAACATCTTCACCAATTTATTGAACTACAAAGGTCTCAGACAGAACATAACCTCACCCATGTAAATCCAGAGTTGCGTCATTTTTCCAGTGTCAGAGTAAAATTTAGTCCTCAGCGCCTCAGCTGAAAATTAATGGTTTCACACCCCGCACTGTCAACTTTGTTTCTGAGCCAGCGTCACAAGGGGTATGGGATGCAGTGTTTACAGCCTTCCCTTAAGTCATGGAGGGCAAGGAATGCCTTCCAGGGATTTTAATTATCAGGATCCCATTCTGCTCCTGCATTCGCTGGCGTGAATGAAAAGCAATTGCCAAAGTCTGAACTTGACCAAGATCAGGGAATTTGCATTGTCAAATAAAGTTGCTATCAGGTGTTTTAAAAGCTAGAATATCACCACCATTATTCCAAAGCATGTGTTAACCTTTCAAGAAGGGGGATACCAAAATCAAGTGAAGTGATTAATAACCAGTCCTCCAAAGCAGTTTAATTTACAAAACCCCCTTTTTTTTTTTTCCTCAAAGGTTGTATGGCACCATTTGTCTTTCCCTCAAGAAAGTCGATTATAGGGAGTGACACTTAACAAATTTTGTTGTTCATATGAAGTCAGAGCAAACCAAGGTTATAGTCAGAAAACAAAATCTCTAAGCCTAACTCAAGCTTTTCTCCCAGCTCTAAAGAAATCATTGACCAGCAAAACTGCTGTGTTAATACAAGTGGTAAGTTATGTATGGGCCCAACACTGGCTTTAGCAGTGGTGCATTTTCTCTGCTCGAGAACCCAGAGTAGCAACCCAGACACTTCAAATCGCTCCACGTGGATCCAGTTCCTGATCCTTCATGGCTTCTGACAGACGGCCAGTGAGACAGACTCCTGGGCTGCTGATGGAAGTGGACTCACCTCTGCAGACCGGGCTGTTCTGGGTCAACACCACTGGTGATGACATGCTCTGACTCCATCATCTCCTGCTAGCAGAAGGGCTAGGCTTCCTTGCCTTAGACATTCTGTGCAGCAGGACCCTGCTGGTTGTTTCCATGGCTGCCAGGCGCTGATGCTGGCTGGAGTTTGTAACCCCAAATTTAATCACACTATCACTTCATTCCCATGCGTTCGGCCTCAGTTTCTGGAGTCAGCCAGTCCTTGGCACTCCCGGGTGACCGTGCACAGACTTACTCTTTTAATCCCTCCCAGATTTCTTCATGGCTGCTTTCTTCAGAGTCCTCGTGACCCACTTGGACCTCTAAGACTTGGTAGGCTTAGCTCAGCCTGGCAGATACTGAGACTGGTGTCCTTTTTCCTGCAGTCTTCCGATGTGTTCCCAAACTGACAGCTCTGCTCCCTGCAGTAAACACTGTCGCCTGCTGTCATTGCTGGAGAGCTCGCTGCCTGCCTTGCCGGCAGACAGAAAGGGGCCTATGTAATAAAATAAGGAGGAAAAATTAGCAACAATGCCATGCTGTGACACTGATTATAGGGAATAATGATAGCAGAGGCAGCCCTGGTGTAATTCGGAGTGACACAGCCTCTCCACTGTCAGGCTCTGGCCCTTCCAGAGGGATAAACCCCTACGGACACACGAAGGAACTCAGCGTTGGGACTGAAGCATTTGTCTTCTGCAGAGGCTGGTCTGCTCTTCACTACCTTTTACCAAC
Source organism: Burhinus bistriatus (assembly GCA_013397275.1). NCBI lineage: Eukaryota > Metazoa > Chordata > Aves > Charadriiformes > Burhinidae > Burhinus > Burhinus bistriatus. The sequence goes on along the minus strand of VYXH01006326.1, from coordinate 69,814 downwards.
TCTCCGCCATCCAGAAGACACGCCAAGGGCATTTTAGGGGGTGTGTTGGATTAGTCAGAGAGGTTGCATCAGAACAAGTAAAGGTAATTTCTCCTCTCAGGGATTCAAGCTATTGCTTCAGGCAAACTTATAAACAGCCCTTGGAAACCCAGGACAGGAAAAACACAAAAACTAGATGTCACTTATTGTAGTTCTAACCCAGAATGAAGGACACCAATTGGGTATGCAGTGCAAAATTATTATTACTACTACTGCTGCTGCTGCTGCTGCTGCTGCTGCTACTACTACTATGTGGTACCCAACATTGCTCACATATTAGAGAAGCGAGGCACTGTCCTGCATTACCTTTTGGGATTTTAGTGTTTTCCAAGGACACTAGCTTAGCCACAAGTGAAAATTTAGCAGCAGAGCTGATGGAGCTATGGTTGCTCGAGCCCGTACCCTTCCGTTTTCCCCATGCACTGCTTGATGCAGGACTGAAGCACTAGATCACCCAGCATGACAGCAGTCTTACGGTTACAGAGGTCCCCTTTGTACATCTTGGCTGCTCTCACCCCTGGCAGCACAAGAGAAAATTTGGCATCAGGTAATGTTGGAAGATGCTCTTTGGAAAGTTCACGTGGAAGATTTGTGTGTTGCAAAATTAAACCCCAAACTGTGGATGACTCAAATCTAAATCCTATCACAACTGCACCCCAATAGTCTGCCAGGGAAAGAGGACTCCAAGAAGAGGTCTTAGTTTATATCTCCTGTGCAAGCAAATACATGGCTATGTATGAACAAGTGTCTCGGTGATGGCTAGGTGTGTTTTGGAAACCCTTGGTGTTTTTAGGAATTTAAAAGACCAGTCACCCATGAAAGGCATTTACCATACCCTCCAATAAACTACCAAGAGCCTTGTCAATTCTGTTGCATGAAGGAGCCATCTAACCCAAAGGCACTGTGGTGCTGCATGGGTCTCACCATTTCAAGGACGTCACAGAAGAAAATGGCTGAGGTTCACTTATTAGCTTTATTGGACACCCATAAAAATTTCAGAATTCTCTGTTATTATATAAGGAAGTGCAATTCTTACACTGCAGATTAAAAACTACCATGTAGAAGGATTTTGCAGTAAATGTCTACCATTCATTCATGCCTTTTTAGGGGACTATTGGAGATTCACTTTTTAAATCATTTCTGTTCTGGATCTTTGCAGTTAATCTGTTCTAGAGATCTGAGGACATTGCAAGATACAGGCACATCTGTTTCCTGAACGCAAACCTACGGGCAGTGACAGCTTGCTCTCCCTAATTGTGTGTGTGAGTTTGTGTGCAGTGAAAATGCAATGGTGTTATGCAGACACACATACACATGGAATATGCTGTTGCTGGCTTAAGCTAAAGCCTTAAATCAAAACACCAGAGGTATCAGAATCACAAACCAATTCTGCGGGCTCACCTCACACACGATTTCAGCACAATTTTACAACAATTTGCCTTGCAGGTTTTTCTTGATAGCATTTTTCTAAAGGGTATTTGTGAGTAAAGTACAGTAGACAAGGGCTTGATCAGCTTCTGGAACCTGGTGCCAAATTTTCAGCAGAGTCTGAGTCAAAATAGCAGGAGAGGAAAGATGAAGATGATTTTTCATCATGCTTGCTATTATGACTTAGTGGTGGGACGCTCAGAGCTGTGTCACAGCACAAGCACTTCAGCACATGGTACAAGTTAAACAGAGCGGGGCGATGGGGTAACTGCCCACGGCGTTATTGGATCAGCAGAATAAATGCCTAGCTGTGGTGTGAAGCACACCACGTAAGCCCACAGCACTCAGTGTACCCTGCCACATCCCAAGAAACAGCCAAGCTTGTCTCTGCATAAAACAGCTCATTCCACATATAATGCCTGCAACAATTAACTTTTACATGTTAATTACCCAGCTTTTCTCTCATCAATCTACTTCATTACAGCCCATCCTTCTCATTTTCATTGCTCAAGTCTTAGTAAGCCACCTCTGGTGGTTGAGAAGGTAAGCAGCACATCTTGACCACTTAAAGCACACATTAGGTGGGGAGTCCCCGAGGGATTACTGCTGGAGCACTGCTGTCTCCACTGAGAGATAAAGGTGAGCAGAAGTTCACGCGAAACATCACTGTATGATGTTTTAAGTAACTAAACCTCGAAAGGTCTGCAAATGCTCCCAGGCAAGTTACAGACAGGTGACCATACCAACACCTCAGAGAGATGCTAAGCTGTTCAGTGTCATTTTCCGATGTGCACAGGACTGCAAGAGGGAAATTCCTGTAGCAATGTGAAAATTGACTGATTAGATATCTTTCTGACAGGGGCAGCTAACCAGCGTAAAAATATAATGCTTTTAAAATGCTTCATTTCCATTATATGTGGATTTTTCTAGAGGAATTCCATTAAAACACACTAAAAACCACTAGTCCAGGTTTACACCACTGGGATCAAAATCTGGTCCCTCTCCATAAGGGGGGGGACCTGGTTGTCCTGCTTGACAAACCTGATCTCCTTCTATGATAAGGTGACCTGCTTAGTGATTGAGGGAAAGGCTCTGGATGTTGTTTACCTGTACTTTAGTAAAGCCTTTGACACCATTTCCCATAGCATTCTCCTGGAGAAACTGGCTGCTCGTGGCTTGGACAGGCGTACTCTTCACTGGGTAAAAAACTGGCTGGATGGCCAGGCCCAAAGAGTAGTGGTGAACGGAGTTAAATCCAGTTGGCGGCCGGTTGCGAGTGGTGTTTGCCAGGGCTCAATATTGGGGCTGGTTCTGTTTAATATCTTTATCAATGATCCAGACAAGGGGATCGAGTGCACCCTCAGTAAGTTTGCAGATGACACCAAGTTGGGCGGGAGCATTGACCTGCTTGAGGGTAGGATGGCTCTACAGAGGAATCTGGACAGGCTGGATCAATGGGCCGAGGCCAATGGTATGAAGTTCAACAAGGCCAAGTGCTGGGTCCTGCACTTGGGTCACACCAACCCCATGCAGCACTACAAGTTTGGGGAAGAGTGGCTGGAAAGCTGCCTGGCAGAAAAGGACCTGGGGGTGTTGGTCAACAGCCGGCTCAATATGAGCCAGCAGTGTGCCCAGGTGCCCATGAAGGTCAATAGCATCCTGGCTTGTATCAGAAATAGTGTGGCCAGCAGGACTAGGGAAGTGATCATCCCAGTGATCATCCCCCTGTACTCGGCACTGGTGAGGCTGCACCTCGAGTACGGTGTTCACTTTCGGGCCCCTCACTACAAGAAAGACATTGAGGTGCTGGAGCGTGTCCAGAAAAGAGCAACAAAGCTGATGAGGGGTCTAGAGCACAAGTCTTATGAGGAGCGGCTGAGGGAACTCAGTTTGTTTAGGCTGGAGAAAAGGAGGCTGAGGGCAGACCTTATCGCTCTCTACAACTACCTGAAAGGAGGTTGTAGAGAGGTGGAGGTCGGTCTCTTCTCCCAAGTAACAAGCGATAGGACAATAGGAAACAGCCTCAAGTTGCACCAGGGGAGTTTTAGGATGGATATTAGGAAAAATTTCTTCACAGAAAAGGTTATCAAGCATTGGAACAGGCTGCCAGGGAAGTGGTTGAGTCACCATCTCTGGAACTATTTAGAAGACAGGTAGACATAGTGTTTACGGGCATGGTTTAGTGGTGGTTTTGGCAGTGTTAGGTTAATGGTTGGACTTGATGATGTTAAAGGTCCCTTCCAACCTAGGCAATCCTATGATTCTATGATTTTACAAGGAGGGCCCATTAAGGCATCTACAATCCAGAAATGTAAGGGGTCTTAATGTTAATAATTCCTTATTAGCAGCATTTTGAAGCCTTCCAAAGATCTGAAAGAAGACCAGAGCTGCCTGGAGCTGTACAGGAAGCCAACCTCTTGGCCCCATCTTCTCTCAAAGTCTGTTGTGTCTCCCTCATGAAGTGTCCATGTTCTCACTTAGAGTAAAGGCATCTGCTGGTATATTGCTCTCTGCTCAGTCTAATAGATCAATTTTTGTTTTCATTTCTGAGGATATAAATCTTAGGTTCACTTTTCTGATGACACAGGGCATTTCAATGTAAGAAATTTCAGACAACCTCAACCTCCTGAATTATTTCCTTGCTTGGTTTTTTGTTTTTTGAGTCCTACAGTTCATTCTTTGTATGAAAACAGTGTACCAAGAGGCATAGCAACCTTACTGCAGATGTCAGCAGCTTATCCACACAGACCTTTCCAGAAGACATTTCAAAATGGAGGGTGCAACACACCAGCATCATCCATCTCCAGCCTGGCTCTGCTGTTGACATTGTGCAGTCAGCTGAAGAGCAATAACAGGCCCAAAGTGTAATGGCTTGGTGCAGGGCACAAAGGAGGAAGAAAAGGGAAGACTGAAAAACATTAAGCATGTGAGCTTCTGTGTCCAGCATCTGCAAAAGAACATTGTTTTTCTAACAGCTGCTTTTTGCAAAAAGTTCTTACTGAAAACAAGCTACAAACTTTATTCTTAAAAAGGTTTATTTTAGTGAGGCAATTTTAGTAGTACAACAGACCACCTCGGGAAGGGAAAACATTTGCTTTATTGTTTCTGTTCTTTTGCTCTGGTGACTGACACTCTACTAGCGTGCAGGAGGAGCACCACCATCCTATGCTCAGCAGCACGAACGCTGAGCTTTCTGAGAAACACAGTCACTGCTGTTTTCCCCTGCAAGACACCTATATCCACTGATACTTGTGCAAAGTGTTGCTATTTACCCAGGATGGATGGCCACTGTTTGAAACTCCTGGGGTTTAAAGTGGTGGCTCACTTTGCTTTCTGCATTTCTCTATTTGCTGACCTTGATGCTGGAAGGAGGGCAGAGCAATTAGCCACTTTTCCACCCTGTGGCATTTGCCACATAAGTAGTAAGTGAAAAGCAGTTCTTAAAAAGGCACCTGGGGTGGGGCTGGGGGGAAAGGACGGTGCATTAGCAGGGTGTTCAAAAGTCTTGCACCTGATAGATCTATCAAGGCTAAATTCAAAGGCAGATGTTTAAAGACGGAAATAATTTAGGAGATTAAGACCTGAATTTTTAGCATCTAACATAAGACACTTGCATGAAGACCCTGTATGAGCAATCTAGAAGACATCTTTGGAAAGGAAGGGGAAAGCTATCTCCTCCCTACTGACCACCAAGGAAGCTCCCAGGAGCGCTCTCCTAATGGAGGACTCTCATCTGAATGCTTGAGTCTAGATGTTGGGAAGAGAAGCCATGATTAGTAAACTCAGCTGTAGTATTCAAGGTTGAGTTTAGACAAAGACTCAATCATAGGCCTCACTACTTCAGTGATGGTGAAGCAGTAGGCCAGTTGCTGTGCAGATATGGAGCCTCTCTCCTGCCTCCTGATGCTCTACATCATGCTCAGTGGTTATCTGCAGGAGAAGGAGCTGGTCACCTGGAGGAGTGGAAATAAGACAGCGATAACCAGAAAGTACTGATGCAAACCCAGCCAGTACAAGACAGCGGTCAGTGTTTGCTAGCCCTCAATTCATATGAGTCTCAGTCCAGCTGCCAGTGCACCAAAGTCTCCCTTGCAGAGACCTTCATGGTCAGTGAAGGTGAAACGAGAGAGCAACTCCCTGTTACAATGCCTCTTTCATGGGATGCCTTTCAGCTCTGCGGATCTGCCTACATATCTGTCATGGAGGAGAAGACCACAAGTTCATAAAGACACCCTGTGAACTGCAGAGACTGGTCTTGTCGACACCTGTCCTTCCAAACCCTCACTCTCACTGTGCTTTTTTCAAGCATATTTAAAATTCCCTTTCATGTAACTGGCGATTTACCTTTCCTTTCTCCTACAAGTTAGGTTAAAAGGGGCAGGAGGTCCTTTTCCGTATTGATTTGTTTTCCTGACCTTTCAGATACATGCAGAGAAGATCAGCAAAAAGGCACTGGAAAAGGAGCAGAACAAAAGCGCAGTCCTTGCTCTCATTTAAAGAAGTAAGAGAAACATGAGACTTAGCATTGAGTAGAAAATAAAGTGTCCACTGAGGAAAGGAAAGAAGCTGCCCATATGGAGAAGGCACAGTGAGGAGAACCACTTTGCACTGCAACACTGATGGAGCAGGCTATGAGAATGAACAGTCAGCCTTCAGAGAGCAGTCATGATCTCAGAGGTTTTGTTCTTCTCTTCTCTTCACTTTTTTTTTTTTTTTAAAGAAAAGTAATTTAAATAGATAAATCCTATTTCCAAATAAAATGAAACCAGATAAATTACTTTTAATCCTTGATATTTACACCCTGCTATTAAGCCGCTCCCCACCACAGTGCACTGTGTGTGGTACCATTACATGTGCTGTGGATTTGGTTAGATATAAAGCAGACGCCCTGATCGCTAAAGCTCCCCTGACATTTTCTAGCGAGTGCATCATGGTGGCTTGACCAAATTCTAAACTGGGTAATAACATTTTTTTCTTGCTTAATTCCTCCCATGCATTCAATAAGATTTGATATTAATCTTCCCTCCCATTTCTTGTAGCACTGCTTTGCATGCTGTATTCCACACTAAAAGCAGATATAGTACAGCATGAACAAAGTGATTGTTACAAGGCCTTTACCAACCTCACAGGGACATGGTGAGGATTAATTAATTGCTTATTCAGAGTTTTTATATCCTAAGATTAAAAATAGTATAATCATAATAAAAACAGATTACTACATTATCAGAATCAGTTACTAAAATCTCCAGTAAAGACAATACAAGTTTCCTACTAAAAAAATTTCAGGACTGTGTTCCAATCCCAACCCTGCTGGGAGACACAAAAAAATTAACCCAGACTAACTTTTACGGTCAGTAAGTTATATCTCATTAAAGGCCTGTATGATACTCTCTTTCATAATTATGTTGAAACAAATTAGGATCATTTTAATTCTGAAGAGAAGAATCTAAGGAATATATCCATTTATGTGGCATTGGTAATCCACTGCCAATTCACACATTCAATTAATGCAGATTAAGTTTTCCTCAGTGACTCTACATAAGAAAATCCTCACTCTGAAGCAACCACCTCCCATTGCAGATACTCATCAGCAGCCTTTGTAAGTTCAGTAACCTTGTGGATTTATGTGGTTGGACATGGGTGATGGTTTCTTCAAAGCCTTAAACCTCTGGGATTCAGATCTGAGCACCAAAGATGTGAGGGAACTGCAGAGGAGATTCCCAGAGCCCCTCGCTCAAGATGTGACCCTGGGTTGCTCCAAAACACACTCCAGATGCAGTAACCCTTGAGGGCTGTCAAGCAGCCAAGAGCAGACAGGCTGCGGGTCCTCCAGTGCCGTTCCTTCTCACGCCTCACTCATCCCTGGTGCTTGGAGGCAGCAGGGATCCATCTCTCCATGCAAAGTTTACTCCTTTGGGTGCTAAGTCCATCCTAAAGGAATCCTTCGTGGAGCGGTTGTATTCATACGGCCAGAATGAGATTTAGGATTGAGACTCCTACGTCCAATTTTTGTATGAGGAATACCTGCCAGGTCTTCAGGACCTCACTGCAGGCATAACTTCATTGTTTTAGAGAGAGAAATACTCTGTCAAGTTTCAAACCCTCTGAAAGATGGCACTAATCCACTCCAGTATTACACTAGTACCAGCGAGGTCTGCTGAAAGACACCAGCAAGAGGGCAAAGAGCCCACAAATGGGAAACTGAAGCGGAGTACCCTGACACGCAAAGAGCCAACACTCAATTCAAAACAACCGAAACAATCCTTTCCTTGTGCCCCGAGGCACCAAAATTCTCTCTGAGAGTGACATCCTTTTAAAAGAAGAGTAATCAAATATAAATGCTTTTCAGCACCCACGATGCGCAGGGAGAAATGCACCTGTGAAGAAAATGCCTTTGTTCCTCTCCAGCTCACATCAGGGCAATGTGCTGTAGGTGGCTGCAACTCCTGGAGCTGAATGTAAAGGCTGTGCCCTAAAAAAAGAAAACAACATTTCTTTTGTGTACAGTTAAATCTGGCTTGCCACCAGGGATTCGTTTAAGATACAGGGGGTCCTGAGGCTACATGCCACTGATGTATTTTGAAGTTAGGGCAGATCTATTCATTGCTAAGCAAACCTTTACAAATATGTTAGCGCACTCTGCATAAGCCATGGGAGGCGTTTAGGAGACTACAGAGGTGCGTTCATTAGAGCCACTCAGTGGTGAGGAACCAGAGCACCCATGCATTCTGCTGAGAGGAACAAACGCACGGCTCAGAGCAGGTTTGCAGATATGTACAGCATTATGAAGTGCTCTTAGCGCAGTGTTATATCCTTTTCAGCTTTTGTTCCAGCTTTTCTTGTGTTTTCTCCTTCCTTTCCTCATCTTTGTTATCCCAATTGCTCCTCTCGCTCTTTTCTCTCTTTCCTTCCCACCTCTAGCTGTGAGGCCACTCTTCCTCCCAGGTCTGAGCAGTCCTAGCAACATGACAGCATCTACGCTGACACTTCACTAGCTCTACAGTCCTCTCTGGCAGGACCTGAACAGTTTCAGGCACACAGGCCTGGGTGCATGTCAACTCAATGCGTTACCTGAACTTTGCTTTACTGACTGGTCACCCTAGAAGCTCTATTTTTCTTCTCCCAAGACAGATGAAGAGGTCCTGCAGGGTGGTTCATCCCATTCTCACCACCTTCTGGAGTGGTCTCACTTGCACTGGCTTAGGTTATATGCTTAGGTGATGCTCTTGAAGCAGGCACCTCAGTTAGGTTTCCCTTTATCTCAGGGTAGCCAGGACGAATCTGGGCTTCATCCCAGATCTACCCTTTGCAGTAGGCTTGGGGCTGACATTTTTTTGCCAACTCAAGCGAAGGATAAGTATTAAATCTGGATTCATTGAAGCTGTATACATGTAGTTTGCACTGGGTTCAGTCCTTTTCTAACTGTGAAGAAGCTCAAAGCCACCGTCAGCTGCACAAACAATCTATGAATTCATAATCTGTGAATTTTTGAGGATGGGGAACAATTACTGTACAATGCTGCACATGTATTATTCAAGCTCCTGAAGCCACCCAGCTGGCAAGACAACAAAAGAACAAACGTTTTGCAATAAAGTTCATTTTAATTGAAAGACCAAAGAGTCACATGTGTCTCTCCTTTTAGCCTTAAGGACAGCAGCAAAACTAATGTCATTTTCAGAGCCACTGCTATTAAACAGGCAGTGAGGAGGGCTTTTTTTTTTAACTATCAGAGAGCCATATTCACTTTTAACGCCTGTCTATGCTACTCTACCGTTATACAGGGGAGTCCATTTTGGTGAGACTATGACGCTGTATAATTTGCCTTTTATGGATTATATGGCTTGCCACCTCGAACGTTAATCTAGATATTACCAGAGAAGGGATAAACACAATAAAGATCTGGCTCTGTAAACTCAGTTCACATTCATGACACCACTATACAAAATCGGTGTTGGGTGGGAAGCCCTTTGGTGTGTTGCCCTTGCCATAAGAAATCTCAGCAACTAAATTAACTTAGATTCTCTGATTTAGAGGCAAGTGTACATATGGCTGTCTTCAGGACAAACTCACGCACCAGGCTAGATGTCAGGATGGCAAGATTTCTTTCGTTTTCCTTTCTTGGTTTAACAAATCACTAAAGGCAATTTTGCATGGTACATGTCTGCAGTTTTGCACAACTTGAGGTTGAAGTCCTAAAGTGACTGAAACCGCTGGTACAGACAGTTCCAAGCACACAGATTTATGAGGACAAAACCTTTGAGACCAGAAAGAGAGACCCAGATGAAGCCAGCTTCTGGCTCACTAACTGCTGCGTCCCTCAACGTGCAAAACCATACGCTATATGCTTTACCCTCCTCATGTGTTCTCCTAGAGTGACCCGCTGCTATTAATAGCCCGTTACCATCAGGATCCAGTGTGACATATCAGAGCAAAAGAATTTGCTCCTTTTTGGAAAAGGCAGACAGCTACGGTGTTCCCTGCCTGGCTTCTCTAAGCTGCTCACTATGCCATTCTCTATCCATGCAAGGGCAAATTTCGTGGCCCCCTTCATTGGTTTAAAAGGGTGTGCAGCAAATGAGTTAGGCAGAAATAAAATGCAGATTCTTTGTACTAGGATGGTTGTAGTAGATCTGGAGCTCCCCTGTGACACTGCAAGAGCATAAGCCTTTCACGCCCGCTGCAAAGCGGTATTCTGCATGGCTGCAGCTGCTGGGAAACTGCTGTCCTGAAGCAAGGAAGGGGTATTCCCTGCACAAATGCACTCTCACTTCATGCCAGGACAACAGGATCTGCTCGATTAGACATAGGTGTTTTGCCCATACCCTAACAGGACAGCACACCTGCTTTTTGGAGGACCTAAGCCCTTTATTTAGGGCTGACTCTTGCTTGACCAAGTCAAAAGTTCCCACTACCTCCAAGTAGCATAGGATCAGGCTCTTAATCCTTCAACACATTCAGGAGCACAGAGTTCAGTGAATTTCACTCCTTTACTGAAATCTCTGGCTGGTTAACCATGGTTTGCTCCATCCTGAGCTCCCTGTAGCACTTTATTTAAGATCTTCAAAAATGCTCACCAAATTTAAACTTGCTCAAATTCCTTTTCACTTCCTTTTTTAAAGAGTGGAAGTTTTTCTTTTTTTCCCTTTTTTTTTTTTTTTTTTTTTAATTTTTGGAAAGGAATTTTTTCTAAAGACCGGNNNNTTTTTTTTTTTTTTTTAAGCTTTGGAAATGGACTGTTTCTGAATAGCTGATTGCAGCATTGATTCTTCTCCTTCTATCATGCAGATATCTAGAATATCTAGAATCTAGATATGTTAATAATGCTCCAAGTCTGCATCTGCCCTCTACCAGAAACCACTCTTCAGTTTTGTTCTGCAATATATATATGTATCGCTTGCTGTTTGTTGGCCTCTGGTCAAAGGAAATAACAAATTAGCACAATAAATTTAAGAGATGGGAGAAGAAAGATCTTTTGGATGTGAAAACATCCCTGCTAGCAATTTCAAAACCTCACTCTGCTTGCCCCAGCCCTTCTGAACCCTGTCCCCTCCTGCCTTCCAGGATATCATCAGTCCTGGAGGCGGGGAGAAACCAAGCAAACGACAGCTGCTGAACTCCAGCTTCTGCAAATAGTCCAAGGACAATCTGCTCCTTTCCAGACCACTTGGGGAAAAAAAAATACCCTTCAATTTTTTAGGCGTACATTTTGTATTTAAAAGACCACACACAGCCCAAAGCTTTGAAATGATACTGTGGGATTCAAAGGATATTTTCTGGCCATAATGATTTATGGTGCTGCATCAGAGCCCTCTTTGAAGAAATGAGGTGAAGCCAAGTGGCTTTGGCAGGAAGGGAAAGGGCCATCCAACGATATGTCCAGACATCAGGTTTAAAACAAATAAAGACCCAACCATCACTGCAGGATGTTGCAAACACCAGAACTACAAATGGGTTCGAAAAAAGAGACTAGACAAATTTCGTGGAGACTGGGCCCACTGGCAGCTATTAAGCATGAGGATCTGGCTGCAGCCTCTGGCTTGAGAGGTTCCCTAATTCACTGATTGCCAGCAACTCCTAGCTTTTATTGAATGAAGATGCCTCTACATGCCCTGTCGCTGTAGTCTTTCTGTACGCAGCTGCCACCCACAAAAGGCAGTGTGTCAGTACATCCCTGGGTCTCATGCAGGCGGGGGAAGCGCTGATTTGGTCTGCTGAGTTACCCCGGGCTGTGCGGATGAGCACTGCTGGCTGCATGGGGGGGGTTTCTCATCGACTGGATGTACAAAGATGTTCAGTGGACACCAAATGCGGAGCAGATGGGAGGGAGCGTCCTGCACCATGCTCGCTTGGGAGCCAAGCGGGCACGTGCATCCCAACGCGGCTGCCAGGAACATGACAGCTACAAGAAAATACACTTGTTAGGTTTCCTGCAGGACTTCTGGAAAAAAATACACACATCCCCAGGAAATTCTTTAACACTGAATGCAAACACTGTACCTCCACAAATCCAAAACACAGCCCAGGACTGAAAGCTTCTGCAATAATATCCTCACTCGCGCAGGTGGAGAAAAAGCACAGGGAGAGTGTCCAAGGTTGCAGCCTGGAGAGGGGAAGCTGTGCTCAGGGGAGAGTCTTCCCCTAGGCTCTCCATTGATGCCCCCAAGTCTCTGTACCTCGCTGAAGAGCAACCCAGATGTATTTTCAGAAGAGATACAATTGAGATCAGACTTCAAATACCCAACAGCTTCTGTAAAACAGAAAATCTCGCTGTGAGCAGCTCCCCACGTGATGCAAAGCATCCAGTGTTGGTGAAGACCATGCTCTGTGGTTACCCACCCAGACAAGAAGGGACATTTCCTCAAACCTGGCCCTCTTCTCAAGCAAACAGCGTTTGAAAATCTGGATTCTCACTCAAACACTCTGCTGACAGATCTCTGCGTTTTAATAATGTGGTGTAGGAGAGTTGTCCTGCATTTTGAGAAGTTGTGTGATTTTTTTCCAAGTAAATGCTTCCTCCCTAATAGCTTATGCAAGCAGACTTTAATGCCGAACCCGTACAGCACCTGTAAGCCATCTGGAAGATGAACAGCTAGACAGACACAAGTAGTCTACCCCGAAGTTATGGCAATGAGAGATAATGATCCTAGCTGCAAAGGCAGAGCACTATTCTCAACACCATCTTTTTAAAGTCTTCCCTCAGCCATAACTCTTCTCCCAGCCCTGTCACGCCAAGCCTGGTCTCATGTTTACACAGGTGTAAACCCAGGAATATATTCATTACAGCTGGTAGTGAGGATTTTCCTCCTTTCTCAAGCAGCAGAGTGGCATTTTACCAAATCGATGGCAGGGTCACTTTGTTAGCTAGCAAAAAAATAAAAGGTACTCACTGAACTCTGTGAGACTGTGCTTTGGCCCACACATCTTCCAGTGCCCAGCACTAAATGTCGCTGCAGAGTGCAACAGCAGCAAACAGTCAGACAGTCCCCGAATCAGCAATGCCAGTGGCAAACAGCTGGAACACAGCCAGCCCTCTTATTAACCCCCTCCTTGATTGCTACGGCTTGTACCCAACTGTAAAAACACCAGGCACTGCCTACTTTTGAGGCAGCAAAGCCTTAAAAGAGGTGAGGTGCACAGAGGAAAAAAAGAGATGCGATGACTAAAACAGGCACTGGGGACTTCAGGGATGTGGGTGCTGCGTGATACCAGGCAGTTCAGCCCCCGCTTCTGCTTGCCTTCCCGCACCGCAGCGGTGGTGGGAGGCTTAATGAGCGCTTGGGAATCCCGCAACTTCTTTTTAATTAAATTGTGCTGCACTGGGAGCTTTTGCTATAACAGGTCTGGCTGAAATACCATGCACAACGATCTGCTCAAAAGTCACCTCAACGTTAAAAATTATTGGAAAAAATACATCTAGAATTCATTTTAATGTGCATATTTTTCTCTCTGTCCTATTTTACCTCCCCCATTTTTTCCTATCCCTCCTCTCTCCTTTTATTTCAATGCAGCCTTGTAAAAGGCTGGTCCAGGTCTCTGACTTCTGGTTGCTGTGCTGTAGGTCTTATGTTCAAATCCCCAAGTGGTAGCAGCAGGTGGAGTGGAGGCAGATGACCTCTTCACATTTTTTAGGGTTTTAAAATGGATGTTGAACCATTTATGGAAGGGATTATATGCTTTTTCTTTCCAAGCAAGAAGTAGCTGAAGGAGGGGAAAGACTTCTATTTAAATGAAGCAAAACCTTCAATAAGCGATGGTCTGAAGCAAGAGGGATTTGCAGACTGATTCCCCTGACATCTTTTGGGCTGGCTGGTCTGATTCAGCCAGGTTTTCCAATTGGGCAGACACCTCACATTCCTGTGAACTTCAAGGCAGCCAGCAGAGAAAAGCCTCGTGTTAGGTCACCCGCCATGCTGAATAACTATGAATGTTGTCACTACTTCTCCAGCCTCCTCGTCCAAGCAGGGATGTGAGCGAGGAGGAAGAGGAAGGAAGGAGCCATGAGCAGCATGGCTCCTGGGAGGGGTAGGAGGCACAGTTAGGAACCTGAGCATGCAGCAGTGAGGCTCGAACAGGCTTTTGGGGAAGCAGTCACAGCTCCAACAGCCAGCTGGAGAGCACTGGGCCTGATTGTGTCTATCAGGAGGTCCGAAAGCACTGCACTGGTGCTTTTTTTTAAAGATAACAACAACAGGGCCAGTGAGAGCTGGTAGGGCTGTCAGAAGAAAGCTGCTGCAAAGGCCAGAGATGGTCCCCAGTCTCATAAAATCTGTCCCAGTGGGAGCAAGTAGGACTCATTTCACTATTCACATTGCAACACAGAAGTCTGCCACTAAGCTGGTCACCTCTGTCTCTATCTATAGAAAAAGGGGAAGAACAACACAGTTTTAGGGTGCCATGACCTAGTTTAGGACAAGAAGGGGGACACCCAAGACTATATTAGTTATGTGTATGCTGACTGTAATGGAAGCCTAGCCTCACTGCTGCAGAAATCTGTGATGGGGCAATCCTTCTTCAGGTGGGTAAGTCCCATCCAGTAGTCCCTCTAACCTCTTTTTGCTTGAGCCTGCTGTCCAAAAAGAAACTGCACTCCTCCAAACAGGTATTTTCAGCAGAGAGGGGATCCCAAACCCCAGGTAAACTCACTCAAAGCACTGTACCCTAAATACAGAGAAGTGTTCTCCTGCGCCCAGCACTCTTTCTGCAAATCTTCTCCACAGCACCAACTTATTCCCCAACCTTCAGCCAGGGAGAAGGTGTGAGAGCAGGAGAGCGAGCACATGACCAGGCTGCGATCACAAGCGCAAGGGAGGGACCAAACAGCCCTCTCTACAAAGGGAGCTCCCCGCTACACGCTAGCTGCCTGCCAGCCGTACCAAGCCATGCAGCCGCGTGCCTAGCCCGTAGCACCGCACCCCCAGAGACCTCATTTGCAGAGGCTACAAATAATGAAGAATACCAGAAAGGAAAAAAAAAAATAAAAATCCTATTAAAAACTTCTCTTTTTAAAATGATTTCCGCAGTCATCCCGTGTCGTGTCTTCGATCATGGGGTGAAGGTAAGAGCCAGTTTCGTTGCCCAGGCATTCCCTTGCAGCAGCTGCAGTGTGGCAGAATTTCCACCTCTCTTCTCCGGCGTCTCCCCCGTGTCAGTAAACCCCCTGCAGGATTTTTCTGAACTGCCTCTGTCTGCAGCTCCTGCACAGCACAAGCAGATCTTAACATCCATCAACAGATCCACCAGACCTCACTCCTGCTGTCATCCCCAAGACTTCATCCACCATCCTCCTCCACTGACAGCCACCTGCCTTCGCCACAAGACACCATCCCACGTTACTCGGCAGGATGGATTTCTTTTGCTGGGAAGGGTCTGACATTCCATGCAGTCTTTTCCCCTCTCCTTGCCAAGTAGCAGACAAGGTCTCCAGGTGCCTCTGGCAGGGGACAACTAGAGAAAGCAGCAAAGGAGCCCTTGAACCAGTTCTTGGTCTGCTGCAGGCCCCAGAGGGACTTGGGGAGATGCACAAGGTGAAGGAAAGATCGGGCACTAATGGTCTCATGTGCTAGTACCAGAACGACTGCCTGCTCCTCCTGAGCACAACTCCTATGTGCCCAGCTTTAATAATCTAGCATGCACCTTCACAGTGGTCATGAAGACATGAAGACATGAAGACATGAAGACATGCTCTGATCTTGAAGCCAGGGCTCTTCCAGGCCTAGACTTGCCGCAGAGGTTTGCAGGGGAGTGAACCATAGGACCTTGCCAACCTTCCCTGCCTCTCTGCTGCTGGCTCAACGGAGACAGTGTGCAACGCACCGAGGCAGAGGCCAGACCCCATCCCTCTGAGCGCCCAACAGCCATCACCCCAGATACACCTCCAGCTGGAAACACACAAGAAGAGGGATAAGCATGCTGCAGATACATCTCTTTTTTTCCCCACCATGCCTTTCCAACCTCTGTATGTGACACACACAGCTAATCATGATTGCTCCCCTTGACAGTCAGTTAGCAATTTGCATCCTTTTGGTAATTATCCCATTACCGGCACGGAGCAGATAATTCAGTGGGCCTGCTGGCGCCGTTCAGCAGCCACGTCCCCAGGTTATAAAGTGAAGTGCTGAGTGGAAAATTTTAATGACTAGGGGCTGGTGAAATCTTAAATTGATGGCAATATATGGTGAAGTCTCTTAAATAATGTACAATGCCCTTTTGGCTGGAAAGGGCTGGATGAACCTGTGGTTGATAAGTTGTTAAATTACATCCCATGGCTGGCTGCTTGTCTTGGGAAGGTACCGAGTGATAAGTGCGCAAATTATCATTACCGCACGGAGCAAAACTATTTCCAGCAGAGATGATTTGATAAAAGAGAAGTTATTTATCATGATTAAAACTGGTACATTTGTACTTCTCCACATTGAACAGATCCTGAACTGGCAATCATCTTCCAAAAAGGTACCTGAGCCTGATTTAAAGGGCTTTATGACTGTTTTAATGGATGGGTTTGTCTCTCAGGGAGAAAGAAGATTTTAATATCTAAACTGTGTGTTTCTCAGAATTATTTCCCCGTTCATTGCAGGCAGCTTGATTTAATTTCTTTTTTTTCCACACGCTGTTGTCATATTTGACTTTTCCTAAAAAAATCCAAAGAAACACTCTTTCACAAACAAGGAGGAAACAGGCTGCTACGTACAATAGTAGAGGAGAGCTTTGTCTTCTACACCTTCATTTTGGGCCCCGCAGAGACAGACAAGGCTTAAATTAATTTTCAGTGGTTGGCTGCTCAGTGATGGAGGAGATTAGGTGGTAGAGTCAGTTTTCTTGCAAGAGAGAGAGTGACTTCAGTTAGCTTTAACTACCACAGCTGGCAGCTAAGCATTAGCCACTTCCCGGTGGGCTTTTGAACCTCCAAGGAAACAACTCAAATGAACTTGATATGAGTTCGTATGAGCTATCATATGAAATGTGAGCTTCCCATACAGTTCTACAGGGTATCAAAGCCATCCTGGGCAAGGTGAAGCTGGCAACATTCAGTGAGTTTAATGGGTAAATTGTGTTATTCTCCAGTACTGTTACTGCAGGATCCTTTAGCTCAGGTCAGTTAAATGAAGCAGTTATGTGGAACTACCTATAGAGTACCATCATTGCCACAGGGAGCTGGCGAGGGCCATTGCTAGCACCATTATACAGTAGCCCTTGCACAGAGAAGAGCCCAATCATATTCCCAAACCATTCCCTTTCCCATCTCTGAGGTCACAAGGGACTCGGCCATTTTTTCTTCCTTGAAACAGCATGCAAACCCCACTTCATGATAACATTAAGCTTATAGTCCACCAAGGTAGCTAAACACATCTGGGCCAATGGGACTGCCTCACATGCGTAGAGTATGTGAAATCTAGTTTGCTGAACTAAAACCTCTTTCCGATATTTTTTGAGGTCTTCTGAGGAAGACATCATTGTTGACATTTTGGCATTAACTTACAAGCTTGCTATCTCCTATTAGTACATCAGTAGCCAGTTTAGGTTTGATTATCAAATCACCTGATCTAACTTTCCATCTAATATGGGCCAAGAGCTAAAACAGGTGAGGTATTTACTCCCCTGCAGTTCAGCCGAGCCCACCTGCATCTGACTGCAGGGCCCCTTTCAGCACAGTCTTTGACTTGACCTGAAGCCTTCCAGAGACCCGATTCAGCACCAGTGTAGGCATTTCAAACAAAAGTACCTTTGAAAAAGGGGAAAGAAATTCCACTCATAACTATATAATGATAATGCTGCAGTACTTTAGAGCACCAGTGCTTTTCAAAGCCCTGCTAGTGCCATCACCAAAGGGAAGAAAACATCACCTTGCACTGACATGATCCTTTCTGGCAAAATCCACATCCAAGGACTTTGAAAAGTTTTTCTCCTCTTGTATTGCAGGAGTTGAAATGCTATTAGAGATTATTCCTTTCAGTATTTTTTCCTTTCTTTCTCTGTTTATTTATTTATATTTCAATAAAATTCTATGCCCATGAAAGTTAGACATTCTTTGACATTTTCTGATGCACAGAACAGGTAAAGCCCCAATAACAGTTTATTCACAGGGAGTCTGTTCAACAAGGCAAGCTTAAAAGAAGAGAGTTGGAATTAAAGATCAATTGGAGAACCAAAACATTGTTCTTTAAATCTGCACGCTTGCCAGCCAAACAAGCACAGGGCAGCAGTAGGATTTCATAACTGGGTTCTCACAGGGCTCCTCACACTGCCCTGACAGGAGATAGCGTGGAATATTTTTCTTCAGCTGCACCTCAGTCTCAAACAGTCCGTCATGCCTCAGCAGAGTTGTGTCTTCTCAAACGGGAGACAAATTTGGCCAAGAAGCTTCAGTGAGAGCAGTACATAGATAGCCCTGAGCAAAACTCAGTCCTGTCAAAATGTCTGTTTTCCGTCTCCCTTAAAAAAAACATGTCCCAGCATACAATCCCGCAACTGGCAGAATGTGGATCTCCTTTAGCATGCAGTTCATCAGAGACCCACTGCTTCTGTCCTGACCTCTCTTATTTGCAGAGAAAGACCAGATCTCTCAGCTCACCCTTGGCACACCTGGGGCTTGTGCAGGAGTGGAAGCTCGTCACCAAGAGCTTTCTGTGCCACATGGACTGAAGGACGAAGTGGTACCCAGGCTCTTGCTACCCTTACGGACATCACTGGGAAAGGGGCCAGATGCTAAGAACAAAAATTGCCGAAGGGACATTTTTGGTGACTTCTCTGCTTTGCTGAAGTTCAAAAGCTTTAAGGCAAATTACTTTCCACGAGAGAAGTTTCATGAGAGAGAAGATACTGGGGTGCTGTTACAGACTAGATTAACTCCTGGTGCGCATCAAAGATCATCGTGTAGCAACGAATAAAAAAAGTGGGTGAGCTCACCTATTCAGTGTACATCAAAAGAGGGCAAATTTTATATCGCCTAAATTGGGTGTGGAGCAGTGCCGCTCACCTTCAGCTATGCCCTTGGGAAGGAAAACCCAGGCTCATCCATAGCTCTGGACAGGAGTCAATAACCCAATAACCTGTCTCTCCTTCTGTGCCCCAGAAGGGCACTCTCACATCCACTGCCACCACCATGTTGGATAGGAGGAGTGAAAACAAATGGCAAAACTCAGAAGCTGCTCCAAAACTGGAATTATCCTCCTCCAACTGACTTAATTAACCAGCACTTTATCAGAGCCTGGATTCCTTACAAAGACATGACAGTCTTGGAAATATTAAAATAACTCCAGCTGTTTAATTTCTAACAGTGCTTGAAAAATTCACCCAGGTCTGATTGAGCAAAGCACTCCCCTACTTGCTCAGCTTGAGGTGCACTTAAACAAGTGAGCCTGGATTAAAACACATGCTTAAAATAACACATATAAATAACTGGTTTGCTAATTTGGGGTTTTAGAGTTGAAAACATCCCTTTATAAACTAAGGGAGGAGATATGATTCTGATTTCCAACAGCATCACTAAGTCTAATTGCTGTCAGATGTTTACGTATAGTGAATACCTGTGCAGCAGATAACCTAAAACTGCATTGACTCAAACTATACACCATGAGTAATAGTTTCAATGCTCATGCACAAAAAAAAATCCCATGCTCCATTTATGTTTCTGCTCCCCTGTGTTTCCCTTGCAGTAACCCAGGGCAGTGATGGAAATCAAGCTAATACCCACACCAGTTTGCTGGGATTCCATTTTCAAGACCCCAAACGAATAGGGCAAGCTCTTACTAATTCTAATTAGTAATTCTGCCCCTGTTTGGGATGAAATGAATTTTCATCACCTTGACTCACAGAGATGGAGACCAAGAGCCTTGATCTCTGCCCAGGAGTCTGCAGTGCTACCTACAGCAGAGGGAATGTCACAAAGCCCAAAGCATCGGGTATGCAACAGTGCACCCTAAAATGGATTAAGAAAGGCCACATTGCATCAAACCAAGGGTTTGTCTAGCCCAGTAGCCTCTCTCTAACAGTGGTCAGAAGCAGATGTTTAGAAAGAACAGAAATAAGGTTTGTATACAAAGATCTTTCCCTGATATGGCCTCTCAGCTTCTGCCTATCAGCAGTTTAGGCACTCTCTGGGTCTCAGGTTGTGTTCTAATTACCAGTAGATCCATCTTCCCCATTTCTACCCAAAACTGATAAAACCATTTAGAGCTGCCACAGCAATCTGTGGCTGTAGCCCCACGAGCTGTTTCTGTAGTCAGTGAGTTACCACCATGCAAAGCTGAGGAACTTGTTCCGCTACATCAGGGAATCCAAAAGGACCAAGTTTACTGACTGATGTAGCTTATCAAGAATAAGCCAAACAAAAGATGCTTGTTACTTATCCTGTCCATTTGTTACCTCTCCATTCTGCCAATGGACCTCTGCCAAGCAGCCACGTTCTCACGCTGATGCCGGTGTTCCCCCGTCCCTTCCCTACAGCATCTGGTGTCAGCCTGCGAGGTCCTGAGGGTAGAGAGCAATGTAGCTGTTCCTTGAGGGGTCTAACAAGCCCCTGGTAACTGGAAAATATAATTACTGATAGCACTGTTTAGCCTATGCTCTTAAAGTATACAGAGCTGGCTAAAACTCACCCATATTCTGCTAGGCAATTTACTTGAGATGGTTGACAACCAGCATGTAAATGACAAAGTTACTTTGTTGTAGAGGAAAAGCATGAGGGTACTTAAGATATTGATGAACTGGACTATAAGCGGATTATCACAACGCTATGAGTAGAGACTAATTTCCCAGTAGAAAAAGCCTTTTGAAATACAAGACAAAATGTCAATCCATTTGCTAGTCACACATATTTAAAACATTTCTCTTATTTTGCTCCCTGCTATCGACTCTCAGCCTTCAAATGATACAGAACTGAGAGGAATGTCCAGCATTTAAACAACACATAACTTTTAGACAATCTGGATCTCAAGATCTGGAAATTTGAGATTTGGTAGAAAGGTAAAAGGTTCGTACAGTTCCATCCAAATAATGCAACGATCAGTCAGGAAAAGGAGAGGCAACAAAGGGAAATAATTAGCCTGTAGCTTCAATTGTGCATTCCCGTGCAAGGTGCCCTGACTTGCTGCAGCAACAGCAGTTGACTTCACTGGTCTTGCTGCAGTTGATGGCTACATGGCCTGTTTCACCACACCTATAGCATTTCACGGTTCCACAGTTTATCCAAATTCCCTCCGGAGTCTAAAAACACAAACACATAGATTTTCCTTGGAGATGACTGCTTCAGAGCAGGATTTCTCCTGTGGACTCGTGAAGGAATCCAGGACCTTGTAGCTATACCTTGAGGGCCTCTTTCAGCCTCTTGTTTTAGTCACATGCAAAATTCTCTCTGATTTTTGAGTGACAAAGAGAACATAGAGCATGAAAATCTTATCGGAGGGCCCCCGTTACTTTCAGTTGGAATACAATGGCCAGAAGGAAAAAGAAAATAAAACTGGAAGAAAGCTGCGGAGAAACTCTGGTGCATATTGTAAACATACAGAAGTCCCTATAACAAGAGACGTCTCATTAAAGCTTAGTGGAGAGCATAAAGGCACTACCTCTTCTTTGGGCAAATCACAGCTCACCCTTGACAATCTGTAGGTGGATCACTCAAGCCACGGATTCAGCATCTCTTAGGTACATGAACCATGCCGTTCGTGAGGCCGCGCACTCGCCATTCACACTTGGCTCTACGCGTCCTGAAACCCTACTGCTGGGCAAAGAAAACTTCAGGGCTGGGGGCCAAAGAAAGCGCATGGCTCTGCCGTCTCTAACTGCAATCTCTGCCTGGGAGGAAGGAGACCTGGGATGAAGTTCCTGGTGTTAGGACTGGTTCTATGTTTTAGCAAGTGACCCTTTAAGAAATAGACCTGAGAGAGGACCCACGGTATTGTGCTTTATGATGGTGGCCCAGCCACTGTTGAGCAGGAGCCAGGTGCCCTGGGGCTGCCATCAGCCAAGAGCCAGAAGCTGCTGGGAAGGGGCTGAAATCATGCAGGGAGGGCTGAGACGAGGAAAGTCTGACCTGGGGGGTTTAATGGCTCAAAGAAGCTGCTCCAAAATTACCTGAAGACATGGGGAATATTTCCACCCGTGTCTTTGAGTAAGATTTGGAAGCCATTTCAGGAAAATGCATCCGCACATGATATATCCAATTGAAGATGATGACATTTAATCACATCCTTAATTCTGACCTCACACTTACCCGTGTACCCGTATAGGAGGCTGACTGCAGCACTCCCATTAACTTCCACTTTTCAGACTTTCCGGTTGATCTGATCCTTACATTGCCAGGGTCATTTTAATCCTAACTCGGCTAGAACAATACACAGGTTGCCTGTCTAGACATAAATCTATTTCTGAAAATAAAAAAATGAAAAAAAAAAAAAAGAGGGGGAAAGGGAAGAATGAAATTCTTTTAAGCCATTTTCAAATCCCAGACCTTCAAACAATGCAATTTCACAGCCAATTTCAGGTTCTGGTTTTGGTTTTGCCGACAAAAGCAGATACATGTTTTTTAAAGTCATTTAAAGGGTCCCACTGAGGGAAAACTTGAACTTCTGTACCCGGCTGCCATCCCGGAGGATCGGGCCCGTCAGCGGAGCAGGTGGCGTGTGGGTCACCCACGCCTGTGTGACAAACTGTGATAATTGGATTGTTTGGGGAGAGGGGGAGGGACGCGACCACTGTGTACAAACCTCAGAAGGGAATTAAAAGCGAGCCTGCATCCCAGTTAATGGCGCTCTATAAAAATGCAAAGTGGCTAATGATAAGCAAAGGAAGTTCCATTAAGCCATGCGCCTGACGCAAAGGGGTATCATTGACCCCCCCAAAGGATATTTGCTGGGAATGGTCAGGCAGCAGAAACAGGTGCAGAAATAAAAGCAAACCAACGGCTCGTTTTAAACTCCCCAATCTGCAATGTAAATGAACACGAGGGCTAGGGAGAGCCAAAGAGACTGAAGTGGCCAGAGTGTAAATTTTCATACCCATTAAAGTCACAAACATACTCAAAACCAGAGGAAAATCAGGAAACGGCTTGCCTAGTGCTGGCCATCCATTAGCCCAGCGCCGCACCAAGGGCTTGCTGAGATTATTTGGGGTAGGGTGGGATGGAGGGCAGGGAAGGAGCATGGGGAAAAAGTTCTGCTCAGCCCCAAGCACCTGCCAAGCTGCGATGCGGCCAGCGGGGAAAGGGACTCTCGTCGGGCCGATAATGAGCTGTCCTCATTATAAGATTAGATGCCAGAGTGAACAACACCCTCTTAATAATGCACACATCACTATGACAACCACAGAGTTTGATACCCGAGGACAACTTTATTGTGCTTGTGAAATTTCCTTATTTTAAAAACACTATTTATAGTTATCAGACATTGATTCGCCATATCCACCCTCCTCCTCGTCTCTTCGCCTTCCTTGTTTCCAAGGCAGGATCGGCCAAAGTGTTTATGTGCCGCTCTTAAGGTTAGCAAACTGCTGTCAAGTATCAGTGCCAGAGTCTGCTGACATAATTATCCTGCTAGCCCATACATAATTAGTAAAGCTAAGCCCAAACTATATTAATACCAGGATTAATTACGGTGGAAGCATAAACAAGGATATTAATGCTATGAAAGTACCAGTACGGATATTCGACAGCCCATATGCTTGTCTGTAGGACCACTAGGGATTGTGTTGAATCGGGAGCTCTGCGGTGCCCTGACTGTAATGAGAAATGAGAAAACTGCTGAAAAATTGATGCCGCCTGCAGATTGCACAATCCGCTGAACAGCAGGGGGTCGGCTTCTTACATCTCCCACTCTCGGTACAATATGCTAATTTCTGCATGCATACGAGTGTAAAAGGAAAGAAGAAAAGATTTCACAAAAGGAAAAAAATGCAAATGACAACCACAAAGATCACTGCAGAGAAATCCATGAGCTTTATATGGATTAACTGTGTTGGAGCTAGTGCTCGTCTGAGTTTAACCCTTTCTGTCCTAGACCCTTTGGCAGGTCCTTTTTGTGGTACAGAGGAATACTTACGGCTCCTTTGTGGGGAGGGAGGGAGGGAGGAGAGGGCAGCAGGGAGCTGAAAGGATGGAAAGGATCTTTTTTGCTCTTTTCCATGGCTGCACTCCTCTTGCTTTAACATTGACAAGGAGGCAAGGGTCTGGAAGGGGAATAAAAAGGGGACTGGGAGGGGAGTTTAGAAAAAGAGGCTCACCAAATATTGGTAGCGTTTGAGAGAAGACCACTATGGCCCAGCCTGGTCCAGCTTTAACTGGGGGGGGACTGGCAACAGACCCTCCCTTGTCCTGCAAGAGCTCCTCTGACTCCCTTTGCCTCTGCAGCATGTGGCCAGCAAGGTCCTCCTAATAACATGCTACAAAATCCTCATCAAGAAAACAATTACCCTGTGATTATTTTCTGCTCCCGATTCACCACCTCTTCCTCCCAGGCGAAAGAAGCAGATGTGCTGGCTTGATGACAAGCCCATCTCTTGGCTGGTGACAGCCAATGTGCCGGCGGTCCTGTGGTTCCCCAGCGTGCCCAGAACGTGCAGCATGCCTGCGGACAAGCGGGCTCCAGCAGTGCCCAGACAATCCCGCTGCCGTTTGCATTCGCCTTGCTCCCAGAGAGACCCTAACCCTGCCCTCAGCCTGCCCCCCTCTGCCACCCAGGGGACCCGAGGGAATCGCTTCTACCACAGCTCCAGGGAGCAAACCGGCTCCTCTGCCTTGCACGTAGCGCTGCCAGTGTGGGATAAAAAGCCATGCGTGCCAATTCCCACATAGGTAAGGGAGGGGTGAGCATCCGTACAACCCCACTCTTCCTTTGGGTGCTGCCGGCGGGGGCCACCCACCCAACAGTTTAAGCCCCCCCTTGCAGCAGGAAAGGAAGGCAAAGAGCACCTCCTCCCCAGCCTGTAGGGGGGAAATACCTATGTTTCTGCAATAAGACAAATCAAAGCCTTAATTCTTCTCCAATAATTAAAGAGATTAGTTGCTCTCTCTTTAGTAGCAGCAGGAGCAGCAGCAGGTGCTGTTATGCTTGGTCCAATGTATGCATAATGCAGCTTCTGTATGTAGTCGCTGTGTCCAAGCATGAACAGAAACCTTAGGAAATATTTGTCATTAAAAAGTTGCCGCTGGGCCTGTGTAATACAGTAAGTGCTTAGCAAAAAGAAATTGTTTGCTTGTTTGTTTTAAATAGTCTTGGAAAGAATTTAGCACTCCTGGACAAAATATTACTGGTTTGGCAGCCCACAGCACAAAGACTGGAAATGCCTGTCTCACACCTGGCAGGGAGTGAGATGGGCATCTTGGAAAAGCAGCTTTGCCCCAACCTGGATAGACACTTGGAGCGAACAGGCGAGGTGGCAGAGGAGAAAAATATGAAGTCTGTCCTGTGTCCCTATCTGAATGTGGCAGAGACTGTGTGAAAGAAGGAGGACAAATGTTTTGGGGTTTTTGATGGCATAAATTCACCACCAGAAACTGGCACAATAACCAGCGACCACCCTGTAGACTTCAGTACCTAAGTGAATCTTCAGCCCACACGTGAAAAAATCTTTGTATCCCACTGGAAAGTCTCTAATCACTTTCTGAGTGTTCTCCCATCCACCAACCTTCTCCCTCAATATACCATCTTCCCTCCCCTCCTCCATCTCCCTAGCGCTGCTTAGACTAACTGCTGATTTATACGGGATTTTTTTCATGTTTGTGACTTATCAATTCTATTTTAACCTTTGTTTTTGTGATTGCTTGTGCACGCTCTTCTTCCCCTACTGAGTATTCTTCCCATCAAATGATATCGAGCCTCTTCCCTGGTCTGATGCTGGAACCTGTAAAAGCAGGTGAGTTCTCACCTGGGAGAACTTCACAGCAGACCCTTCTTCCTCTATGGTTGTATAATCCTTATAGATCCCAATTAAGAGCATCACCTAACTTGGCAGGTCAGAATGGCTCTGAGCCAGGTCACACATGCAGTGATTGTACCCTCTCCGAAACCTTCTGACTCCACAGCAATAGCAGTAATAGCAGTAACAGATGAAGGAGAGCAGTTGGCAAACAATGAGGAACATGTGTTCCTTGCCTCTCCTCAAATACTTCTGCTTGCAGGTGAACCAGGGCATTAGTACAAAGAACAGCCATTCCCCTAATGTTTGTGCAAGAAAAGTCCTTTTAGGGAGATGCTCAAATAGCAAACAAATAAGTAAACAAAGTATGAGTTGTTGTTGAGTAGAGTCATCATTTGGAATAGCAATGAATATTTGAAAACAACCTTTAGCAGAAAGTATTATTTAGTATTTGATCAGCTCTACCATTACAATAACCTTCCTGAAGATACATGGAAAGTCTAGAGTGGCACTAAAATGTCTTCTTTTTCTATCGCTCTGTTTGCCTGACAGACTAGGAATATGAATGCCGTGCTTTAACCTTGTCTGGGGGAAGGGGGAAGCAGTGTGTCTATAGCAGAAAGGCTGTCCCCCTAAACGACAGAGTAGCACAAGAAGACGCTGTCATGAATATCATAGGAGGAAAAACCCACGACTCAGGTGAAAGAATATCTTGTTGGTAGTAATTTAGAGCTGCTATGTCTCAGGAATAAGCTGCCCACTCCTGAAACCCCTCTATCCAAAGCTGTTAGCCGGAGCCAGCCAGCTGGAGAAAATGTGGAGAATGGAGAGAGCAGACAAAAACACCAAGTCAAATGGAGAATCCCCCCCTCCCCAACCCAGGCATCCTTGCAGCAACTGTGGGGCACGCGCCCACGCAAGACTCTGGCACCCAGGGGTGCGCAGGTGCTGCGGGGGGGTACAGCACACTGCCAGCGCCGGTCCCCCAGGCAGCGCGGCAGCGCCTGTGCCAAATCCACCACAATCGCTTGAACTACGTCAGATTAAACCAGCTCATTAAAGTGGCCTCTCAGATTTATAATGAAGGCTTCTCCTTTATATAAGCTAAAATGGCACCCCTGGACTATACACGCATTTGATTTGAAACAGAAGCAACGCCTAATTCTCCTAGTCTGCATTGGCTTGGCCGATGGGCAGTTTAATTTTGCCTCCCACTGCAATTTAACACTATGGTGGCAAATTTCTGTTTAAATCATTTTTACCCCTCTTCTCTCTGCTTTTTTGCATCCCTGCATCATCTCTGGGTAAAATTGTTTGCACTGTAAAAATCAGCCCTGCCTGATTTATTATTTAAACCTAGATCAGCTCATTGATATAGTCAAAAGGCCAGCACCACAGGCAATCAGATCGGCGCTGCTGAAGGACAAGCACAGAGGCAGGGACAGAAACCCTTACACCACGATTGTCGCTGAGAAAAAAGAGCCACACGCCATCAGAGTCTTCCAGAAACACCAAATGCTGTTTCCACCGGGGAAACTAGTATTTTGAAATCTACAGCAGGGCAATGCAGGACATATTTTCATCAGGGCATGTCCATTTGAATTTGTGCTGAGCTCAGGAGGACCAGGTGAGTTTGCATAATTAACAACCTGACCTTGTAACCCAAATGCAAATGCATCTCCCAGTGAAGTCAACAGGAGATAGCTGTGTGTGAAGAAAGCAAGGCTCATATATGAGCTTCACATATGGCAGTGATGAATTCAGCCATAAAAATGTTTATATGGTGGTGATATTTCTTTCCTTTTTTTTTTTTTTTTTAGAAAATTTTTAGGGAATGGTGTGGGG
>VYXH01006326.1:0-42100 GCA_013397275.1 Burhinus bistriatus | reverse complement strand
TTTTTTTAGAGAACTTCTAAGGAATGTGTGTGGTGGCAGCAAAGTACAGAAAGGCTGTGACCGTTCCTGTGACAACACCTTGCTGCTGGTGCAAAAAATCCACACAAATTAGGCTTTGCAGACCACTTGTAGGAGAGGGTCTTGCTGCCGCAAGCCCCACTGATGACTTAGAAGAGGGCAATAGCTAAGGAGAAAAGTAGCAAGGCAATGGCGAGATCCCCTTCCGGAGGCTGTGGCAAACAGCTCAAGCCACGTGGAGACACATGAGCCCTACCTCAGAAGTGCTAATGCTCTGGCTCCTGTCCAGGGAAGCCATCGCACTGCCGAGCCTCCCCTACCCTCCCTCTTGCCCGGAAAGTTGTGTAGTGCCGCTGCGCGCGCTGTTAGACAGATGCCCCTCACCGCTCCAGCCCAGGGGAGCCCCGCACGGCACGGGGATGCGTAGATGTGCACAATATGCTTCTGCCTGTCGCTTGGCTGTGGCAGCGCTTTGAGTTGTGGCTTTTTTTTTCTGGATAAAAGGGGCTGCGTGAACATAAGTCCTGATTGCTACCCCGGGTTGCGTGCAAGCCCTCTGAGCGGGACTGATCTGTCACGGTGGGCAGTTCTCTGTCTGATGTGACCTGAAGTAATTAAAAGTGGCCCAGCAGGCTGGTGTCTCCCTCCCCCATCTCTCCTCTCGTTCAGTTTGCTGGCATTTTCCCAAAACAACAGTGACTGACGGCTCTGAGAGGGCTGTCGCTGCTTTCCCTGCCATGATATGGCCATTGATCCGGCAGCATCTGCCAACTCATCAGCACTTACTCTAATTCCCTGCCTCAACATTTGTTGGTTTTTTTAGTTTGTTTTTTTTTTTTCCCATTTTCCCCCCTGGGCAATTAATTGCCACGAAGGAGAACTCCCTTTTGACCAGCCTGATGAGATCTGCCAATTACCAGCGTGTCAGCACTCAACCTTGGGAGTGCTCATGACCACACACTGACCTTAATTGAGGATGTTTAGCTGGCTGTCCGGGCAGAGGGTTGATGGCACAGTGGAGGGGCAGTGATTTAGCTCAGCTCCTGATGACCAGTGGCTGTCGGGGGCTGAGCTAAATGACTGCCCCTCCACTTTGGGTCCATCACCAGGAACCTGCTTCGATGTTAATTCATGGTATGGCCCTAAATAGAGAGCCTGTTGTGTGTTTCTCCTCTTTCTCCCCATCTCTCCCATCTGTGAAGCATGGAGGAAAACCACATCAACCACCAAGATGGAGTTATACTCTGCACCAAAAGTCTATTATCAAGACCCTGGACATGGCCTTTTTGCAAAGCATGAATGAACTCCAGAGCAAGGAGCATCTGCTAGAGCTTCAGAGATGTGAAGGGGGTCTGCCCTCGGTCAGCCCAGTGTGTGCAAGTAAGTGTGAGCAACTCCCCGAGAATGTCCCTGGTGGCAAAGCAATCTTCGCCATCAAAGCAGAACGAACAACCACCACCGATACACTGCCTTTCATGCAGCGAGTTCATTATAAATTAAGCCTTAGATCTGCAAGTTACGTGAGTGTAAAAAACTTGGTATGAATTGGCCTGGCTCCAGAGGACTCAATACAGCTCCATGCGAATCGTTGCAGCTTCTGGGGACCAACAGCATCTGAGAGATGCGAGACTCACTGAAAACACCAGTAGGGGAGTCAGTCTGTTTTCAACAATGTCCAAGACTACCTTTTTTCCTCTCTTCCCTGTTAATGCATGATATAACTATTACTGCCCACAAATAATAAATATTTCACCATGGTTTTCAATGCAGCGCAGGGTCACACTAACCAGAAACCTCATAAGGCTTTCTGTTTTCCTTTTTTTCTTCCTATTTTTTTTTTTCTGTTGGATTCTATTTTCAGATGGAGGTGTGCACACACAAAACAAAGTGATACCCCTTTCATGTCATGTAGGTACATGGGTGACTGCTCCACCAGGCACCTCGCTGGCCACTTGCACATCCTGGGATGCAACCTGCAGGCTCGCTAGTAGGCTGATCCTCTTGCACACTGTAGCGTGCCAGCCTGCCCAAACCAGGCTTACACACTGCCACACACCCCCCACTAGTAGTCACAGCCATGAGCTCCTCTGCCCTTAAGGAGAGGGAAAGACTTTTAAAGGAAGACCAGAAAACTCTTTTGGTCCAGGTCTTTCTTTGCTCTGTCTCCACTCATCCATGTGATCAGCCTATCAACTTCAGCTGAAAACATCTGACCTTTCCAGCCACAGGCATTCAAATATCGTCAACCGGATACTCAACCATCTTGAAAGTGCCTTAAACATGCTGGGATTTGGGAGGAATATTGCAACGCCAGTTTGCTACCTTTAGGAAACTCCTTTTTTCCAGCTGGGAGGAGAATCGGGGTGCTTGGGGCTGTCTCCTCTGCTGCTTTCGGCCATCCCTCCTGCCCCATGGTGCGGTATGGAGCAAAGGGAAGGAGGTGAGGGCACATCTGGCTGCCGCACTTCAGCCTCGCTGGGGGTTTTCACCAAGCACCACGTGCAGTGGCTCCAGACGTGCTTAGCAGCTGCATGTGGCCCATCAGCTGCACAGACAGACTTTGTGCAGCGGCTCGTGTTGAAAGGAAACATCAGCTGTGCCATTTTATCTTGGGCCCAAGAACGCCCTGCGAAATCCAAAACTCGTGTTTCATCCAGATGTAATGCTGCTGCTGCGGCAGACATGGCGGAGGCAGTCCTGGGAAGCTGACGTGACCCCGCAGGCATCCTGTCCCGCTCCGTCCCGGCAGACCTGAACCACAGCTCACTGTCTGGGGCCAGGGAGCAGGCTGAGCACAGATGGGTTGGAAAGGGAGGCTGCTCTTCAAGTGCAACATGGAGGTCTTGGGCAGCAGCCAGGAGGACCCCTAACCAGCACTGCCCTCTGACGAGCTTTTTGATGAAACTTTGAATTTTGAAGCAAATATATAGAGATACACTTAAAGGAGACACAGGAGAGATACGGATTTTCTTGCCCACTTTTGCTGTGGAATAAGACACAAAAGACCCTTTCCTCTGCTTGTGAGTTGTTATTCTATCCAAATGTTAGGGTAGTCCAACCTGCTGCCATGCTGCAGGACTTCTGGAGGGCTAAGAAGCACCGTGCTGTCAGGTTCATCAGCCTTCAGTCAAAGCATTGACCAAATTTTGTCGAACCTGTATAATCATTTTCTCCTGGCAGTGTGTTTTAGCTCTTAGACTAACCTCACCTAACTTAAATGCAGACAATGCCCAGAAAAGCCCTGAGCCCAGTGTCTGTGTTGCCTCCCTTCTGCTAGCGCGTGTGGCAGCGAGGTCACCTGGAGCAAGGAGCTAATCCACCTGGACACTACTCCTACCAAAAAAAAGCGATGGCGTTTCAACCGGATCAGTCTTCTCCTCAGGCAGACTGCACAGCCACTCTTACGCTGCTTTCAACTGGCTGTGAAAGTGAGCGCACCCCTCTTCTCAGCTATCGGAGTGAAGTACACCACAACAGCAGCAGCAATCTCAGTGTCACTCTTACGAAGGAAAACTCCACGTGCTGGGAAATGAAGTTAGAGCGAGCAGTCTGACAGCAACGCTTCTTCCTCATCCCACGTGAATATTGCTATGGAGGTGCAGAGACAGGGAGAGGGCAGCAAAATCTTCCACACACACAACTTGGAAGAAGGGGAAGCAAAGACCTTTTAAAGAAGTCTGGGCCTACTTCCCTAATTTTCTTTTTTAATTACCACCCTTTCGCAATCTAACTACTCAAGTGATAAATGTGCTTGTTAGGATTACTTGCGTGAGTCCCATACTCAGGGATCACAAGTGTCCAAAGATGGTATCAGTTTCACCTAGGGGAAAAAAAAAAATCTTGCATTTATTTTCTATCACTAGGGCAGAGGCTGCATTTTTTATAAATTTCCCAAAGAGTATTTGGAGACATGACCAGCCCAGTGAGATTACAAGGCAAATACTTGGTTCAGAGCAGCAAGAAGAACACTGCTGACTCCCAAAAAATAACATGGTAATACTGAATAGCAAATGTGGGTCAGACGCTCAGCTAGGAAAAACGGGCATCACTCATCAGTCTTCGGCAGAGCTCAGGTGGTTTACACCAGCAAAGGACTAGGGTTTCTCACTCTACTTGAGGATATCTATAGAGGATTCCTCATTCGCCTGGGTGGCATAAAGCTGTTATTGACATGAATTTGGGATGCCTGCTCTACTCATGATTAATGAGGCCACAAGTGAGTTATATTAGTCACCCTGGCATGACTGACACTTGGATTTTTACTGTGCCACACCACTGCCTCTTGTTTATGCCAAAGGATTTACAGAGATAAACCCTAACTCTGAGACTTAACGTCTGCTTTCTTAATCCCGCTACCTTTACTGCTAATTTGCGTTAGCAGAGACCTAGGAGGGAAAATAAATGTAAGTGGTGCATTTTAAAATGTCTAAGCAACTCCCTAAAACAGCAGTCCTGTCAGTCACTGTCATGATTTTAAAATCTTGTATTTCCAATCTGGCATGGTTAGAAACACTTGCTTTATTCCTCTGGAAAGGAGGATTTCTCAGCCATCCAGTAGCAGAAAGCCTTCCTTTCAAGCACTCATAATGATACATATTGATATTTGTTTCTTACAACTACCACTGTTTGAGGGACTGAATATCATACCTATAGCAAAACCAGCTGGCAGACTAATTGATTGATTGATTGGAAGATTTTTGAGTAGAAGCGGGATTTTTTATTTGAAAAGGAAATTTTTGCTGTTGGTCAATGTGGAGGGGCTTAAAGTAAATTGGCCGAGGTATGAAATCTCAGATATATGTTCTCATTTACAAATAGATAAATGTGTTCTAATTGGAGTTGAGATTTCCAGCTACATAATCCCAGAGGAATTTGCAGCCAAGATGTTCTCAAGGAAAAGTCTTCTTAAGCAACCAAGGCCAAAGGCTGAGGTGATCAAAGATGAAAGTTAGATTAAGTACAATTTAGCACCTGCTTTGGCAGCTTACCACATGGATATACACATAGGGTATAAATACGTACATGTGTGTATATTAAATACAGATATAAATCTGGAAATAAATTCACTTTAATATTGAAGAGCTTGGCTCCACAGCAAAATTACACTGCTATAAACCAAAGTGTGAATCTAAACTCATGTAACTACTCAGGAACTGTCCTCTGTAGATATCCTTACTCTGGAGCTGGCTATGTACTGCAGTGCAAGCAGATGGTAAGACTTTCTGCCGCAGTCAATTCCTAACTCTCTACCTCAGCTGTAAAAGACAGCTTAAGTGATCTAAACCGCAGGCACAAAACATCTATTTATTTACACTGGCTGCTTCATTTCCACCACTACGTGGAGTTAGTTAAGACTGAATTGAAAAAGCGACCACCGGTATCTATGGAGATAGTTCAATAAACGTATACTGCACCCACAGCCACAAACCCATTTTCACTCAGGAGGCGAACATGCCCAGGCAAGTGGGTCTAAGAACAGTCTTGACATTTTCATTATGTTTAATAAAGGGAGAAGCTGAAGAGAGAGGTCGAAAAGCCTGAGGAGGTGGAAGTCCTGAAAAAGCTGCTTCCAACTGTGTGTAAAATGGTTAGTGACTCCGGTGTCATAACAGTTCGACACTGAGTTGGCAGCATATGCTCTCCTGTATGCCAGTTTCTTATGGGGCAAAGGACAGCTTTCCTTGAATTGCCAAGCCTGCTCCAGTGATCAGATATTATTGAAGAAGTGACAGGGGCTGGGACTGGCAGGGTTGGTTTGTTTTCAGAGGTATTAGAGGTATTATATTCAGTTCCAAGTTAGTGACATCTGCTTGGACTCAGATCCTCATGAGGCTCTTACTCCTGTATATTATTTACAGCATACTTCTTTTCCAGGGGCAAATGTCTAAAGATTTTGTATTTGGCTTTTTTGTAAAGAAACAGCTCTAGCGTATAGAATAATCTCAGTGAAATGAAGGATGAAAACAGAGGCAGGAAGGGTTAGAAGAAGAGCAGCTAGCAAAATATCAAACTTAGCTAATAATAAAACAAAGTGTCTGGATGATTTCTCTTCTTTCTTTCACTGGTGCCTTTTGCCAACAGTTAAATATCAAAAGAGGAGCTGGACCAAAACCTGTGATATGCACAGTTCCTCCCTGCTCTTCTACTAAACTTCATAGAAGTTCAGCTCCAAACTTTGTAGCTTTCTCCTGTTTGATATTAAATAAAAAATCCTAGGAGTTGCCAATGATTACATTCCTCAGCAAATCCATCTGCTACTGTGCTGTTTCCATGGAGGCTGAGCTCATCAGCTTTTGCACTGTTTTGATGCCCATGCATGTTTTCAGCGAACTTGAAGGCATACCTGAGAAACCATAAGGCCCCCTTCTTCAGGAAATCTTTTGTAGTTTGATAACTGCACCCTACAAGGCTCATTGCAAGGCTGAGTCCCAAATCAGTAAGTTCAGCTAGAGAATAAGGGCCGTGCCAAGGTGGAAAGAATTTAGCTAAGGAACCTACCCTTTGTTATCACGCCAGCACATCATGAACTTGGGAATGAAATTCTCAATCTGTAAACTTCCCACCTACTCTCGTTACCAGGAGAGGACAAAAGTCTCATGATGCCAAAACCTGATGTGGGCTGTCCCTCCCCAGGTTTGTTTACTGTGTGCTTTAGGGAATGGTCAGCCTGCTGTCCTGGCCACTGGCACCTCTGTGCTGCTCCACTCAGCGCCCCCCGGAGCTCACTTCCCCCTCAATTTTATCAGCATAATTGCACATGAAAGGGCTCTCTAACCCAACTGTTGAAGTGATGAGAGCTACAAAAATAAACGTAGTACTGGAAGTGTTGAGGCTGACCCAGATTACTGTGACAGAATTGGGTTAGGGAGCACCTCCAACCTGCAGTTCTGCTGGCAGATACAAAGCGGGGATAATGTTTAGTAGGGTGGAAAAGGACAGCTGGGACATGGGGGTGCTCTGAAACTGGGTTCATCTGAGGCCAGAAAAGCACATTAACCCCTGCTGTAAACAGCACCTGCTGCCGAGAGAGCACCTCATTTCTTAGCCATGTGAACTCTTCCCTATGGTATGAGCATTCAGGAGGCTTTTCAGTGACGACGACAGTGAAGCTAAAAGAAGCAATGAAGAGAAAAAGGGACGGCGTGAGAAGCTGGTAAGAGGTGAAGGTTGTCCTTGCTTTTCAGATTCTTCTGAATTACATATAAGTAAGAGAAAAGCCCTCTTCTTTCACCAAAACTTTAGAAGGGGATGGTTTTTTTTTCAAACCAGCAGAAGCTCCCAGCTAGAGATGAACTCTGCCATCTTAGCGAACACCTCTGAACTGAAGTCTATCCCTCACTCACCATTAGCATTTCCCCCTCTCCTAGCACTTGCTACAGCAGCCACTTGAGTCAGTGAATGTCAGACCTTTTCATGTCTCTGCAGCCTGACTCTGGCCACGTGTTAGAAAAGATTATTACAAAGATAGGAACAATTATTAGAAAGAAAATAAGGTTCCAGTTTCTTGGAAGTCCTCTTCTGTGGCAGGTTGATAATCAAGTGGTATCAGAAGTAAACATTTTTTTCACAGAAACAGAGAAAAAGACAAAGCCTCTGCACTTCTCATTTGGGTGAAGAGCAGGAAAACCAGGAGTGGAAAGTAACCAGCTATCCACCAAGGTAAAACTATACATCTTTGTAGAGAGAGGGCATATGTCAGATCCATCCCAAAAGGTCAAGCTTAGGAGAGGAAGAGAAGATATGGAAGAAAAGTCAGAAAGGCTAGCTCTGTTTTTCAGGACTACCTGGAGTTTTCCCAGCAGGGTGCCTCTGGTGAGAGAGGTGTCATGCTCAGAGATCCCCATTCGAGGGAAGTCACCACAGGCAGGCAATGTGGCCAGGGAAAAGTCTTTCTCAGCACTGGAACAGAATTAAGACGTGATATTAAGTGGAAGCTATTTGCATTTGGTAAACAAGTTGCCCTAGCTTAACAAAACCCTGCAATTATGATACGTATTCTGGACATCTTAAAATCATAGAATCATTTAGGTTGGAAAAGACCTTTAAGATCATTGAGTCCGACTGTAAACCTAACACTGCCAAGTCCACCACTAAACCATGTCTCTAAGCACCACATCTACAGCTCTTTTAAATACCTCCAGGGATTTAACTTTATCACTTCCCTGGGCAGCCTATTCCAATGCTTGATAACCCTTTTGGTGAAGAAATTTTTCCTAATATCCATCCTAAAACTCCCCTGGTGCAACTTGAGGCTGTTTCCTATTGTCCTATTGCTTGTTACTTGGGAGGAGAGATCAACACCCACCTCGCTACAACCTCCTTTCAGGTAGCCATAGAGAGTGATAAGGTGTCCCCTCAGCCTCCTTTTCTCCAGGCTAAACCACCCCAGTTCCCTCAGCTGCTTCGCATAAGACCCTTCGCCACCTCCATTGCTCTTCTTTGCTCCAGCACCTCAATGTCTTCCTTAGACTGAGGGGCCGAAAACACACAGTACTCGAGGTGCGGCCTCACCAGTGCAAAGTACAGGTGGGATGATCATTTCCCTAGCTCTGCTGGCCACACTACTTCTGATACAAGCCAGGATGCTATTGGCCTTCTTGGGCACCTGGGCACACTGCTGGCTCACATTCAGCCAGCTGTCAACCAACACCCCCAGGTCCTTTTCCACCAGGCTGATTTCCAGCCACTCTTCCCCAAACCTGGGTTGGTGTGACCCAAGTGCAGGACCCAGCACTTGGCCTTGTTGAACCTCATACCATTGGCCTTGGCCCATCGATCCAGCCTGTCCAGATCCCTCTGTAGAACCTTCCTACCCTCAAGCAGGTCGACACTCCCACCTAGCTTGGTGTCACCTGCAAACTTACTGAGGGTGCCCTCAATCCCCTCATCCAGATCATTGATAAAGATATTAAACAGAACTGGCCCCAATACTGAGCCCTGGAGAACACCACTTGTGACTGGTTGTCAACTGCATTTAACTCCATTCACCACTACTCTTTGGGCCTGGCCATCCAGTCAGTTTTTTACCCAGTGGAGAGTACCCCCATCCAAGCCATGAGCAGCGAGTTAACGATCACCTGCTAATGACCTCTCTGCTGTTCCTCATGAATAATGTGTATATATGGTGATACAAAGCACTCCTTTAATAGCAATTTGAGACCAGTTTGAGGGTGTTGGTTTTGTAGTAATCCCTGGAAAGACTGGGCTCTGGGTCATATCATAACAGGGCCACTACCCTGTAACCGATTAAAAGCATCTCTTACTCTTAGCAAAACTCCCTCAGGTCTTGAATTTACCATACAATTCAGGTAATGAGAGCAAGGTGATCAGAGATATTAATAGACATCACATCTAGCTGGAAGATGGAAAGCTGAGTGTAAACGTGAACGCCTCCCTTAAGTAAGTTTTGTCTGTGAGCTTGGCAAAAGGACTGAAGTGCAAAGGAGAGAGAGTCATTCTCATTTCCAGTAATATTTTATTGATTTACTTCACATAATGCAGTTCAATAACTCATCCCCCAAATAGATGAAACTTCAGCTCCATATAAATAGGTATTAATCTCAAGTAAATTACTGATGACTCTTAATTAAGCAATAAGACGGAACAGCCCATATAGTCGGGCTGATTAATGGCACACCTTGGACATGCAATGAGGCACAGGGAGGCACACAGCAAACCAAAATGCTTCCAGTCCACCCGTGGCGTGAAATTAATCAGCAGAAACGGTAACTCCACACCCACCCTCAGGGTACTGGCAGAGCCGAGGGCTTGACTGTTGCTCCAGCCATGACCACGCAACATCCAGCTGTTTGTTTACAAGAAAATATGGCAGAAACCGAGTCCCTCAGATTCTTCCAAAGCAGCAGGCCATGTGATTGCATTGCTGTTTGCATCTCTTATGCATTCAAATAAAACATGCCAGTAAGAGCAGCAGAAGCACGAGAGAAGGTGTATAATGCAACAAACTCACCAAGTAGAGAGATGCTTTTGCAAATCCCTGGAATATGCCGTCTTTTTCAGTGTAAGCTGAAAACAATTCTGCACATTTCAGAGGGCATCGTTCCAATTTTGTTTATGGCGCTGTAAATTAGGAGGTACTCCATGGAGGTCAACAGAACTAAAAGAGTGTGAAATCGATGCAAGGGAGAGAAAAGGGGGAAAAATCTCCTTATGTTTCTCTCCTTACACACTAGCGTCAGAGTCTGCTTCCAGGTTTATCAAAGCATGCTATAGCCCTTTCTATTTCCCGCTAGAGAAGTAGACTATTAGCATACAGCTGCACCACTTAGGAGAGCAAAACAGAAAGAACTGGAGTTTTGGTGGTGTTTTTCTGGTTGGTTTTTTTTTTTTTTTTTTCCCCCACAACAGGCAATATAAAACACACAGAAGAGAGACATGACAAAGCAGGTTCTCAGCTACAGTAATTCAGTGCAGCTTTATTGTAGTCAGTGGAGTTACACTGATTTACACTAGATGGTTAATTTACATCAATATCCCCCCACCCCTCTCTCCCCCTGGGTGGAGAGAGGTTGAAAGCAAGCACTGAAGGGAAAACAACATATAAGGCCAAAGAAATTCAAGTGACAGAACCTTGTGGAATGAGAATGCATCAATATTTAACAATGCGAAGACTATGTGCCAGAGAGGGAAAAGGAAGACACAGGAAATTCCCAGGAAACTGGGAAAAGTTTCCAGTGGAAAAGGCATTGCAGCTGGACAGTCCTGAACTGCTGGCACCACCTCTGAGCCTCTTCTGAGAAGGGGGAAAAGCAGCGAATAACTGAGGGACTCCCGCTCTACTCTACATGCTGAGATTATGGGTTCATAATTATGGGAGCCCACTGATTACAGGTTCCCTTTCCCTCCTTTCTCAGGGTCTTCCTAGTCTCCTGCATCCCGGGGCTCTGCATGCCTCCATTCCCACTGTTCCCCCCCCCGTCTCACCAGGATCCCTCCCTGCCACCACCACAGGACCTGCCTGGCGTCTCCTTATGGTTTTTTATCTCCTTTCCTCCTATGTCCCTTCACCACTGATTTTGGGGGCTCTGCTTTCATTAAGGCAGGAGGTAGGTGAAGAAAAGAGCCGTGGATAACTGTCCTTGCTGACTAAAGTACTGACTGTGGCTATCAAAGCACTTTCTAGTTTAATAGTACTCTTCCTGAGTGCTCTATCCACCCTTCCAATGCAACTGGAAAAGTCCAGAGCAGGCTGGAAGCTTTGACAATGAAAATCTGATCCTTCACAGGACTGTTACGAATAAAGCCTTTGTTGGGAGCAACTTCTTTGAATCAAATGAATATGGTAGGTTTTCACCTGGGGCAGCTGAGGAACAACCAGGTCAGTCGTTCTTCTGACAGCAGTAAGCTCTGGCTGAGATGAGGTGGGAAAACAGAAGTCAGCAACCTCTTCAGCCACCTCCGCTGAATCCAACAGACAGCATGAGCCAGCTGGTCTTCTGCGTGTCAGGATGCCCTGCTAATTTTTCTCCGAACTTCAGCACTTTGGGGTTTTTCACCCAAACACCAGAATAATAGATTGCACACTTGAACTCTTTTTTTTCTTTCACTATTCACTCTGCGCTTCAGCTACCTTCTGTGCACACACGCCCAGGCACACACGCACAACCCCCAGTTGAGCTACTGGCAGTCCAGCTATATTCATCCCAGCAAAGCCCTCAAGGGCAGATGTAAGTAACATCAGCCAGAGGTGCTTTGGGTAGTGCACCTTTTAGTCTGGTTCACTGATGTAAATGAACTCTGCCAGGGAAAAAAAATGTTTGTTTTTATGCTTGATGTTGGTTTAACTGCAGCTGCCATAAAAATATAGCTGGAAATGTCACAGCAGAATCACACCCTGACTGACAATGAAATACCAGCCAATGTTTCTAGCATAAATCTTGCATAAAGAAAGTACCAACGTTTAATTTCTAGGGCAAAGGGAAGCGGGCAGACACAGCAGGCAAGAATTTAAAAGAGAAGAAAGAAGAAAGGCACCTTCGGAGAAAACAATTCTATTAGTCAATAGATATTCATTCACGTACATTAGCAGATAGTGCTGCATCCCATTAGCAGTCACTCTTACAACAGCAAGAGTTCTTCTGTCTGTTTAAGGCCTCTGGGTAA
Source organism: Burhinus bistriatus (assembly GCA_013397275.1). Lineage (NCBI taxonomy): Eukaryota > Metazoa > Chordata > Aves > Charadriiformes > Burhinidae > Burhinus > Burhinus bistriatus. The sequence goes on along the minus strand of VYXH01006326.1, from coordinate 29,959 downwards.
AGCTGCCAATTGTTGAATGGAAAAAGCTCCAATGAAAATATTTAGTTTTGGCGGAGACAAGGCCACCTACGAGGCTTTCCATTTCCCTTTTTTCTCCTCGTTCTCCCTCTCCCAACCCCCTTGCAGCCATTAACTTACTAGCAGCAGCTGTGATTGTCTGAGATATGCAGAGAAGCATAAGACGACCATCCTGTGGCTCATGCCAATGCTGTTAGTTCAGGAATATTATGGGATTATTTTTTAAGATGTTCCTCCTATTGTATGCAAGGCTGGAATTGAAAAAAAAGGAACTTAAGAGGATTTTCATGCAGTGTGTTTGTTATTCATTTTGTTGTTGCCACAGCATGTGGGATTTGTGTGCATTTAAGATATCAACTTAACTATGTTCCCTTCACTTCATTACCTCTGTTTGCCAGCTGATGGGATGCCAAGGTGAAGTAACTGAATCAAAGAAGATTTAAAGTAAATACCATTTAGAATGCAGGGCAAACAATGTAATACTAGTGAAGTGGCTAGAGAAGGGGGAGAGGAGGGGAGGAAAAGGGGTATCATGTGCCATTTTAATAGAGGGTGCCTCTCCAAAAGACTAATGAGAGGAGAAACCAGCTGTCCTGACAAAAATCATCTCAAACGTTGCCAGAGACTTCTGTTGTCATCAGCCCCTTCTTTGAAAGGACTGTTGCACTCAGGTTCTATTTGGCGACGTCTTTTACTGTGTTCTGAAAAGCATTCCAATCATTAGTTATCCTTAGGAGGATAACAAATAAACTACTGCATTGTGCAGTGCATTGTTTTTGTCTCATTTACCCTGTTTCTTTACCAGATAGGCCTTATCAGTGTATGCCCAACAGATTTTGCCTTTCATCTTCTCATTCTCAGACTTTTTCTTAACAGGTACCAAGAAAGTAAAGGCTAAAAACTAGATGCTTGGGTATAAGCACTGGCTACATATTCTGTGCCCTAGCTGCTTTTTTTGGAGAGCCCAGTTGAGTTAGATCACGTATTATTCACACNGAGAAAATACTACTACTACTACTAAGGGTAAAAGAATATACAAAATAAGTGATGCAATATGATGCAATGCAATTGCTCACCACCCAATGATCGATTGCCGAGCCCATCCTGAGTAGCGATCGTGGATCCTTGTCCCCTGGCCAACCCCCATTTATATACTGAGCATGATGTCTATGGTATGGCATATTCCTTTGGCCAGCTTGTCCTGTCTGTGCTCCCTCTCAGCTTCTATGGGAAGCTGAAAAAGTCCTTGACTTAACAGAAGCATTACTTAGTAACAACCAAAACAATATGCGTTATCAACATTATTCTCATGCTAAATCCAAAACACAGCAGCTACTGCAAGAAAATTAACTCTACCTCAGCTGAAACCAGGACAACCTGGTAGAGCTCTGCCCAATGGGCAAGAATGTGGACATTACCTTCACTGTTTTCTAGTCGGGAAGGTAAAATCTACTATCACACACCTACCTAAAATTTCATTGGTCAGGGAGACTGACAGTGATCAGTTAATGTTTTAGAGAAAGGAATGAAACATCCTGTTCTTGAAAATAATGAAATAACTTGGATCTTGAACAACTGACTTCTATGAGGAACTCCCACTACCTGCACTCAAGGCACTTCAAGGTTAGGGTCACTTATTTTCAATCATCTTTTAAAAAACAAAACAAAATTTTGTCTAGGGAACACACTAGTGTGGAGAATTCAGAAAAATTATCTCTCTATACCTCTCTCTCTATCCACGTTTTGGAAAAGAGAATATTTATTAACAGTGGCAAATTGAAAAAGATATGGCCCAGTGAAGGGGAAAAGTCATTGTTATTCCTTGCCAAAATCTTTTTCTAACAGCTTCAAAACTCACGGACCTGTCAAGACAGCCTTCATTTGAAAGGAAAGAAACCGGGGCTTCTCGGATCAGATAAATGTCACATAAAGCATGAAGAGCCAGTGCCTGAGTTAACCATGCAAAAGCCTGATTTCAAAACAGCTCACTCGGCGCCTTCCAAGCCTTACTGCCTTCTGAGTAGCTGCCCATAAAAATGGATTTAGCCTCAAAATGACACCAGGAAACTGAGACCTCTGACCCCCATTTTACAGCTGGGGGGCTAGCACGGAGGATCAGAGCAAGGAGTAGACGGATGCAGATCTCCCAAGTGCTAAGCCGGTGTCTCAACCACAAGCGGTACCCCTTCCCCAACACCCCTTTGAGCAGCACATGTCACCCGATAGTCCCAGCTGTCACCGTGCCAGCATGCCACCGGCTGTGCCCACACGGCAGACTGCAACTGTGCCCATAGCATGTGCCAGCGTACCTGCCTTTCTGCCATCAAGAGTAATGACGGCAGGGAAAACGGGGGCAGCGGGGGCTTGGGCATATATTAGGAATCAAACCACATAACCAGGATCCCTGGAGCGTTTGTATGTTGGTTGCTAGCAAATGTTAAGAGCCGCGGCAGCAACACAGGCGCAGCTGCTGTCGCCCACACTACTTAGAGTAACGTAGGACATGATAGAATCACACCTTTGCTCTTCTCTGAGGCTTTTGGTCGTCGGTCTGGAGTCACAGTCCAGGGGCACTGAGCAAGATGTTAGGAGACCTGACTGCACGCGAAGTGAGACAGGTCACTCCACTTCTCTGGCTCAAGGTTTTACAGCCCTAATGATTATTCCTACATTATCATTGAATCTTTTTGTTCTCCTGTTTACAGTACAGCTTACAGGGATGTTATGTACCACTCTCATGTAGTTTTACTTCTTTAACCTCTATTGTTTACAAAACCCCACTTAAAAGGCTGAAAATAAAATTTCTCTATTGATTTCTTTTCTTTTTCCATTTGGCGAACATTGATTTTTTTTCCTTGTGTTTTTAATGGAGCTTGAAATTAACATGAATCTGTTTGTTCAGGTCCCTGTTTGAATTAGTGCAGTTTTAGTAATAAAGTTAGGTAGCTGTTACCTTGGAAACAGAGCTCTGTTTTAGCAAACACTTTTCCAAACATTAGGGCCTACACAAACAGAAGTAGTAAACCCAGATTCCTCAATAAGAGATTGGTGGCTGTTGTTATCAGCCAGTACCTTCAGCCCAGGACATGCTGCCTGCCTGATGGCATTCGTATAAAAAGTGTGTTAACTCAGGGGCTTTGGCTGTTTCACAATGTTCAAGTTTTTGCAAGTGCTTTTTTTTTTCCCTTTTCATTGAGTAGTGCCATGTTGTCAGTCAGCATTAAGGATTCGCTGCTTTTCACTATCCCTTAATTGCCAAGCTAATCTGAACTACTTGGCTTAGCTGCGTGATCCTGTAAAGGTGCAGGCATCCCGTGTTTACCTCTGATTCCACAGCAGTATCATATCCAAGGTACTGGGCACGATTGTCACGGCAAGATGGCCATGGGGAGCTGACGATTAGTCGCAGGGATATACTATGCTGCTACAAATACACAGGTTTGAACAGTAGCCCACATACTCAGAAATGTATTAGGCCTTATCTTCTGCAGAAGTGCAGGAGAGAGCCTCGAGACAAAAATACTGAAATGTATGTGACAGTTCAGAGAGCGCTGGTACAAGCACAGAGGTAGAATACATCCCACAGCCAAAACTGGAAAGCAGTTGTCCATATACAACAACTTCACTGGACAGAACAAGAGGCAGAACAGACTGAGCCAGCTGTTAAGCTGGATCACCTGAAAATTGCTATTTATACCAGTTAGATAAGGTTCATTTTTCTCACTTTCTTTAGTTTCCAGAAACATCCAGCTGGTGCACCAGGATAGGACCACTCTCCCTCCTTCTCCCCCCTGAAAGAGGAAGTATTTAACAAAGACCAAAAAACCTCTGGAACAGCAGAATTGTTTCAACACCTCCTTGAGAGGTATGATTCATGTACGCCCAACTTTCTCTGACCATGAGGCTAAAGGTGTCTCAGCCATGCTTGCTCAGATTCCAATTAAAAATAAATAAAAATAAAATGCTGAAGGAGAGATGATATGCTGTTCTGCTGAGGTTTGTTGGTTTTTGATTGTTTCTGGCTTCCAATATCACCTTCAAAAACCAAAACTTGCAGCTTTGCAAAACACCAACTGGCTGGTTACTCACTTAGCTACGTGTATCTTTTGTGGACAGGCAGCAGAACAATGAAGAAGGAAGGATAATGCTTAGTGTAACCTCAGCATTAACGCACACAGCATAACAGATGAGTAGCCACCGCATTTGAAGAGCAGTTCATGAAGCAAAGTAGAAATGATGTGTGTGCAAGATATAATTACAGCAGTAATGTAATAACATTCCATGTTAGATTATTAGGGGTCTATTCTGCCTTTGACATGCCTACATAAGTTCCATTAATGTTAATTGAGGTTATGCACGTGTATCAGCAGCTGAGCAAATCACTAAATTAATTACATGTAAAGTACCTGTTTCATTTTTTTGAATCCACTGATACGTTTGGCCAGGGCAAATGCTTATAGCCCAGGAACAAACTACCACAGGGTGGAGGAGAAGGGACGTGGCAAAGACTGCGCGGATTTAAAAACCCCATTAAACAAAATTAAGTTTTGACAAATCGGTAAGGGATAGTGGGAATATTAATTCCTGGACAGAGCTTCCTGTGCATTCTTCAGAAACCCTGGGGCTCTGTTTGAATAAGCTGGGAGAGAGTCTTGCTTTTCTGTAGCACCTCCTGCAGAGGAGGTTATCTGGAGCTTTTGTAAACAAAGGTGTTAAATACTGGCTCTGCAGGCAAAGGCGGCCCCTATTGTGAGTGCAGCCATAAGAGCAACGACAGGCTTGGATAAGGCACACAGCTACTATTTTTTTTTCTGCTTGGCAATGGCAACCCCCACTTTCTGTCCAGGAACGCTTTGATCAAGCAGATGTGATGACAAGGATCAGTGTGATGACAAAGTCTCTGCATATGGTGGGAGAAGTTTGGGCTTGAAATTCAAAGCGTGTGTTTCACTGAAGGGTCTCATTCTGCAAACGCTTATCCTGGAGTTTGAAGGGTGGAGGTTGTTATACAAGAAACTGAATCAACCTTCTCTCACTCTTTCTTTGTTTCGTTTTTGGCTTAAGCACCAGGAGCTCTTGAGCTTTCAGTACTCCTGAGCTGCTAAAATTGGGTGCAAAGAACAGAAAGTGCTTCCTGGAGAAAGGAAGGGGGCAGTAAATACCCTCCATCATCTGCACCTCTAATATTGCCTCCTTCTGATGCTATAATTAGAGCAGAGCTGGGTTGTCAGCCTTTTCCACGGCAGGAACCCCCTGGAATCCCCTTCTCAGCTGGGCAGGATCTGGAAGGGATTCCCCCACCCGTATAGCAACCTGAGAAGTCCCGGATGGTCATAAAACCCTGGCACCTGTCTGTGATCCCCCACCGGGAGGGGCAACAACTGCCCCACATTCAGACTTCCTGAAATAGAGCAATACCCATGATATGACCAACAGAGCCCCCCTCGCCATAGATTAGAGAGGACGCCTGAGCTTTTAAACCTTTATTTTGCGTGGAGTAAACAGCCTCTCTGGTTTCATCTGGACCTTTCTGAAAGAGCAGCTTCTGGAGTGGCTTTAGTTACAGTGAGCTCCGCTGCCCCCACAGATCGTTTGTGGCCCGGCTCCCCGTGTGTGCCTGGTGGCACTGGCGCATGTTGGACGTGCTTAGCCATGTAAAGAGGCCTGGCTTCAAAGAGTTACGCTTGCAGGCTCGCTGCCTGCCTGACAGGCAAAGGGGAACTTAAGTTTCACCTCCAGACAGTGTGGACACAGCTGCGGAAGTAAAGTGAAGCTAACCCTGGTCAGCTGCACCGCAGATGGGGTTGCCAATTTAATTATCAGTAGCATTACTTTCTGTAATTCCTAACAGATATTTACGTATACCCATTTATTTGTAATAATTTTCACATAGGAGCCCCTTGTCATCGCTGGAGATATAAAGAGGGCCAACCGGAGGCATAAGCAAGGTGAGCAGTCGCCCAGAGAAAGGAGTGAAGGTAAAATTGCAGCTTTAAGTGAGGTCTCACCACAGTGGCCATGGCATCGTCCCCGGCCTGCGCTGGTTCAGTGGCAACGGCACAGCTATTTCCCCAGGTCCTATCCTTCTCGAGGAATAACAAGCAGTGATGGCTCTGCTGCCTAGGTGTCTGGCTTACCACTGTCTCCCTCCCTCATGGATGAAGACAGACAGCCTACACAGAAATTATGCTTCCCAGTGGCAGGGAAATGAAGGTGGGACACAATAAAAGTGTCTAGAGACAGACCATGTTTCTTCCTCCTCTCTCCCTGCTCTCTGGCATGTGTCTCAATATTGTCTTGGTGGAACCCCATCAGCAGGACCACAGCAGCCAACGGTGGACCTGGAGAACCTTTGCTCAATGCCTCAAAATGCTCAAGCGAGATGATGCTTAAATAAATTGCTCTGCTGCAGCAAAGGAACCTCGGTGAGATGGTCTCCTGTACCCTCCTTGCACCCTGTACTGCCTATGCTGCTGAGAAAAAGGAAGTTGTCATGAAGAAAGGACTGGCCTCTGCCTCAGAAATCTAAAAATCTACCACCTTGAAAAAGATGAGAGTACTTAGCTCCCAAATAAGAATTTTGATGTTTAACTTCCGACGCTCATGTTTAATAACATAGACTTCTGTGTTTGTTTGGTTTTATTTAGTTAGGTCTACAGAGGTCTCCGAAAAGCATTCAAGGCTATGAAATTGGTAGTTTAAGAAGGAAAGGTGGAATTTCTGGACATAGGACTGGCTTTCCACCTATGTCTACATTCCTAAGTGTTGAGCTCAAAATTTCAGTTGCTGCCCACTTCTATTTAAAAACACAATTACAAAGCAAAGGAAAAACAGCATGTGAAAATGCTCACCAGCAGGTTTGATAATGTTTTTAGAAGGACAACTAACTTACTGTCCTCATTTCAGAAAGGAGGGGACTGGCACTCAAAGGAGACGCTGTGAGTAGTCAGGCAGCCACCAAATGGCAGATCCATTTAAATGAGCTCCTGTGCCATATTGTATTATGCAAGTTTCATTACCTGATGTGTGCATGGATCCTATTCCCATAACAGGTCAGACAAAGATATCAGAAAACCTAACTCACCTCCAGAATGACTTTTATGTCTCCAGCACATTGTACCTTTCTAAAACATTGCCTATGCATACAGGCTCAGTGTAAGTATACCAGGTCTAATGATTAAATATCCCTGTTACCAAACATCCAGTAGTTGGAAATTTTACTCTGCAATTCTACAAATATTAATTGACCTAAACTCTTCTGTACTTTATGACATATGACACATTTGCAGATCAGGCGCTGCAAATAGAGCCAGCTAAATCAAAGAGAACTTGAAAGATTTAGACATTGGTGATACTAAAGTTTCAACTGTGGCTCACAGAATTGGGCTATGCCTCCCTCACATCCCACGGGGCTGGTTATGGAGGGCTCCTCTTGAAGCCAGTGGAGAATTTTCACTGGACTTCCACTTCTGTGTACACTGTTTGCAAAACACAGCCTATAACTGGTATCCTGCATCAGAAAGGGGAACCTTTTCCACTATGTTTTTTCTTCACTGCATTTTAAGGCTGTCTTGCTAAGCCCTACTTTTGGTCTTTTTTTTTTGGGTTCTCCACAGGCGGTTCCCCATCCTCCCCGCGGTTCATCTCCCACCCACCCCTGTCCAATGCGATGGGCCTGACTCAGCATTGCCCATCAATTAGGCCATTAATCCTGGGTCATGGTGGTCAGCGGCCAGAGCAGCGTACAAACCCTAGCGTGCCTCGTCCTCATCCCCGTCCCCATCCTCACCGCGGGGCTGGCCAGCCCTGACACCCTTAGCAGGGCACCCCAGGCCCCAGCTCTCGCTCGCCCACGGTGGCACAGTGCATGGCAGGAGCCAACGCGGCAGCTGGGAGCACCAAGGGGGAACCGGTAGGCACCGGGGTGCGATGGGTGCCCCATGGAGCCCCAAGGCACAGCCCCCAAGAGGCAGCCAGCACTGGCAACCCAAGAAACACAGCTTTCACCAGAGGCCAGCACTGCTGTATATTGCCCCTTGCAGTACTTTGTTGCTTGCTCATCCCCAATTAAATATAAACCTGAGCAGCAGGTGTTAACCTAGATATGTAGAAGGAGGAAAAAAAAGGAAGGTGGAGGGGTGGAAATAAAACTGGGAGGAGCGGCTGACACACCAGAAGGCTGTGCTGCCATACAGCGAGACCTGGACAGGCTAGAGAGTTGGGTGGAGAGGAACCTAATGAAATTCAAGAAGGGCAAGTGTAGGATCCTGCATCTAGGGAGGAATAACCCCATACATCGGTACAGGTTAGGGGTTGACNGAAGGTCCCTTCCAAGCCCTACCATTCTGTGATTCTGTGAAATAAGGAAAAAATAAACCAAATAAAAAGCCAAAACCCCCGCCCTCCGCCCATGCAACTCTCCTGCTGACAGCCCTAAGGAAAACCGCGCCCCCTCCCAGCCAGGCCCCCCGCCGCGATGAAAGGTCAGGCGGGGAAGNCCGCCATCTGCCGTCCCGCCGCGGTGCTGCAGCCGCCCGGCCCCGCGGCGCCCCGGCGGGGGAGGGCGGGCGGCAGAGGCAGGCGCCTCGGCCGGGTTGTTAGCCGAAGGAAATGGGTTGAAGGAAGCCTTTCCGTGAAGGGAAGCTGGGCTCGCCAGAGCAGCTGGACGGCCGCTGCCTGAGGCGGCCGGCCTCCTCCCTCTCGCTCCCGTATCTCTTTTGCGGATCCTGTGAAAGGGCCAGCCGGTTGAAGCAAAGCAAAATTTAGCTGTGACGTTCTGTCAGCCCCCGACTGTTTTCAGACGTAAATTAAGGCAGAATCTGGCTACGAGGGAGTGCAGATCTCCCGGGTGTCTCAGCAAGAAAAGCCTGGAACACCACAAAGGGCACCAAGGATGGGTCGGGAGTAGCTGGAGCTGGCCAGTGGAATAGGCCAAGGACAGGGCAAACCCCACCACTTTTTGCTATTCTTTCCCATTTCCTTTGCTTTTTATGTACTAATAATGCTCATTTTGCAGACGGGCCCCAGGCTGATGTAAATACTGGTACGTGTTCAGAGAAGAGCAACAAAGCTGGTGAGGGGTCTGGACTTTGAGAAGCAGCTGAGGGAAGTGGGGTGGTTTGGCATGGAGAAAAGGAGGCTCAGGGCAGACCTTACTACCTGAAAGGAGGTTGTCGCAAGGTGGGTATCAGTCTCTCCTCCCAAGTAACGGCCTCAAGTTGCACCAGGGGAGGTTTAGATTGGCTATTAGGAAAAATTTCTTCACTGAACGAGTTGTCAAGCATTGGAACAGGCTGCCCAGGGAAGTGGTAGAATTGCCACCCCTGGAGGTATTAAAAAGACAGACAGAGGTGGTGCTGAGGGACATGGTTTAGTGGTGGACTTGGCAGTGCTAGGTTAACAGTTGGACTTGATGATCCTGAAGGTCTTTTCCAACCAAAACAATTCTATGATTCTATCATCGTCATATCCCCTCACATCCTCTTTCTTAAATGCTGTAGCTGCAGACTGCTGTCTGCCATTCCCAAGAAGACGTCAAGCCACTTCAGGTAGGGAATTCGTTTCTTCTCCACTGTTTTTGGGGTAATAAATTGGTGACGGACCAATAATTATCGCCACTGCAGTCAAAGGGTCGGGATAGATTGTTAGGAGTGAATGACTGCTGAGCTGGAGCATGAGAAGAGCCAAGACAAGGAGAGAGGTTTCTCTCTGTCGTGATCCTTCTTTGGTAATAAGATTTAAATGCTGTTGCCTCTCACTGCTTTGTTCACACATACAGCAGCCAGGATATAGTCCTGTGGGTTTTAGAAAAAGGAAATAAGGCTAGAGAGGATGCTTACTTGGTTAGAAAATATTTGTTCCTCTGTATCTGTATTGATTACCTTTAGGTATGAACAGCAATGGTATTCTTATCCTCCAAATGTTCGTTCCAGTCAATAAAAAAATTAATTTGTATACCAACAAATCCGCAGCTATCCAGGAGGGATATGAGCTCAGTATATAATAGAGAGGAGAGTTTTGGCAAAAGGGAGAGTGCAGAAAGAAGCCTGCTTCTAAGAATTATTGATAAAAGAATTATATGTTTATGGAATCCAATTCTGTATCTTGAAGCATTTTATACGCTCAGTCCTCAGCGATAACTGCAACCATTTCAATAATTGCTGTTTGCTGAAGAAAATTGATTTTAAAATCTCCCGGATTCATTTACAAATTACTATTATTTTTTGTACTAAAGTAGCACCCTGGAGTCTGTAGCACAGATTAGGGCTCCTCTGGGGTAGGTGCTGCGTAAACTCATAACACAGGAGTGTTGTCATTTCAAACTATCACCCAGGAACTGGCTTTCTAAACTGCACAGCTCAAGGAGATCCATGGGTATGTATTTGTGCGTGTGGTATTGAATGACTGCAGTGAAGCCAACACCCGAAATAACAGCATTTATTTATTAGAGCCTACACAGGCTCTCAAGCACTGAAAGGTGCCTTAAAAAAGCTAGCATCCGCACATAAAAGTGTCTAACTTACTCAAAACACAAATCCAGCTAGTGTTGCAGCCACCGTGGACTCTCTGAACTCCTCAGAGGTGCAGAGGAGCTGGGGCAATGGTGGAGCACCATTCACAAGCACTTTCGGCCTCTGCCTGTGCCAACCCAAAGCAGAGGGCAAAGAGGACCAGACAGGAGGTTTGCAGAGGTGCGACAGGATGCAAACACCTTACCTGACTGAATTTGAGAAACAGGCTTGCATGGCAAACGCTTGCTCTGGTTCTGCTCCGGAGGTGCAGTGAACTGGCCCCTTCCCTCCCCACGGGGAAGATTTGGGTGATGTGTTAGCCTCAGCGCAGGGGCTGTAGGGGGCAGGAAGAGCTAAAGAGCAAATCGCCAAAGAGGTACAAGGAAAAACACATTGGGCACTTGCAATCCAAAAAAAAATGCCACCATATGTAAATAGGCAAGTTAGACACAAAAGTGGTAGGAAAAAGTATTATTCTCCTCATGCTATGGTATATGCTGAACTGCCAACATGGGAAAACAAGACATTAAGAACCATTATTAACCAGGAAACGTGTGACAGGAGCAGGATCCCCATTGCAGTGTCCAAATAACAAGGCTTACCTTCCTCTCAAGGTTAACCAGTGGGCAAAATGAATGAAACTGCATTTCAAGGTCAAGTGATCCCTTGTCACAGACTGTACTCACAGGGGAGAGCAAATTAGTGCTTTGAGCAATGCAAAGCACACAGTAGAAACAAGTGACGTGGGGAAAATCCATCCTCAGACAAAGGCCTGTGCTGAGCCAAAGTCAAAACTTTGAGAGCACGTGGGTTCTGAAGCACCAACCTGGAAGTGCACTTTATCCCCCACATACACAACCAGAGCAGAAGCTGGGGAATGCACACAAAGAATGCATGACAAAGACAAGGAAGGTAGCCATGATCTGGGTGCACCAAGATATCTGTGGTGTTTGTCCATCTATCTCCAAAACATGTGAAGGGCAAGTCTCAAGCGAAACAGATGAGCAGCCATGGCAAAAGCTACTCTTGACTTTGATCCAAAGCCCTCAGCAATCAAGGGAAATCCTTCTCTACGGCAGACCTCGTGCAATACCCAAAGCTTCAGTGAATATGGTCAGTTTGTAACAAGAAATATGAAAGATACATAGAGCAAAGGGTGTCTTACAGCACCCCAACAAGCATTTCAGCATTATGAAGAACAAATGATAGCATCCTTCTGTCTGCTGGATGCAGTAAAACAGTTTAATGGCCAAATATCCAGTCATAATGTTACCAGCTTTCATGATATATGTTGAATTTTTTCAAGTGTCAGCCTCTGGAAACATTCTGTGATTATGTGAAAAGCTCAGCTTTATTCTGGTTTTGTTTTTATTTTGACTTTAGTTTCTATTCTCCATGTAGCTGTAGAGAAAAGCTCCAAAGCCATGAAAGCTGAAGGGCCAAACTCAAACTCAAATCAAATATATAATGTATACGTACATAAATACATGTGTGTGTATGTACAGATATTATAACCCCCACTTCATAGTTTGACATAGGATTTTTTAGAACTTGAGGGCTTGGTGATACTGTGATCATCAATGGCCAGGCATGGGCTTTGGGGAGAAAAACATATGGGGTCATATCACTGAACAGTAAGGTACCACCAATCACAAAAGTGACAGTGCCAAATTCTTGGCTGCTTGAAACTGGCATAGTTCCACTGAGTTACATAAATCAGCAGCTGGGTCATGAACTAAAACTTGGAATCAGGGAAAATATGAAATTCTGGGAATGCAGACATTTCAGCTTGCTTCACACCCCCCATCTTTTGTTAAGCTTTTTTCTTTTTTGGCATTTGCACAGAAAACACGGCAGTGTGTCTTTTACAGCACTCTGAGGAAGAAAATTCAAGCTGCTCTGCCTGATATTAAAAGATGTGGCATTTGGTAATATTTGGATGCAATCCAATTGCTAAACTGCTGAACCGCAGTTTGTAACGCAAGCACAGCTTGAAGGGAAAGCAGCAAAAGACAGATGAAAATGAAATTTATCAACAGGAATAAAAGAACATGTGAGCAGAAAGCAGCAGGAGGAATATCCAGTGTCTGAGAACGGAGAGGAGTGTACCAAGCGCATTAACAGCAGTATTAGTGACTTAAACACAACCACGTAATGAAGCTGAGCACTAGTGTCATGATGAATTGGAGTGGAAGAACAAGCTGTGGAGTGAGTGAAAGCATAGCATGTGGCCAAATGTGTGATAGCATGCGAAATGAGAGTGACCCCACCCAGAATGTGTCACATGCTAAAGACCAATGCCTACAACTTAGTCAAATGACAAAATGAAAGCTGCAATATGTAAGATTAATACACATTAGAAGAAACAGATTCTTATGCTATTGAAAAGACAACGGTCAGTTGTGTAAGCTCCAAGTATTGAGCCTTTGAACAAGTCCAACTGTGTTACATTGAAGTGTTAGTAATTAAGGGTGGGATAACAACCTTAAGCTTTGAATTTTCCCAAATATTGTCAGTTTAAATCTGACTCTTGGCATTGTTATAGCATGTTTTTGCTTTCAAAAGGAAAGATAAGGTCCTAGGAATATCACCATCAGCCTTCCTAACGAGAGAACCATAGAAAATAGGGCTGGAAGGGACCTTGCAAGGTCACCTAGTCCAGCCCTCTGCCCTAAGGCAGGATCAATTATACCGAAATCATTCCTGACAGATGTTTGTCTAACCTGTTCTTAAAAACGTCTGGCAATGAAGATCCCACAACCTCCCCGGGCAATCTGTTTCGGTACTTCACTACTGTTACAGCTAGAAAGCCTGTCCTAATGTCTTCCTTAAATCTCCTTTGCTGCAATTTAAATCCATTAGTTCTTTTTGTATTCCCAGTGGACACAAAGAACAATTTATTACTTTCCTCTTTGCAGCAAGCTTTACATATCTGAAGACTGGTATCACATTCTTACTCCCTCCCCTGCATCTCCATTCTCTAGATATATAAACACACTTCTTTCAATCTGTTCTCACAGGTCATGTTTTCTGGACTTCTGATCAATAGCACTACTTTCTGCTGGACTTTCCAATTGGTCTACATTTTTCTTTTTTGACGTATAGTGCACAAAAGTAGACACATTACTCCAGCTAAAGTCTGAAGCAGAAAATAAGTAGGGCAGGACTACTTCACATTTCTTCTCTGTGACACATTATTTAGAGAGCTGAAATTGCATTAGCTTTCCTCACACTGTGGCCTGCGTTCAGTTTTTAATTCACAGCAGTCACAGACCCCTTTCTGCAGAATGACCACTGAGTCAGCCGCTCCCATCATTTATGTATGTTGTTGGCTATAGGAATTCAGTGGTGAGATCCTGGAGTGTCCAACGTTTTACTTCCTTGAATTTAAACCTATTCATCTCAGACTACCTTGTTTGGGTCTAGTAAGGAGCTCATGTATCTATCAGTGTCATTTAATTGACAGCGATGGAGTAACATCAGACATTAGCCCAAGCTGCTCATCCAGCACAGAGAAGTTCAGGAAGCGTTCTTCCCATTAATACCATGTTGAGCATATTCAGTGTTCAGTAACCTGAAACACAAGGATTTCTTTTCAGAGAAGTTGGAGAAGTTTAAAATACAGAAAATTAGCACCGAATACTATAGCTCAGAGGTATCCCAGTATGATGAAAGGTCTCCAACCTATCTGTATCTTCATGGGCATAATGCCCAATGAGGGGAGGGCTTTTTCAATCAGCAATAATACCCAAATTAGGATGAAATGGGAACTGTAGCTTATCAGCTCCACCTTGGTTAGTTGTCCAGAAGGAAAGTTCAAGCCCTATTCATATCTGTCATATATGGAATTACATCTGTCTTATTATATCATCCTGAAATGTGCTATGAGGAACCAGGTATTGTTTCTCTTTCTGCTTTACAGGCAGGTCCTTCTCTGTAGCAGCTGGAGTAATTTGCAGGTACAGCCTCAAGCAAAGAGAAAACAAGGTTCCTGACAGTAACGGGGCCTAAACAGCAACCCCAAAACCAACTGTGGTAAGGAAAGGGTTAACTCTTCAAGTGCCAAAGTGGTTTTTCACCTGAAATAAATTGCCAGTTACCCACCCACTATTTATAAGCACATTAAGCATTTAAATGAAATTTAAAAATTGCTCTGAATTTGATCTTCCTCTAATTTTGATTTTTACCAAGTATTTGAAACAATTTGGCATGATGAAAAAATTAATAGTGGAATACTAAGTAGCTCAAAGGAATAAGTCTTCTAACTCCCATCAAACTCAAATGCATAATTCCCAGAGGTGCCTTTGCAAGTCCCTGTTTTGAATGTTGTTGTCCATTGGACAAACAGTCTAAACATCACTGGCTTTCTACACAAACACAGTCTGCCTGCAATAATTTATGAAAATCATAAAATTGATTTAAGCTCTTCTCAGTGCTCCATAAATTTTATGCAGCCCTTAAATTATAAAACTGCTGCTGCTGTGGCACTGATCAGAACAATGCTTAATCTCTTCTCTCGAGATAGTTGGCATGTCAGAGGAGAAAAGAAGAGACTTGGGCAGCTGAATTGTTTGTTTCAATTTAACAGGGCAGAATAAAACAGCCTAGATGCCAGGGCTCTAGTCCCACTGAGACCGTGTGCATCAAGTTTTTATTGCCAAAATAGTTTCTGGTTTTAAACTAGAAAATAACTTTCATAGATTTCACAAGGACACTTTTTTTGCACACATCATCAGATTTGTGATACTTGAGATGTTCCCCTTCTCATTTATAATCAACGTGTTCCTGTTCTCAGATACATGACAACAAAACGCGGCATCTGCCCAATTACAATTGGTGCAAAAAAACTCTGCAAACCTCACTACATCCTTATCAGTCAGTCTCCCTCCCAGCCCAAAGCTGTACCAGAACAAATGTAGGCTTTTTGCTTTTACTAAAATTAGAGTTTTTAGGAGTGTTTGATTTTTTTTATCTCTACCTTCTTTGGCAAAGATTAAAAACATCATTTTTGGCACTGAATCTAACACAAGGTGAAATTAAAGTCCTAGTATAGAGAAACTATGTTTGAGTGGGCTCCTTTACTCTTAAATTTGGCCTAGTCACATATTAAAACTGCAGACGGCTTTGGCTTTATTGAGATTTTGGTCTGTGCTAGCTAACTCAGATTAAGAGCATCCGTGTTGTTCTGGTGAAGTTTCATCTTGAGTAGCCCAGTTTTCAAAGGCAAAGTGTTCAGGACATTATTAGAATCACTCTGTTTGGTGTTTTCATCCTGGAGATCCAAAGTCAGCAGCTGCTATAGTCTTTTTCTTCGCACTGACACTTTCCAGCTCTTTCCACTCTTCTGGTAATGTTTCCTAGTCTGTCTTTCAGACAGTTGTCATTTTTAAGGGACATCTTTTCAACCTTTCTATACTCATGCTTTTCTCCCACGTAACCCTATGAGTTTCATTCTTCCTCGTACGCTATGTTTTTGCTCAGAGGTATACAAACCATCTGTGCCTCTAATACGATGTTCTTAAATAGCCTCCAGGCAGATCTCTATGGTTTTTAAGTACTTCTCTTTGCCCTTCAGCCTGCTGTTAACCATTTTCCTCACAGTTTTATAATCTGCCCTTTTAAAGTTCGTTGTTACTGTGTTGTCCCTAAGGGAACAACTCTTTCATGATATCAAAACTAAAAGCATGCAGTGATCACCGTTACCCCACAGAGGCTTGACAACACCTTCCTCTAGTAACTTCTGCTTATTACAAGGTAGCTCCCTCTTCCCCGTGGCCTTAACTAATCAGGCATTGTCACAGGAGTCAAGGAAAAGGAACCCTTTGCCATATGGATTGGAGTGGCACCAAAGCCACTTTACATATTCTGATAGAGGAAAAACTGCTTTTGCCAGCTGTCGCTTTACCTCCAACAAAAAATAAAGTGATAGCAGGGTAAAGACTGTAGAATTCAATCTTGTACTGGTCCCATCCATTTTCCCCAGGAGGAAGTTACTTCTCAGGGGCTGGCTCTGAGATTTTATAGGTTCTCAAAATCTTGAGGAAGCCTACCGGAGGTTGCAGTCACTCACATAAAACCCTGTGTTGTTTCTCCCCTGGTTTTCATGGCTACTCTTACGACTGCTGCCTCTGGAATACTCTCAAGGAGTGGGGCAGAAGGGCAGGTCTACAACATGAAAAATCTCTTTGCAGATAAACACCCCACTCTAGAAATAGCAATAAAGGGGTGACACTGAAGAGGCAGTCGATACATCAGCATTTGTGTTTGCTGAATGCACAAAAGATTGATTTATGGCATCTTGCCACGGGAGAGGGCTATAGGTTATTAACCAACTTCAATGGACAAACACTTGCTGAGACTGCATATCATACCTCTTGTGCTGTACCAAAGGTAATGACTCATCTTCCAGCATGGCTGATGTCCTTGAGAATGCAATTGGCTCTACGCAGCCAAGTGAAGCATTACTTAGTTAATACACTCCAGCACAAGGGAAACAATCAGCTGAAGCGATGACATTGCTACTTCCTGCTTCATTATAAATCTGCAGTTTCCTAACAGGATTATATACTGAAGCACTGTAAAAAAAGACATTAAGTCCTGTGATGGAACTTAAAAAAAAGTGTACTTAAAACAGCTAAATATAGGTTTCTTGTGTTCAGTGTCTGCAAAACACAGTCTTTGATCCTCCAAATGATATTTCCTGGAAAAGTGCCGGACACAAAAACGATCAGAATAGAATTCTGACTCATTCCTTCCTGTTTAGGCCAAGGAAACAACCATTTGCAGTCCAACAATATTTTTTTTTATTTGAGAAAAACTAAGCTTATCAGACAAGCTAGAAATATAACCAAGGGTAGGAACTCCTGGATCACCTGCCCACACATAAATTTTCTTGAGCATTCTGTCCCCTATCTTTGCAATTTCTATCTCAATAATGCAGCACTCTTGATGATTCACCTATCATTTAGAGAAAGATCCTGTTTCTTCAAAAGAAAGAAAGGTGACAGAGGATCTCACCTTTCCTGATGACATCCAAGCACCTTTGCAACATAAAAAGTCTCCACTGTAAGCATCCATTGCTGCAATGCTGCTGCAGTTCATTGGGTCTGTTCTGGCTTACTGCTCAGCTAAAAGGAGCGAGAACTAACACCACCATCAATAAATATTTTGGAGTCTTAATGAACTGGGAAATTGCAAATATTTTATTAATATAAACTGCACAAGATTCCCATATTAGCTGTGGTAACAGACCACAGCTACTTTCACCTTGTTTCTCTCACACTTAGCTGAGCAAGCTCCATGAGGAAAAAGATACGGATACATTCCCAACTACAGGAGGGGAAAAGGACTGAGGATGGGGGCTAGGCAGGGAAAGGAAAAAAGCAGGAAAATTGTCCGTTCCAGTCCTAGCCCCATGTGCCACGTGCTCACTTTGGCTTCCCCTTTATTAGAAAGTTCTTGCAATTATTATTTTTTCCATGACCCATTGCTTAAGGCAGGTGATTGCTTAAGACAGTTTCACATTTCCTAAATAAAAAAGTAATTGTTCTCTTTAGTCACAGGTTTCATGCAGAGTTGATGGCGTGTGTAATTTTCCTGGTGTGTCACATTAAGAACACTGAATTTTCACATGACTACTTGATGCTTTTGTGCATCACTCACACCTCTTAATAAACAAATCCAATTAGTTATTGTTAGGGCAACTGGGATTGAAATACAATGAATAAAAAGGTCTCTTCCTGGTCAGAGCACTACAAATCACAGTCAGAATAAAGGAAAGAAACTGGGTTTCCATATCCACCTTTCTTTCCCCTGCTGTGTTGCCTGAAGAACAACATGCCTTTCATTATATTATTTCCAAGTAAACCCAGTTAATTTATTTGCATTCCAGACACCTGTCATCTGAAGTTGTAAGGCAAGGAGCATGATTAAGCAGAAGTACTGCACCCAATGTTTTGAGGTAAGCCTCTTTTCACTGGACTTCAGTCTCACAAGTCTTTCACTAGAAATAGTAATTTTTGTTTAAATGTAATTGCTAACCAGATTCAAACAAGACCTCAATCCTATTTCGAACATGCCAAATCAGCTGCATATTTGGGAGGCCCTCTCTAATTTTAAGGTAAATCCAAATTCCCTCTGATCCTTGGCAAACATTTATCTCTTGATAGCCATGTCTCCTAACCTGCCTCACAGCTAAAGTGAAGAGCTTTCAGGCTGTGCAAGAAAAATGTAAGAAAGTGTATTTTTGTGCT
Source organism: Burhinus bistriatus (assembly GCA_013397275.1). Lineage (NCBI taxonomy): Eukaryota > Metazoa > Chordata > Aves > Charadriiformes > Burhinidae > Burhinus > Burhinus bistriatus. Next base: position 11,178 of record VYXH01006326.1, on the reverse strand, counting down.
TACGAACAGAACCAGGAAAGTTTAAGTAAGCAGTTAATGGTTAATTCCTTCTTTCAGAGGAGTCTCAGCAAGTCAGAGTATTTACTCAGTTGCTGAAATATGCCCAAATATCCCTTCAGTATACTGTAATGCTACAAGATTTCTCATGGGTTTTTATATATATATTTTAATGGATTCAAACAAATTTTAAGTATACAAAATAAATTGAAAGATTAATACCTGGGAACCTTTGATTCTTGTATTTCGTCTTCCTATGTTTCATTTTGGTTTTTATATATGCAGAATACAGACAAATTATGTATTTACAAATGTAACACGTCCTCATGGGAATAACCAGGTCGTCACACTGCACCTCTCTAGCAGTTCTAATACCAGGCCAGTGCTACAACAAGACTTTAATATACATTTATAGTCTGTTTTTAATTTTCTGAAAGGATAACAGATTTATTCATTTTCAAAATCAGGGTAACGCACTCACACAATTAGTGTGCAATAGTATGCAGACTTGCATCTGATCTTACGCTGCAGGAAGCTGGTATGTACAGAGACAGGTAGCAGTGGTAAGAGGCTTCATTACTAGGTGACAAAAAAAAATCCCATTTTATGCACTGAAATTCTCATTAAAATATCTTTGGACCGCTTACAGAAAACATAATTTATTGTTTAACAGCAGATTAACAATCCAAAATCAGCTGTTTCACACAGCAACTTCAAATTTGCTCCTCAATGAAGCTTTACAGCCCAAATAATTTTGAATGTCCTGTCACGCAGCAGCAGAACTGAGTTCATTGCCTTGTACCCTGTAATTCTGCAGCATTCTCAGGTCTTGCTTAAATATGGTTACAGAACACACCATATTTCCAAATAATTTCAAAGTCACAAGTCCCATTTCCACCACCTTGTTCTCCCCGATTCCATCAGCTCTCAGTGTTTTATTTTCAATTTCAGCACATCCTGTTACATAAATGGTACAGAAATGGTCACTTTCAGTGTACTGTACATGGGCAACTGAAAAATTTTAAAACTTTGTATCACAGCTATCACATTTCTTGATGTAAACTTTCTGTTTACAATTTCCTACTTGAAGAAAAACAAAATAATGCTTTTCCACAGATTAAAGATGAAATACATTTTTTTAAATAAGCTATTTGAGATCCCAAATAATTATGAACACAGATGTAGCCAATTGGAACAAATATACGTCAAAAAAAACCCACCACCAAACCACTGAGCCCATCAGTGTGATAACCAAAATGCATAATCTCCAAGGGTCTAGGCATCTTTCTTTTGCATTAGTTGATACCATCAACTACAAAAATCAAAATTTTTGTATCTTGCTAGCACAATAAATTCAAATGACAGGATTAAGACTATATGATTTTAGCAACTGCAGGCTAACATACTGCAAGGGCTCTGCAAAGAGCTCATCTGCTGAACCACACATGCAAAAGTTAGTGCAAATTTTTGCTAAGCTATGAGACAGAAAACTTCAGTCTCTGTTCCACAGCAATGAAGTCCTCTCTTAAGAATGTCAAGTCAACAAAAACAGGTAAAAAACCCACACAACTGTCAACTAAGGCCAGTAAATAGAGAAGAAACATATTTTGAGTAATGCAGGACACTTTAAAATTTATTGATTGAAAATTTATATAAGCTGGGTATATACAGGTATATTTTGCTATGCATTTGTGACCTCAAATAGCTTTTACATACATGGTTAAATTCTCTTTTAAAATAAAGACATGAAATACTGTTCATACAGTTCCATCTGAACTGCAAACACTTGCTCTTGCTACCTTTATACTGTTTCTCTAGTTGGACTCTAACAAAGTAAGAGAAGACTCAGATAGCATGCTTCAATTTCTGCGAAAAAAATCTTACTCAGATCCCTAGAAGGGTAAGTAAAATATAAAAAAATACAACTTCTAATCATCATTTTCCTCATCATCGAATGAGAGAAGACTGCTATTTTTTACTTGCTTAGCTGTACTCTGAGCAGTAGTTGCTTCTCTCTTAGTTTTCTTTGCCTCTTTCATCTTCTTACTTGAACTTACATTGAAGTCCAAAAACTTCTCTGATGAACGTTTGGCTGGCTTCCTGAACATAATTTTTCCATCAGCAGGTTCTGGTTCACCATCTATAACAAAGACAGTAAAATCAGAACTCATCTGCACATGTTCACACACACATACAGACCTTCACTATTATCTTTTCTTTTTCTCCAGAACTAAGATCAGCGAGACCTCCGATAGAATACAACAATCATGAAAATGTATTTTTTGGCCACAAAGTCTGTATTGATGAATATCCTTCATGCACACACATCTGCTCCAAGGCAACCAGCCCTTGAAGACAGTTCTCCTGCAGTTACTATTAGAAATGGGTTCTTACTAACCAGAGCTTTAACTTAGAGAGACATAGAGCTTTTCCCACACAAATCCAGCTGCATCCACTTATCAAAACGGAGAGGTCAACTTTATATGATCCTCTAATTCCACTTCACCATTTGTAAAATCCATGGCAACAAATTATGGTATCTATTTAAAGAACAAAATGGCACATATACAAGACAAAGCTTTTATTTTTCTTCTAATACACCCTGTCCTGTTGGGACAGCTAAAAAGATTACATGATCATAAACCTGCCTTTTATTATCATATAGGATGAAAGTTTTAGAGTTTCTTTGCATCTGCAAAATCACCAAACTGTTCCAACTGACTAATTCTGGTCCTCTGCATGTACTAGAACAAATAACAATTTTAAAAACAAGAGGAGTCCCTTCCAGGATTATCAGGCATAGGAGGAAAGCTACTGCACAAGTAATAGCATCAAGGCAGTATTTCTGGAAAAAAAAGTGTAACTGTAAAGTCATGAATCAGACAGAAAGGCTCATGCTGCAGTTGTTGGCAATTTGTATAATGTATATGTGACAGGATGTTAAAGAATCATAGGTTCTGTGCAAGATATTTTTCCTAAAGTACTTTTGTGAAATACATTATTCAACAGAAATTTCCTAACAATATACATGTGTTTGACAAAATTATGTACTATTTAGCTATAACCAATAAGTATCTTTTGTCTTTAGCATGAATTGTTTCCTCGGTTCCTAAGCTTTATGGCATAGACTAACATTTCAGCGTTACCATGCACAGCACTGGCTGAAACACACTTCACTGCATACTCCACAACAATACAGCTATTAAATCTGGTGTCTTAAGGGTTGTGTGGTACAAATTAAGACCATCAACCTCATTAGGAACCTTCACTTATAATTCTTTAAGTTTCACAGACCCTTTTTAAGAAGAAACCTAGCTTAGAAAACTAAGCACCAATTCTGTCAATGACTCCTACAGAATGCATGCTTCTGCAGTAGCTTATGAGAGACTAATACTATGCAGAAAATAACTAGCCAGGTTTAGGGAAAATATTTCAGTACTGGTGCATCAGAAAAGCATTACCATTACAAGGACTAGCAGCAATAATAAACTGTAGATATGATAAGCATACTTGTCAATGAATCTGTTTTGAATTCTGCATGGAAAGCTTAGGTGTTTAGACACTGTACAAGGGATACAGAAGTTTAGGAAGTGCCTATGGTAAATTCTGGCAGAGAAATATAACTATTTCTGAAAACATATCACACCCAACCAATCAAAATCCACTATGTACCATTTTTCTCAGAAGTTGGATTAAAAATTCAAAAATCTAAGTATTTTTTTCACATAACTGCCTGCATTTTGGGGCTCTGAAGTTAAATATAAAATAATTCCCCGTACTAATTGTTAGATAACTACATTGTTTATTTGGAAACCCAGATCTTCTAACTTAAACAAGATATGAGGCACATAATATAAGCCAAATTCTGCAAAAAAAAAAATGCACCTATAAGGAAAAATTCACTTATAAGCAGACCTAACTGTCTATATACTTGAGCCAGTCAGCACAGACTGTATACGGTAATAGCACAGCTGTGGAAATAGGACTTCAAAGCAATCAGCTACTGCATACGCATAAGAAGCATCAAAAAAATCTCGTTGGGCGCTCTTTTAAGAGCAATTACTACATTTTCTTAGAATGGCAAATTGAAAAACGAACCCCTGAAAAACCTAACGAAAGCATATCCACAAAATAAATCAGATGAACAACTATGTACTCATACTCCATGTAAAAATGGAAGTAAAAATTTTCAATTTTACCCCCAAGTCTCCTGCTACCCACATTGTGAACTGCACAAAATCATTTCATCTTGTCTACCAGCTGGAGAAACTGATAGGTATCTTTGCAATATGAATTTAAACTTCTAATAAGCAAAGTGCACAAATGGAGCAAAGCTCAAAAACTCCACCAAAATGGCAACTAGCTTAGCTCTGACCTCCAGGGCCTCAATACTATTTGCGGATCATTCTGCATCAAAGGAAAAGATTTTAGCTCTTGGCCTGGTTAAACACTGTCAAAATTTCATTATATGCTCAAGGACATTCCTTTCAGCAGGAAGCCCAGGCCAACTTCAGAGCTATGATGTGTTGGCAGTGCTTGAAAAAGAATGAAGCAGATGAAGAAACACAGCAGGCCTAGCCTTACCTAAGCCACTTGTGGAAAGAGGGAGAACAGACAGACTGTGCTTTTCGAAAGAATGTGATGTAGCAGCTCAAGAAATTTGTGTTGATTTGTTAAGATTGTCTTTTCCAGCTGGTAAAAGCTTCACCTCCTCCTTTCTAATTTTACCAGACTCTTATGTGTCAGCTGTCTTTTTTGGTTTTATCCATGACCTCCAAAAACTGACTTGTATTAAGCAATGCAAAGAAGAGACTGAAGAAACAATCTCAGTGTTGGTATTTTTTAAAACAGAGCCCTGATAAAAGATCAGTATTACAAATTATGGAAAGCAGGATTTCTGATAAACACACTGAAATACACAACGAAGGTAAATGCGTTACAGGAGAAACAATACAATCCACTTCTGGTAAGAGAGTCAAAAAACTACAGTAGCAGTTCAAATTCTGACTGTTCTTAGTCATTGCTGCTTTTACCCGGATCACAAACCTTTACACTGGTCTACCATGAGCGGCACAATCAGACACTGAGCTGAGAACTCACTTCACAAGTGACACTAAGAAGCCATGCATTCAGAAATTTTTCTCTTCTCTTTTAATCGCAAGTGATGTATTATAAGAGAAGTAGAAATGAGGGTCTGAAAAAGAAACACTGCTCTTCAGTTTACTGTATTTTTTTATTTAGTAGTCATTTGTGTAGTTAGCAGCACCATTTTTCAGCAGTTTCTGTCCGCATAGGTCAATGAGGCATGTGGGGAAAATGCCAATAAACTGGCAGGAACAACAGAAGGAGCAGCACAAACAACATTTCAGGATATATGCCTATTCAATCATAAAGGTCGGAAAAAAAATTATAACCTCACAAATTTCTTAATGGTTTCTAAAGTTAGAAGTTCAGGTCAGCCATTTCAGATGCTCCTTCTAGTGCTTTCTGGCCACCCATGTCTATGCATGCCTTTGGAAACATTTACTACAGGAATTCCACACACTGGTATCATAAAAAAGCCCAGTCTTGCTCAGATATTCAGTCTCAATCATTTATGAGGACACTTGGGAAAGTTTGTGTTACTTAAATACTGTAAAATTAGCTTTGATTTAGATTCCTGCTGTTCACATGATGAAGAGAAGCATAAAATCTGATATAACAGCTGCTTAAGCTAAGGAAAGAGCTCTGATAGCCAAGACAGCATGGACTGTATTCTCCTTGCCTCTCCCCTCTCTTGTCCTCCCCCAACCCCAACTTATAGAATGAGACAAGAATATTAAAAGACTTTGAATGAGTAAGGACACCTTCCACCAAATTTGGTGATCCGCATGTATCAGAGTGTCCCACAGGCCAGGTGAACTAGAAAAGCAGTAGAAAAATTAATTCCATAGACTATAATGAATGCTGGGATAAAGTATCTTGCAGTAATTGCCATCTTTTCTTTTATGCAAATTGAATTTCTCACACGACCATTCTTCTTTGTCTCTGAACCAACAGTAACGATTTATAAAATGCTGCATAAAAATATTAAGCAAAATGACTATTGATGAACAAATGACTTCTTTTTAAAAAGCTTCTAAGTCAGTCATGGAGAAAAATATTTCAATACGGAAGGGCGTTTTCTCATACAAGAAGGGTTCAGTCCTAAATAAAGTTCCCCGTGACTATACTTGCAAAAGCCAACATACAAGCTTCACTAAATTTTGTTCTGCCTTAGGAGGCAGCTAAGTGCAGCTAGGATATTAATCAGCTGGTTTTGCCAAATTAATGCAAAAGTGTTACTCCAGTGTTTCTGTAAAAGAAAGGGCAAGTCACAGGAACTGCTGATGCCTGAAATAAAAAAAGCGTAGCTGTGTCAAACCAGTTACAGAAGAAAATGAAGGAGAAAGAATGTAAATGAGATATGAAAAAACCTAGAATATCCCAAACCAAAGCCTGAAGACAAGGACCTTCAAGTGAAGACAATCACTACAGATATAAAAGAGGAGAGGGCAGAAACTCAAAACTGAGTACTTTCCATGTTTTGAAAAACTAACAGTTTCTATTCACAACAGACAGTTACCAGCACATTACTTACGATCTATCAAAGTGCCTTGGCATTGATGCATGGTGGAAAGGAAGATTATCAGTTGGAAAATTTACTTCCCTGCTACATTTTCAGTTTCACATAATTTCACAAATTATCTGATTTGGCGCTATATATTATGGTCTAGTACCCGTTAATTTCACTTTCAACTCTGGGATAAAAATCAAAGCAACAAGAAACGTGATCAAATCATGCAGCATCAAACTTTCTTTATACTTCCAATTTTCAGAATTCACAATTATAAAAAAAAAATTAACATATTACTCAAAACTCTTTTTATTAAACTGGAAGTAACCCAGTTGTCTAAATACCTGCCTCTGACTAGAAATCAGAATTTAAATCTAGAGGTCAGACTGACAGGGCAAAGATGGACAAAGACTGAAAAAAGCCTTCAGCAAGCTGTAGCACAGTTACCCACACCTTCATTAAATATTTCACACCAGCTCCTCTCCACAGCAGAGGAACATAGTAGCACTTACTCTGTTTATTCCCATAAGCCAAAAAAAGGAAAAGGAGGCCAAGATCTCACATTAATAGCAAAGACAGATGAATGAATAGTAACACAATACGGTAGAACAGAGGGCAGCAGTCCCCAGAGCATGGCAATTCAACACTTCTGCTACCCACTACTGTGGGTTTTTTTTTTCCTCCAAATGCAAGCTATTACTGAAGGGCCGAAAGGGTAATAAGCAGAGGTGCCAAAGTCATACAGGGAGTCAATATTACCATCCTCACTACATACAATTATGTCTTAGGAATGTCTTTTTCCACCAAAGAAGTTCAGTTACTGTATTCAAATACACTTCCATTTTATACTGTGTATTCAACTTCGTATCTCTTTTGGACTTTTTTCACAGCATGGACTCCACCTCAATAGATTCTTGTGGACAACTAATTCTTTTTGCCCAGTCTTACAAAATAACTTTTCCTCCTACTGTGATCATTCAAAATTCAAGTTGCTTATATGAAAAGGAAACCAATGCTTAGGAAGAATTATGCCATTTCTTTCCAATAGGCTGAAATTTCTCCCAATACTAGGAGGGTGATCCCACTTTTGAAAAGAAATCATGTGACAACTTTACAAACGGCAACACCAAGCACATGCATTACACTTCTATAATAAGAGACCAGTAAGTAAGCCTGAAGCTGAACACGTTTTCTCAGAGTTCACATTACATAAACACAGCCCTCAGTCCACTAGCTGGTTACGCCTTATATATACGTATCTACCTGCAGAAACAAATCAGATGTAGTTTTATTTAATTTCAAGCTAACCTACATTGCTTTTCAAAAATGTAAGATTCTCAATGTATTTTCTCCTGGTACTGTTACTTGACTTCTCTATTTATACCATTTCAATTTTAATACATACTTCTACACAGGGACAGCACAAACCTGAATTTTCAAATCCAAATGGCAGAAAAAGACAGAAGCTAAGCTGTCATATTGATAGCCACCTTCTAGCCTCTCAATCTGCTCTAAACTCAATTTATAACCTTTGTAAACAGCCACAATGGCTAACCGAGCAAAAGGTCCACAGCTTCTATGAATCACCTTTTTATTTTATACTTGTGAGGTTCCAGCTCTATATTCCTAATTGTCAAGACATTTCCACCAGAGACAGCAATATCTACCTTTAATCCGTCACGTCTTCTGTCAGCAAAAAATAAAAATAAAAGCTACATTTCATCACACTCATTGTGATGATGGACGTTTTTGGACTCTCAAAGCATTTATATCCACCATATCTGAATGATGAATACTGACAAAAATTCTTAACATAACTGTATTCATCAGCTATAGTTTCATGTCTTTATTGTCTAACTGCAGCAACTTCTCCCACACTATTTCCACCTTTCCATTCTTGAAAAGCCTGTTAAATAACTTAGATAAAGCTTTCTAATACTTTGTAGCAAAGAAACATTTTCTTCTATACCTTCCTGTTCGTTGGCACTATGGTATCATCTGTTATTTTCAACTAATCCATTTTGTTTTGCTTAATGTATTTGCAAATCACAACACACACTGGGATGATTTTAAGCAAGCAATAACACAGACCAGTCAGTTAAGTGAACATGTTACTGAGCTTACACACCTGCCGTTCTTTCTACTGAAGCACTAACCTGAGTTTCCTCCTTCTGCCCAGATACTCCCTTTCATGAACTCACACAATTACCTTTAAGGCATCCACTCCACTGTCAAATTTGGCTGAACTAATTAATAAATTCAAAAATTATCACAGGTGATGTCAAAAGACTAGGACAATGACTCACCAAAACAAAACAAAAAAAAACAAAAAAAAAAAAAAAGATTTAAGGTGGCATTTGCAGGTGGGACTATGCATAATCAAGAAGCAAAGAACCGCAGCACTATAAAAAGCCAGACACCTTGGATATGTACTCAATGACTTCAGATCGGGAATCCCCGGTCTAATCAAAGGTAGTACTAAACAGTAGAAAACTGAGCAAATATCAGGCTCCCTTTTATGAGTTATCTCTCTTTGGCTATATAAAGGAAGAAATCAGTAGTTTGAAATTCACCTGATTCATTTGACTTTAAGGCCTCTTTGATTTGCTGTTTAATTTTCATTGCTTCTTCGGCAGTCAAATCCCCTTTCTTCAGTGTTACCACTTGAGGCTGCTCATCTTCCTTGTCACTGCCATTCTCACTATCATCATCTGCAAGTGGAAGCTGCTCTCTCTAGACAGGAGAGAAAGAAAAGCTATTCTGATCACCTTATTAAATCACAACAGCTAAGGGTGGACTACTACTCTTTGGTTTCACTTTTGCAGTAAGGTTAGTGAGAAGACCTGGCACAGCTGTCAGTGCCAGGCCCTCCCAACATGCATTGTCCAAATGGCACTCCAATTCTATCACTCAGGTATAGCATCCCCTAGAAAAAAAACAGTATGGGCTCTTTCAATTAAGGACCACAAGAGTAGGAACTCGGAAGGTAAGAAATTGATTTCTTTTGTTCATTATCTTTACTGTACAAGCACTGCCTGCCATGCAACACTAAGAAAATCTTAAATACGTGGATCTGAACTTGAATCTTGGATGCTGTACTCAAAACAGTGCAAAGGGAAAGGGTGGCTTTGTTATTAAAGCCGCCTAACCAAATCATTGTAAGCATTATCAACACAAGGAAGAGCATGTTCCCGTTTCCACTCTCTCAAACTTGTGCTCTGAGACAGAAGAATCATCTGGAATAAAATTTTATATAAATAAACTTGCTGGCATGGAAACCTGAATGCAAGTTTGGCAATATAATAGCAACTGACAACTTCATCTTATAAGGAAAAGTATAAATAGTATTACCATGATCTACTTAAGTTACCAAGAGATAAACAAAATGCAATCTTCCTCAGAAGCGAAACAGTTCGTACTAAATTTAATAAAGGTATACTTTTTTCTCAAATTCCTGCTCGCACAGATGACGACAGGCCTCTTTCTTAAGGCATCCTATAAAACCTTACAGTTAGCAGCAAACACACAAAAGCACATTGGAAACATAGGAAAAAAGAATGCCCTGAGAAGAGGCTGCCTTTTAACAAGCTGGTTCAAACCTTTCTGCCTTCCTGGCCATCACACTGGAGTCTGTGTCTGCTGACCTGATGGTAAGACAACGTTAACCCCTTTCTAGTATTATTTTTTACTATACTCTTAAAACACTTTTTTTTAAAATTCCTGCCTAGGCTTTGTAAGGCCAGTTAAACCTGGGACACCATCGCTGTTTCCCCCGTTGCCCCCGCGGACCACTCGGGCACCAACAGGCCAGCACTGGCTGCTCTGCAGAGGGCACCGTGATCACCGCGGCTGCAATTATCAAAAACAGCAATAGAGAGGGGCACGGGATTTTTGTTGTTGTTGTTGTCGTTTTGAATCTCCAACACAGAAGCAAAAACAAGTTACAAAGGCAGTTTCAGTTCATTTTACGCGGGTACCCCTTGTTACCCCTTCCCTGACCGCCTGCGACGGGGCCTCTCCCCCGCCTTCATTTCAGGCCCAAAGGAGAGCACGACGGCAGGGGAGGCCCCATGAAGCAGGCGCTGCCCTCTCCCACCCCCGGCGAGCGGCAGCGGGAAGGGAAGCAAGTCCCCGACACAAAGCCCACAGGCAGGGAGGAAGGGCCGCGCTGCCCCAGCGCAGGGGGCCAGGCCGTTACCTTGGTTTCCACCGTGGGCCCCTCCCGATACCCGACCTGCCGCTTGAAGCGGCTGAGGAAGGCGGGCTCGGCCGGCCGCACGTAGGAGACCTGGTTCCTTTTGCTCATGGCCGCTACCCGCGACCAAGACGCGCTGCTGCCACCGCCCCCTGCCCCGCCCCGGCCAACCTCCCCCGCGCACTTCCGGGCCGAGCGGACGCCCCAAGACGGCGGCCCGAGTGGGACACAACTAACGCAGTACCTACCTTCCGTGACTCTCCCCATCACGTGAAGGGAGCGAAGGCACTTTCAGCCAATGGCAGGAGAGAAGCGGGAGCGGGGAAGGAGGCTATAAGGCGAAATGGCCGCGCCCAGACTGGCTTCGAGGAGGGGGCGGAGCTATGTTGCC
>VYXH01006325.1:10347-33406 GCA_013397275.1 Burhinus bistriatus | reverse complement strand
CTATGATTCTATGAAACAGGTAGAATGGACAGAGTTGGAGAAAGTTCTTTGAAAAATAAACACTGAGACTGAGAGAAACAAAATAAGTAGTCCAGGGACACATGTGCTCCCTTCTGTGACTACCTTCCACTGAATCCAGAACAGGTAACACAAATAAAACTGTTCTTCCTCAAAATTTCAGAACTGCAAACGAAGTTATTGGGAACAGTGCTTTAAATATCTGAAGTGCGTGATAACACTGAGCATGACAATACTGAGGAAAAAAAAACAAACAAACAAACAAACAAAAAAACAGAAACCCTCTCATTGCTTTAAAATTCTCTAAAATTAGCAGATAATATTTTTCTTAAGGTGTCTGTGCCTCTGCTTCCTGTACATAAGTGGAAATAACTTTGAGAATAAATATTAGCCTAAGTTCACAAACATACCTGTGCAGTCTTTAGCTTGTGTAGTGATGAGCACAGTAGAAATGAGGGAAGTAAAAACTGTTTCTTCAAAGCAGAATTTGGAGAACATGTAATAAGTAAATTACAGTTTTGTGTAACTTATGTAGATAAAATGTTGAATAGCCATTGAGTGATATCCCTCACCATTTGCACAGAACAAATCGGGGATCAGATAGCACTATTTAACATAACAAGAAACTGCTCCATTTTGCAAATGTACTACAGAGCAATACTATTTTTACACCTTTCTGAGTTTTTCAGCATTTGACTTTTCAACTTTAACAATGTTTTTTTAATGTGATTTTCTCATGAAGAAATATATTTATGTCAAGTTATTTAACTAAACTAACTACAGCCAAAGAAATACATCTCAGCCTACCTATACGCTTTATCTACATAGACTTTGCTTAATCTCCCTGATAGCTCAGTTTCAAACATGTATTACAAGCCTGCTTTCATGAATGGATGTGTTAATAATAATCCAGTCATTTGTATTCAAACTCCAGCTATCTCACCTTTAGGGACCCTTTGTTTCAGAGACTTGATTCATTATTAGTATAGCTAACAAGGTTCTAGTTTCTCAATATCAGTCTCCTATTTAGTTCTAATTTGTAATATCACAACCTTTGCTTAACCTCAGCTGCAGAGAAGTCTTCCTGATTGTATTCTAGACAGCAAAGTTGCATTAATTCCTCAATGCAGGTTTAGATCAATGAAAATATGATGTTAAAAAGTCTTTTTCGTTCAAAGAGTTTTATATGTTCGTAGTACCAACATCTCATTATGTCCCCAGGATACAAAAAAATCCCAGTCGTTCATCTCTTTGCTCCAAGTAGAAGGATGCTTACACTTGAAAGATTTCATAAGCAGACCTGTATCATGAACATTTCCAGCTTTTCCAGCAGCTCTTTCTTCAGCAAATGTGCAGTTAATATCTGAGAAATAAAGAATATCTCAAGCTCAAGATGTACTCTATAGTTTTAATAAAATAAAATGCTGCTTTCCCAATCACATTTATCCTGTTGTATCATTATAGTTCATCAACTCATTTTGTTAGAGTAATTTCTGAAGACATGCAAGACTGTGAAACAATCTATCATTTGTAAGAGTCATTCATGTGCTAATTCAGGTACTGTATTATTTTGTTACAGGGCAAAGTAATCATAAAGCTATCTTTTTTTTTTTCAGATGTAATTAGATTTAAGAAAGTTTTCATTTAGCACAACAGAATAGCCTAGATGTACCAACTGAGGAAAATTTACAATTTTCCTACATTTGATATCAATAAAATAAATGACAAGTGTTTAGATTGTATATGTATTCTTCACACATTGATCACGACCACTGCTCAGTGTTGGAGAGTTATTTAGAATTTTTGGGCCTAAATCCCATATGACTTCCTAGTCTTGCTAGATATTCCACCAGACCTCCTCTCTTTGGATAGCATAGACTCATATTAATCTGCACAAACATACGAAGTCTTTGGCTTATTTATTAAAGTTCAGTAACTTAAGCTCATGTTAAGATTAAAAAAAAAAAAAAAAACAAAAAAAAAACCAAAACAAAACAACTGTTAACAGAATATTATAAAATACATCCCCCAGCAAACAGCCAGAACCATTTCCTCATTGCTTTAATGATTCAAGAGAAATTATAGAATGAGTATATCTTCCTTTCTTACATTTGACCTAGCTGCTTCCAAACACACCTTCCTAGATCTAGAGTGAAAAATTTTTGCACATGTGGTTGACATATAAACAGTAAGTATAAAAATTCAGTCAACAACTGCCATTGCTTCTCTCAGCAGAAAGGGAATTTCATTCTTTGGCACTGAATCTCCAGGTTCATAGGCTGAACAGACAACCTAAGCCCAAGCATCTCATCTGTACAAAGATGAACAATGACCAGCTTTAAGGTTTATAACAGATCATTTAGACAAAATGCCAGACAGAATCCTCCAGTTATACAACTTAAAAAGTCAATGTCACAAGATGGAGCTATCAGACATGTCTGCCTGTTTCTTTACGTGGTACCAAATGTTCAAGTTTAGGAAGAAATGCATTTTTAGTAGTACAGGGTTCTGGATAGACGGACTTTTTGGTCTCTGACTGAAGTAAATTCCTACAACAGAGCCAGAGCTTAGAGGCAGACATCAGCATTGAGTTGAAAGGTCTTTAACTTTGTTTCAGTGCTGACACATGCAAAAACCAATGGAGTATTTCAGACACAGTTATACAAATACGACCCCTGAATTGTGTAAAAAGACAGTCATCATGATCAATGATACAGTAAAAAGTTTCTTACCTCATTTTCCATGCTATTATAAGTTGTAAACTCACATATGTTAATAACCATATCTTAAGGACACCATCTACCATCTAGTGTTTGCTACTTTGGCAAGATGAGATAAAATATTATCTTAACTTTGATGACTGCCTGAAAGCACCTACTATATCACGTTTATCAAATTATACATTTATTTTCACAAAAATTACCCAGTTTCCAGTGTTGATTCCTCTCTCCTCTTCTTAATGTCCATACCATAACAGAATCATAAACATCAATCCAGAGCTGCAATATTTAGAAAACAAATTATTTTAGAGGGGATGAGACTAAAATATTAAATAGAAAAAGTAAAGCAAATGTATATATCCAAAATGACTAGAAATAGAAACGTCTGAATTCACAAAGGAGGTACAATTAACTGATGAAGAAGAGCTCTTGTAGTACTTTCTGTCTTGCAGGTAGGTTTATAAACAGTACAATATTTCTCATTTACATACATTTCCACGTTATATTCTTTAAATAAAGCAAAAAAAAAAAAAATCTTTTGGCTCAGAAAAATACAAAGATATTAACTTGAAGCAGGGAAAAATAGCCAATCACACACACATACAAAAAAAATCTGAAGTAAAGCTTCTGAGGTTTTAAGACCTCAATGGAGATTCAGAGAATTCTGTTTTATCTGACCTAGTGCCTACATCTTAAGCCTTTATGACTTTTACTAGATCTATAGATTGTGCTATAACGGCAAATAACATACCATCAGTTGCATTTTTCCAACAATGTCTCTCTGTCTTTGCTTCTTAGCCATTTGTTTGCAATCATTTTGTGAATAATTTACAATTTCATTCTTTATCTTCAGAAGTTTCATTAACAAATCAAGTAAGTGAGAGTCATTTTCAGTGCTTAAAAGATATTATCAGATCTATTCCAATTGTTGATATTAAGTTATAAAAGTTTTTAAATTTAAAAAGGTGTTTCTGAGATTATCATTGAACCCACTTCACATTCTTTCTTAATAACACAAATGTTAGAAATACATGGGAAAAGAGAACTCTAATTTTTCAAAGAATCACATACCCATTTAGCCATTTAAAATCCTCTTTATCTAAATGAGAAGAACACCATGAGATTCTGAGCAATTTTGCATAAACCTAAGTGTGATTTTCCTTCTCTAGCAATCCTTGTTTTCCCCTCAGATTTTCAACTTCTTTCTTTTGTTATGGATGCTTTCAAATTATCTAGGTTGCCTACCATCAAAGATTAACTGTCACTGACATTACAGTCATCAATAGATACTAATTGTTTCTATTTATCTGCCTGCAGGCCCTTAGATATCTAACTGGGCTGAATGTAATGTCCCAGTGCTAGAAATAACTAAGAAGCTGGAAATAAAATATCTATGTAAGAAAGAGCCCATTACACAATCTGTTCTTTTTTGAATAGTAAATACATACTGTACTCTGCTGTAGAAGTAACCGCCAGCTCACAGATTATTACATTGCTAACACTACCCTACTACTGCTAAACCAACAGAGTATCCCCATGCTCTTCAGTATTTCTTTCAATAGTAAAACGTGGAAAAGCAATGCTTTGGAAGAAAAATCAAGCAATTTTTTCCTGGCATGTGAAACAGGTGTAGGTAATGTCACTTACATACTGAAAGACTTCTATCAATTCTTGGAGCTTTCACTCCCTCTTTCTCGTACTTCCATCAACAAAATTAATTGGTTTACTGTTTGTTTCCAAAAGATGCAGAAAGAATTTTTTCAAACAGTCTAGAAGTAAGCATTTACATCATTAATTTCTGTAAAATGTTCCTGTTGTACATACTTCAGTATCTAGGGAAGACATAGTGAAAGTTGCAATTAAAGTGATTTCATTAAACACATTCAGCCCATTAAGTTGGTCAATTTTGCATTAAAATCATTAGTACCTCAAATGTAGCAAGAAAAATATTTGGCAAGTGGTGACAGTTGGAAACATAAAATAGATACACGTTTTTCTTTACTGAAAACAGATATGCACATGTTCATATTGAATATGTAAATTTGTCTGTGTAAAGCTATTCCTTCTCCTTATATGTTTTTACTCTTATAAAATATTCACTCAAGTTCCCAACTGTCTTTATGGAAAATTACTGCAGTAGATTATGTTTAATAGTTGAATCTTTTCACTATAGTGCTATCACAATTTGAGGTTTGACCAACATTTAGTAGCTTGCCTTCCAAAGTAACTCAAAAGTAATCATGCTAAAATGCTGTTTTGACTCCAGTTTGAATCCGCTTACATCTAAGAACCGTTACTGGTGATTATGACAGGATAACAATAGTTCTAAGTATTATTGCCAACTATGGAAGGAGGGAATGTCACATGTTTTCACTACTGCTGTTACTTAGCAGCCAAACAGTCTCCACTGTAAATTCAAAATCTGATTGTGTTATGTCTTTTTCAAGCACATAACAAAAATTGACATCAAACTTACTTACATTATCAACTGAAATACATTACTTGCCTATTAAAAAGAAAATGTGAGCTCTAAAAGTTCTCTTCTGCTGTGAAAAATCATAGCAATTGTACAAAGAATGAACTGGCTATAAACAGGACTAGAAATATAAATTGCTCTCCTGTGAGCTCTCTAAATGCCCTGACCAATCAAACACTGTACAATTAAATGGCAAGCAATTAATTTTTACATTAATTTAGTCAATCAAGACCTATAGAGAATTACAAAGGAAAAATGATACGGCAAATTCTCCATATTTTCATTAAGCAGGAGATCAGCATTATTCCATTAGCTTCAGAGAAGCTACACCAGACAAGATCTGGTATCAGAATGAGGCTCAAAGCTTTTGAACGCAAATAGAAATTGCACTATAAAATTTTTAATTTATATTATTATTTCACTAGAAATTATGCAGGGTTTGTTTTCTCAAGCAATTATTTCAGTAGAGATGAACCCCTTGGTCCTGTTCTGCCCCCAAATACAAATGCACAACTTTGGCATCAGACGCAATGCTTCACCTCTTGCTCAAGCAAAGTGTCAGAGGAGTTCTTCACAGCAAGAAGTGAGACTGGCTTGTTTACAGAGAAGGTTCCTAAAACAGCTAAATCTCATCTTTCTCTTTTTTGTTTATTATTTCTTATAAAAAGGCATTGAATACAGTATTTGAAATCAAAAGTAAAAGGTTGAACACTGCTGTTTTCAACAAAGAAAAATGTCGTTAAGGAAACTATTTAAACATGTACAAATATAGGATCTGTACAAATATTTTTAAAACAGAAAGAACACCAGCTGGGTTGTCTACACAGTCAGGAGAGTATGGAGACACAGTTCAACTAGGAAATCAGGGCCGAAGGTTGTACCTAGGGATGCTTTCATTGTGTTTGAAAAAGATCAATGTATCATACAAACAGAAGGAACTTTAAAAGGTCACTTGCTCCACCTCTTTGTTCAGGTATTGTATGTGATGATCCTAGACTCTTATCTATCATACCATCACATTTTCTTCAACAAAGATGAATATGTATTATTCATTACACAGTAATATAAGAAGGTACCATACTCCACCCAGTGAATTCTCATCAAATTCTGTTTCTCTACATTCAGCACTTCTTCAAGGCAACCCATTAGTTGTCTGCCTTTTTTTGATACACTTGAGGTTTTTGTGCTGATGGATTACTTTCATAACCTAATTTTTAATTCAGAAGCTCACTTCACTCCATTTATGCATGTTAAATACAAGTACTAAAGTTTGGGTTCAACTAGACTCATTATTAACCAAGATTCAAATCCAAAACTCCCTGTAGTCAGTCAATGGGAGTCCTTCAGAATTTACCTCAGTAGGCCGCCTTCTTTACCTCAGTAGGCGTCCTTCTTTGCCAAGTTACATGTAACTTCAAGTCCTCTCTAAGCACAACTACCAATGACTTTTCCTTCTAAAGATAAACATGAATAGAGTTTGTCAAAACTTTTCAGCACACTATGAAAAGTATCTCAAAAATGAGCACATATCAAAAACACGTTGAAATAAATAGTAAACTATTCTAAGAAATGGGATAGTTCTGTCAACAAAAAGAATATATATCAGAGCTAGATTCACACAAATAAAAGCAGAGTATTCCCTTCAACAGTGTCTAGGGGTATAGCGTATCTCATTCTGTGGGACATAATAATCTGTATCTCTGCCCTCAACAAGTACAGAAAGTAAGAGCTGAGGTCTTCAGATGCAGATAGTGTTAGTCAAGTGCAGACAGTTAAAAAGATTAAGGACAGTCTGGAAACGTCTGTTTCTCTACACAGAGCATAGATGAACATGTAGGCTGAGTACTTCAAATGTATGTATCCTCATCTACTAGTGCCTATCAGCTTGGTTATAAGAGCCCAATCTCAACTAATCTTGGTTGTCACCTCTAAGGGATTATTCAACCACAGGAGAAGAGAACACTCAGAGATAAGAGGTTTTCATTTGTTGGAATGTTTTTGCCAAAGCAGTTTTATTTTGAGTAAAGGCAAAGGTAAGGGAAGATTAATTCCTAGCCTGGTCTGAGACTGTTTCACCTGTAAAATGGAGCACTCATGACTTTGTGGCTCTGCACTGTCGGCTTCTTTACACAAAGTAGATCAATGTCAGCAGGGTATTTCCTTTCCTCCAACAGTCTGTTGCCTGGTGGTTAAGGAAATGCTTCTGAGGTGTAAATATAATTCAAAAACCTTTCAAACAAGGAAAATAGTTAAACACAGATTTCTGAGATCTTTATTGAGTACTGAGCATGTCATACAGGACCACATCAACATTTATTTTCCCTACCTTAGACTGCAATTATATGAATCAACGGCACTCATTATCAATCTAAATAGAATTCCTTATGTTGGATGAAAAGTAAATGTTGAGAAGGAAGGAAAGGCAGGGAAAGAGGGGAAGGAGGCAAAGGAGATTACTCTGTGTATGTTTTCCTGGGAAAAAAAAAAAAAAAATTGCATAACACTCAATTAGGAGGGGAAAAAAAAGAAAAAAAAACAACAAACCCACACCAGAACTTTCTAAAATAAGTACTTGCAAAAACTGGACATAAAAACTTCATTTTCTTTTCAGAAACACAAGGACATATAATATGAAAATACATACTGGGAATAGTATAAATGACAGGATACAAACAGAACAGCATGCATTTAAAAACTTGATCAGGAAATAGGCAATTGGTTAAACTGCCCAAGGGACTCCCGGTTTCATCACCTCAATATAAACATTACTCAAAAGATGTGGCTGCGAAGTTACTTGATAGAACAGATCTTCAGAAAGAAATGTTCAAGCATGTCACTAACTGTTCCTGAATGCTTTTCTGCTTCACATTTGCCCTTGCTGGGAATACCTAGCCTTCCTGCATTTCATTGCCACTAAAGAAACAATTCTATTTCTTATTTTTCACTGACAGAAATATTAGTTGGCTGAAAATTAAAAAGAAAAATAAAATCCCGTTGAGATCTCTGGTATAAGAACACCTGTGAGATAAGTGACTTTACAAGTCAGAGAGATTTGGTAACAAAATGTCACCAGGCAAAGCAGCAAGATGAGATTGTTTTCATACTTTAAATCTGTATGATGTCAGTTTATAAAGCAGATAAGTGGCAGGGGATGGGCATAAAATATGCTAAACCTTTTGTCTGCTTGAGCTTAGTAAACTATTGACCAACTTTATGAAAGCTGGTGCTTTATTAGCCTAAAGTGAGGAACTGACATAGATAATGAAGGTGTTTCTTATGTTAAATGGTTTTGTAAACATTTTTCAACATATAAAGCACAGATCTTATAGTGGCTTATGATTAAAATACTTAATGCCACTTTGTGCATAGTGATACGACTTGTTACACCATTTTACAGGTCCTGTATGTAACAATCATTTCAATAATTCCGAAGTGAAACTGTTTCTGGTGAGAATATTGCATCTGCTCTTTTTAGGAAATCTAGCAGTTGATAGGGCTGATAGAGCAGAAGGTGAGCAGGAAAAACACAGATGGCATATTGGAGCCTGATTGAGATAGCTATGTGACATTCCACATCGCCTTGGAAACTCAAGTGGTCAGAGAATACGAACTGCTGCTACTTTGAAAAGTGACTCCCTGAAATGTGTATTTTCATACTGAACATACTTTTCACATGGCTTCAGATCCCTGCTTTTCACACTTTATTGAATGTAAAACAAACCAAAACCAACATTTCTCTACTGTTTACTCCCTCTATCCCCCAGAAGCAGGCAGAGGTTGTATATTCTGACCACTCCTTTGTCCACAGCCCAGCTGAGGGCATAGCTTCCTCTGAGTGACCTTATATGAGGCAAGAATTGACCATGTCTTTCAGCTAGTAGGTGGGCTGTCAAACTGAAAATACGTAATGCCACTGCTACTGTTTCCATCTCATCCAAGGTTTCACAGAAAGATTCATGTCCTAGAAGAATACTTGAAATAGATACACTGAAACACAGACAAGACCTTGCTGTGTTTAATTACTGTAGACCTCAATAAAGCCAAAAGCCAGTTTACACCTGCTGAGTCTGACTTGAATACATCTAACACTAAATGTGACAAAATGTTTTGTTAAATATAAAAGCAGATGTCCTTGGATTACCCCCAAATTCTCTTAAATTTTTCTTCCCTGATGCTTTACTACTATGTTTTGTGTTAACCTTTCAAGTTAAAGCTGCATCACACGTGAGTATTCTATATCAGAGAGTCGTACTATGTTACTTCTTTCTATTCAGGAGGCATTTCTTCCTGCAATTTTCTCTTTCTGGGAAGAAAAAGGAAGAAAAGGGCACAAAAACAAAGTAATAAAATCGTTTTTACAATTCGTAACTGGGATACAGTGTTTTGTTATACTATCATATTTTGCTATTGTTTCCGTCACGGAAAATATTTCTATCATTTCCCACAATTAATGCCAAGAAGGTTTAATCACATATGATCCCAATCATGTTACTCTTCCAATCCTCTTTATCTTGCTGTGGCGTTCTGATGTCTCCCTTGTCCTGCGGGTGTGAAATGTGCACTATTATTAGCTCATTACGTCTTCTAGCCTCTGGCTCAGTTAAGAATGATTCACTATATTTCTTAGCCATTGACAGTTTCAATTCCTTAACCTCTAAATTTCCCTTGATGTATAACTATGTCTTGCCCCTTCTTATTTCAGCCTTCGAGAATATCCCTTGGCACTACATTCTGATGTCAGCCCCATCATCCCATACGTAGCAAAGCCAACTAAGTATAATTTTCCTCTGCCAGTCAAGCTTTTAATTCCAGCAATTTGTTCTTAATTCATTATAAGTTCAGCTAACTGATTGAATTGGTTATTTAATATTATCTCATACAATAAATAAGATTTCTTCCTATGGTTCTGCTTCTATTTTTCAGATTGGATTGTTGGATTTAGATACATCACTCTTATTTAAAAAACTCATAATCAGTTTTTAAAACAGAAAACTTAAGAGAATATTGACTCCCCTACCAAGGTAAATACTTTCTAATTTACAACTAACTGCTTAAGATCTCATAAGTTAAAATTTCCTAATGAATTTTGAGAATTTTTTCAGATTGTGCCTAAAATCTGTGCAGTACAGAATTAAAAGCCTGAGCTAACTTCCCCTAATTCAATTGAAAGACTACATTTAACTCTAGTGATACGGAAATCAAGATCACTGGCTATCTCTTGCCTTACACAGCTGATAATATTGTTCACTCCATAACCTTAATGTTTATCTCTCTAGTTGCTGTGGAAATGGGCTCTTACGTGAAAGATCATTTGGTTAATTTGAGCCCTGATTACTCCACTACTAGAGCATACTCTAGCTCAGTCAGACAAATTCAGAAAAGTCTGCTTTCTCATTCACAACATTATTTTCATAAAAAATGGATATTTGCATAAAAATTTGGCATTTTCTTAGAACATTCAGAGGCATAGATCTTTTTTAAAAAAAAAACCTCAGTTCACCTGTGAATCTTAGTTACTGGGATCAAGCTGGCCATTTGGACCCTCTGTGCAAAGTGTAATAACAAGCCAAACACTCTACAGCTAAGGGCAACGTTTGACCACTGTGGTGTAGCCTCTAGGTTCCTAAGGCCTCAAGTCTGCCAGCTGCTAAGTAAAAGTGATGAGATTCTCAGAAGTTCTCTGCATTTTCTAGGCAATCTGTAGTTAGTTGTAGCACAGATGTTCAGCATCTATAAATTTCAAACCAGAAATGTGTATACATATATACTATAATATAGTAGTGGAGAGACATGGATTTGATGGATGGAACACTCGGTGGATAATGAACTGGCTGGACGGCCGCACTCAAAGAATTGCTGTCAATGGATCGATGTCCAAGTGGCGTGCAGTGACAAGTGGTGTTCGTCAGGGGTTGGTACTGGGACCAGTATTATTTAACATCTTTGTTGGCGACATGGATGTTGGAACTGAGTGCACCCTCAGCAAATTTGCCCACAACACCAAGCTGTGTGAGGCAGTCAACATGCTGGAGGGAAGGGATGCCATCCAGAGGGACCTGGACAGGCTTGAGGGGTGGGCCCGTGCCAACCTCATGAAGTCCAACAAGACCAAGTGCAAGGTCCTGCACATGGGTCAGNAAGAGGGGAGATGTAGATTAGATCTCGGGAAGAAATTCTTCACTATGAGGATGGTGAGGCACTGGAACAGGTTGCCCAGAGAAGTTGTGGATCCCCCATCCCAGGAAGTGTTCAAGGCCAGGCTGTCTGGGGTTTTGAGTAACGTGGTCTAGTGGAAGGTGTCCCTGTCCATGGCAAGGGGGTTGGAACTGGATGATCTTTCAGGTCCCTTCCAACCTAAACCATTCTATGATTCTATGATAATACACCTTAGATCCAACATTCTCATTAGGTTCATCCTTTTTTAACTATAACCATTGCTATCACACTTGTTCTCTCCTCCCCCATTCCCATACCCTGTCAGTAATACTGTCTCCATCAATACACTGGAGACCTTTTACTAAAAACAGTGTGTCTCTTTCTCAAACAGCATGGAAGAAAAGTTAGCAGGCGGGAATTTTTTTTTTTTTACACCCTTGAGAAGATTTTACATAGAAAAATAGTAACTGAAATCTAGGTTGGTAATAATTAAAGCAACTAAAGTAGCACTTAAGTTGCTGTGTATCTCAACAATGCATTGTTACAGAGGGAATGAAAAGGTTTTGATACCAGCTAAGAAGGTTTTTTTAATCCTTCTTTTAGTTCTTAACAGAAAGTGTTTTATTTTGTGGGAGAGAAGGAGCAAAATGAGCTCTCCTCTTGGAGAATTTTTAATACTTCACAAGTCTTCCAGTGATTTTGCCATCAAATCTTAACTTCTTGTTATAGTTGAACGTGTTTTCTAGAGAGACATTAACTGGTAGGGACTACTTATATTTCAGATAAGTTGTTTCACTGGCTGAATGCCACTGCTGCTTTTTTTGGCAAGGTTTGCCATCAGATATGTATTCTCTAGATGCCTAGAGGCTAGTCTTTTCTCAGTTAAGCTAAGTAGATTGATATTCCATAGCTTATGACTGACAGCATAGTCCCCCACATTTTACAGTGAACCTTCTGGAATCTGACATCAGGATGGACACAGAATTCATATTCTTTCAAATGTTGTATTCAGAGGTATTACTCTTTCTTACTCAATATTCCGCTTTTACGCTTGCAGTTTGTTCTCTGAGCTTTGTGATAGGACTTCAGTTAGTGAACCTGTCTTTAATTCTACTTCCATTTCATGGTCACAAAAGTCCAGTACAATGTTGCCCACTTTGTAACACAAGTCTTTTTTTCTCAGGACAAAGAACCACAGATCTTTGAGTCCACATTTAGCTGTAATAAAATGAAATTCATTTAATGGAACTTGTGTTGTCAAGTAATTCTATCCTTCTTATTCACTTTTTGAAACACTAACATCTTTCTCCACTTCCCTGGAACTTTCTTAGTGTTGCTAAGATTGCCTATAACCCCATCGCCACAACTCTAAATATTGAGTTCCTCACCTAACCCTCTTACTACTTTTCTGTTCAAATTGCACAGTTTTGCTGCGTCTTATCACAGACAGATCATATGATGTCATGATACTCTACAAACACAAAACAGTAATGATGATTCTACATCCAGCCAAATAATTTTATGCAGTATCTGGTCTATGCTCGCAATAAGGTAAGAGAGAGGTTGGGAGGAAAGATGGAGGAAGCCATTTTTATTGAGCTTGGTGTCATTAGGTGGCCTTGAGGATTTTTCCACCATTAAGCCAGTCCTTCCCAGACACAAGTCCAACACTCCATTCCCTTCTATCCTTTTTGGACCCATCCAGCCACTTCCCTAGGATTTCCTTATTAACCATTACTCAGGGTTGGGAACAAGACAAACTAGGGAAAACATAATGTCTTGATGCACCAATCCCTGAAACATCTCTTACTGACACGCAGATGCACAAAAAGAGACAATCTTTTCTGTGCTGTCTTTTTTTTAATACTGCAGAATCTATAAGCTACCTTGGATTAGCAGTCCAAAAGCCATTGTTCTCCTATGACCTACAGTTTAAGGCATCATAGTACATTTTTTAAGTCTTCATTAAAAAAAAAATCTATAAAGTGCTAGATATGATAGTGTTCCTTTAAGTTTGTACAAGAAGAAAGGAAGCAGATTTTTATTCTGTCACACATAATTTGTGATTTATTTTGTAGTTCAACATATCCTAACACCTAACCATTTATCTTAACTCTGTAAATCCCATACTTCATTAAAAAACTTTCATAAAAGCTACCTCCCCTTAAATCCTTTGCCAATCCACCTAGAGTCTCAAGAAATAGATGGTATAAGATTTGAATGGTATCAGTTTACCCATAGACTTTGAAGAGATCCATGATGTGACCTATACATCGATATCACAGACTATATCACTGAATAGATCTCCTCAAATCTTCCAATGAAACGAGTCCATTATTAAGCTTACCCTGCAACTTCTTCTCAGACATATATCATGTACTTTTTAGCTTGTGTATTATTATAAACTGTTTCTAACATTAGCTTGTGAGAGCAATTCAGTCACAAAAGATCATCACAAACTTCTCTATCAGATTTCCCTTATTCCCTTTGTTATTAGACGAATCATTATGTCCTGAACTGGGTTTTTTTCTAAGACATAACTTGCTGGTCACAACAGATGAAGTAGGATTCATGACTATCTGGAGTTAGTTACCTGCATTTCATATACTATCAGTGTATTACTAATTTCAAGAAAAAATAATCAAAATTCACGGGGTCTGGGACTTATAATTTGTGTCTGCTTAATAAACTAAAATTCCACTGGAAAACACTATCTCTTTTAACACACTAGATACACCTGTAGAGCTGATGCACTCCTCAATGCAGAATTGTTGAAGAAATATCACGCATCATATCATATTCATTCCTAGGGCAGAATAATTTTGCTTGGATTTCTTTTAGCATGCACACATTTAAGTTTGCAACAGAGAAACGAACATACTTCTCAGATGAGAAGGTTCATGTACGGCGGAGCCGAGTGAGTATCAGGCAACAGTTAAACTACATTTACATTTTGGAATCAGCCTTTGCTGAAACTTTAAAACTTAGAAACTTCTTTCTTACAGTGAAAAAAAAAAAATGTTCAGAAAAAATAAATTCCCTGGAGTTTCTCAAGCGAATGCTTCTGTTAAATTCAGATTTATATCTCTGTGGTGAAGGTCTCTTTTATGACTCAGTCTTGCCCTCTTGTTACATCTTGTTACATCAATATCAAATGTATTTCATATGTGCAAAAATAGATGGCCGCCCTCTGAGGTATTTGCTAATGCAGTGTCACTGCAATGTGTGCTATATTAGTGATTAGGTTGTTAGCAGGAGAGAGAAAATAAAATTAAGAAAAGTACAATTAAAACAAGATTCTCTGATTTTGTTGTTTTATGTGGCAAGAAATTTTTCTTTTCTCATTTATGAGTTCACAATGTGAAATGTACACATTCACACATACAGAGTCCTTATTGTCTATTAAGAGTGCAGTGGAGAATTTTCCAAAATTAATATCTTAAAAATCCTTTCAGTGAAAACATGTTAAGGCAGAACTAGTAAGTAAAAATATTGTACAAAGAGATAAATCCAGATAAAACCATAATGATCTGTGAAACTAAATATGTAATGTACAGTATATGTCAGCAAACGCTCACCAAAAGTGAAGCCTTTCTATGTGTTTTGTGCCCTTGAACTTTTGTGACTTTATTCTAAACATGCTAGAGAAAGCCTGAGTTATCTCACACACTAATATTCATTACTGTGGCAGCTTAGTCAAAATCAAACATACCCAACAGTATGAGATCTAAAGGAGAATCTAGGCTTGACAGAGAGCTCAGGGGAGAAAGTCTTCTGGACCCACAGAAAGCATTATATTACTGCTTTAGATTTACTGCTTACATTATTAAAATGTAGGAGGCTATTAATATCACAAAACAAATTTTATGAAAACAGATGAACCAAAGAACCTTTTAGCATATTTCCTGAATCGTAAACAAAGACCTCCATATGCAGCTGCTAAAGGAAATGTAAAGAGCAGAGTACTGTATAATCTTTATCGGATTACTTAGAAGCTTTAACAGAGCTACCATCAGAGACTGTATAAATCAAAAATAACAGCTTCTATAGGAAAGTGATCAACATCTAAAGAGAATGGCTTTGTTCCCTAAGATTGCAGTTAGATTTAGATATTTCTGGTAGGTCTTTGATGCAGTATATACTTAAATTATTATAAAAATGTCACCAGAAAAACCCTCTGGAAAAATTTGTTGAGGAATTGATTGGCTCCTTCTCTTGTAGTGCTTTAGACCAGTTAGTAATAGTGTTAATGCCCTCTTTTACTCTGCCTGCATCATGTTGATAATTGAAGACTTTAGCAGTACAAGCTAGATTGTGCATCTTAAGATACCATGATGAACCATTAATCTTTTCTACCTCAAAATAAAAGTGAAAGACTTCCAATTGGTCTATCGCTATCCAATACATGCTGCACTTTGGTTAATTGATGTTATGTTTGTCCTTGACAGTTAAGAGCTTGGTTATACAGATGGCTCTAAACAAAGAATTTAAAGAAAATTTTACATTCTAACTAAAATAAACCTTTTTTGCAGTATATTTCTATGTGTTGGTTCTCAATTTATTTCAGGACAGTCCATAAAAAGCCAATGCTAAAGCCACTGTACAAATAGATTACACCTTCAGCAATTGTTCATAATGTTAGAAGCTGCTTAACACAAAAAGAAAACATGAAGGTTATTCTATACAGGTTAAGGTGGTTTTGCAGCAGATAAAAATTCCTCTTACCCTGTATCTTAAGGGTATTGTAAAGCTTAATTAAATAAGGCTTACAAAGTACTTCGAGCTACTCATGTCATGAGTTGAATACATACAAGATTCCATTTTATTTTTAATATTGAAGACAGCAAACATCTAGTTATATTTAGGACTATATAGGTAATGGTAGATAAGAGCTTGACTTCTGCTCTGACCCTTACTTGTACAGGTTTCTGAACCACAGAGCTAAATCTACCAGCTTAACATCCTTGAATAAAATACTGTACTTATTTTCTCAAAAACTGCCCGAATCATTTGGGTACTGACATATAATACAGCTTACTTCTGATTTTGGCTTTTTTGGTTATTGTTGTTGTTGTTGAGAGTGGAAAAAGAATATTATAATATAATAGTTTCTAGCATGTGAAAACATTAAATAAGAAATTTAGAGTATATGACTAAATGACTATACCTCATGTGACACAGGTAACATGGGAGTTCGCTGCCTGTATTTTATACTGGTAAAGATCTATCACTATCACTTTTTTTCACTGAAGATGTGGAAATTAAAACTCTCAGTCTTCACAAAATTGCAAAAGCGGATTTCCTGAGGGCAGTGGGTGGCTTCTAGCCACCTCCTCACCCGTTACTACCAGTTGCTATGGCTCATGCATCTACATCAAGCAATGTAATCTCAGCAGTGCTCCTGTGTAAGGGCCCCCTCGGTCAGATCAGGGCTTCATCTACTTTTTTGCTAAAGGCTGTGCTTAGAAGCATCAGAACATCTCACAGCAACAGATTCTGTCAGCAAGTGCCTACATATGGAACAAGGTGATTCCTGAAATCAGGATCTAAAACTGTTAAAAGCAAGCCTGCTTACAGGAAATATTAAGCTACCCTGCCCAAAATTATGCTTTCCAACAGCCTTTCTTGTGGCATACTCACTGGCCAACCTGGAACACCTATGGTACAGGAATAAATAACTGAAAATGAAGGATGCCTCCTCATCACCAGCCAAAGACTCCAGCTTAGCTGGGAGGTTATCCTTCTGAGGGATAGGACAGGGCAACTTTCAAGGCATGCAGATGCTGTGAATATGCCCAGGTCAGACGTGAGAACAGGCAAGAAGAGCCTCTTTCATTTTGTGATCATCTACTAGAAACTATTGTTGCCCTTATCAAATATTTACCAAAATCTCATAAAAATAAAGACTGTCTTTATGTCAAGGAAATTTGCTGATTATTGTCATGAGTTCATGTACTCTCTTTCTTTATCGATCACAGCCATACTGTTTAGAGAAGGCTGTAATAATAAAACATATATGTACAAAAATTATAGTCATTACCATAAAAGCGATTGTGTATGTAAAAACCAAACAAACCCAGAATAAAAATAACTGTGCAAAATGAATACTTTAGATTGTTATCTCATGTTGCTTTCCTTCTTCCCTTTCCTTCACTGATCTATTAATTCCCTGATTAAAAGTCCAATAATAGATCTTCCTTCATATTGACTTCTCTAGGATGTTTATGCCATCAGATTTACACAAGAGAACAGTCAGACAGCTCCATGGGGCAGGGATTCTTTCCTGTTCTGGCTAGTGAGACAGTTTCTAACAAAGCCTATAGTGTTTTATTAAAAATAATGTTGTCATTCAATTACAACAGAAACAAACAGGAAAGCTGCTTGTTATTAGGACTAGGGATTCAGTCTACCTAAATGCCCTGCAGTTTACAAGCAGCACAAACAGAAAGCAGAGAGACCTGTTGAAACAGGATGCGTTAGTGTGTCAGACAGTCTGTCTTGGCTTGAATGGGTGGACCAAAATTTGGAAATATTTTTCTACAAGGAGTTTTCATCACTCCTTATTGGAATATAAAAAGAATTCAAAGAGAACAAAACGAGTTGCAGAATGCTGTCTCTGATTCTTTGTCATATACCCACACACACGACTCTTCTGATAAAGCACTTTTGGGGTTTTTCTTACAGCTGACATTTCTCAAGGACTCCCTTCAATCTAATTTGGTACCTATTTGAACATTTTGCCAAAAATATGACTAAGACCCTCTCGTTAACTTGTGCCAACAGAATTTTATTTTAATTAAAGCAATAAAACCTTAAATAATCTTACGAGGAACAAAGGCCCTTTCATTATCGTAGAAGTTTACAGCAGTTTACCTCTTTAAGCAATGTCACCTAGTTAGTCAAACCACATTCACTGGGAGACCACAATTTCATCAGCTGGGAAGAAGACAAAGGCCGGTTTCCAGAACTGCAACCTTGCCTCAGAGTCCAGCTTGCAAATCCATTCAGAAAAAGGGAACAAGAAACATTAGTGAATGCATCCAGTACCCACAGATTTGATGACTGATTGTCCATTTTCACATAGAGCCAACCCTATGGCATAAACAGCTGTCTTGGCAGAACACAGTCTCCCCTGTAGCACATACTGTTGGCATACATATACCAGTTAAGTGTATATTTTCCTCTTATAAAGCTTCTATCTACTTCAAAGCAAAAAGGACTCCACCAAACACTTTTCAGGGTACTCAGCTTCCCCTAAAAGTAGAGCTGCAAAGTGAAGGGCTGGGACTGGGCTTTATAGTACTTTATTTCAATAATCTCTATTGTCATTAAATTCAAGAGGTTGTTGTTGGAAATTTTCTGCACATTTTTCTTCACATTCTGTCTCTGAGGTCTTGATCCCAATTTAATTCATGCAATGAAGTATGACTAGCAACAAAATAACTGATGTTGCTTTGCTAGGTGTGTTGTTCCTTTACTATCTAATTTGCAGAACTGGCATCAGTGTGACAGAAACTGCACTGACGGCTTCCAAAAACCCACAAAATAGCTAGAGTCACATAATGCCCTTCACCACAGCCACAGTCCCTGGAGAACAAGCCATCCTAGTCTTGCTGTAAAAATCCTGACTTTGTGCTTCCATTCATCCATCATGCCTGCAATGGCACTCACGGGACTATTAGAGTTACTGGAAACAATTTCTGCCTATATACCATGTCTACTGTTTCTCCTTTGGTGGGAAAGCTAAGCAAGTGAGCTGAGAAAGAATCAGCAAAAATCAGTGCACTTCTCACCTGGAGGCAGGAAGAGTCAATGCAAAGTCAGAGGGAGATCAAGAAAAGCCTTGTGGAGTCCCTAGGAACAGCTGCAAGCAGGAGACTGAGGAAGGGAAGTACAATGACTAGAGAAAAACACACTGATTGTGGGAATGAAAGTGCTGCAACTGCAGAAAACCATCATCAGTGGGTGACAAGAGACTGCTAGGTCTTGCACAACTAGGTTAGACCAGGGAACATTTTAATCCTGTAATGAGGCTCAAACTTCAGGAGCTACACTGTATGCTATCTTTAAAGAAACTGAAGGGCCTCTTGCCACCCCAAAGCTCATTTTAACACTGTGCAGTGTAAGACAGATACCCATGAAACGGACCAACGTGTGATTTGGGACAACAGCCAGCTTTAAGCATTTACATAGATATTCTTGCTTAAAGATATTCAGTTTTAGTCTATCTTGCTAACAAGAAATACATACTTTACAGATTGTAAGAATCCAATAAGTATGTAGATTTAAAGAATTTAGCAATCGTGTCACTTAGAATTCAAAGCATCAGTCATTTATGTTTTTATTTGAATGATATTGTTTACTGATAAATTAAGGGTGCTTTTTAAAGTCAATATCTGCCTTGAGAAAAGATAAGTCTGTCTGAACAGCTGCCTCATCCTACTTACAGAGATCCATGAACAGCAGCACTACATGACCTCTTTCTCACAGATGTATTTCTTTGAGGTAAGATAAATTTATAGTTGTAGCAGCACCTAAACCTACAGTAATTATTGTAAATAATTTTCTAAGTCTCTTTATATATAATTTTCATATTCACAGTGAGGTGCACAGCAATGTTAACAGCTCTCTAAAATTCAGCATACTTAGCTTTGAAAATATTACTTGCTGTACTTTTTCATGTCCAAGTTTTAATTTCCATGCATCTACTCCACACTTCCTCACTTTAGCTTGCTTAAACACTGGTTTTTACTGTTGGTTAGACACTCCAGAAAAGAACGCTCTTTTTGGACCTAGGCAAACAATAGATTTGCACTTCAGGTACTTTTTAATTGTTGAAAATAGGATTTAAAATTGAATAGACTTATAAGACTCATATCTGAAATCATGACAGTGATGGGACCCAAAACCACTTGGAAATTAGCCTTACAAAAATGCTCAGACTCTATTAAAAAGGTCAGGTAAAATTGAAGAGGAAAGGAGTGCAAAGAGAAGGGAAAATCAGTTAATAGGGAATTTAGGAAGCACTTTTATAAAGTGTTCAAACACAAAAATCCTGTGTGCCATTGTAATACGAAACTTTAGTGATTCAGTGCAATAACTGGAAATGCAGAAGTCTCTTTTTATTATGAAGGATGTTTATGTGAAGAGCGAAAGAGACAAGAGAAAGCAACGGCTAAAGAATACTTGATGGGCACTTTAATCTTCTATTAATATGCAAATTTTGTTCTTTCGGACCCTAGAAAGAGATATGTTTTTTCATAGGCTATTTGAAAAGTGTCTTACTCTCCCACAGGTCCTTCTTGTATGAATCCAAGTGAAACACTGTATTTATGCTAATTCCCCAGATATTCCTGTATGCACCATTTTCTTTTTGAAATTATATGGAGTTTATTGAACCACATTTGTAAAACATTCCACAGCTGATTTCATTCTAAAGATCTCCTTTAATAAAGCCGAATCCCCTGTTGATCTGTGTCATGTGAGGATGTTAAGAAAATCGTCCTGAACCACAAATGAAGAAATTAAAAAGTCTGTATGAAAACTTGGACATGAGCTTCTGACAAAAAATGGATAATTTTATCTTCATAATCAGCCTTAGTCACATATGTGCCCCCGGAAATACACAAAAATATTTGAAATAGTATTACTTTCTTTAGTAAATGCCACTTTTCAGAGCAGAAGCAGCTTTAGTGCAGAAGTAACATATTTATTGGTATATATTAAAAAATGTATTTCCTGATTTCCTTTATACCCGGTCATAAATGCCACTTTCATAGTGAAAAAAAATAAAAATATAAACAGGAAAATCTTGCTTGCTGCTGTCGAAAGGGAAACTAGGAATTTTTTAAAAAATTTTTTTGTTGTATTTGTATACTTGAGCTCCTTCCTATTCAGCCTGCAGCAAGTTAATCATGTTCTCTTTTTATTTTCTGTATAGAAAGGACCGAACAGGATTATGAGTTGAAGTCTGCTTCTCTGGTAAGACTCCCTCACCTTCTGTGGGTTTACTCATGACTAAGGAAAACAGGTTTAGCTCTAAAAAGGGCATGTGGAATTAGGAATCATCATGAAGTTTCAAGCTTTTTTATCTTATTATTTGAAAAGCTGTAATGATTTGATCTGACTTTCCACTGTGAACCCTTTTTGGAACAGATCCCATGTGAATGCCTTCTTGCTCAGATCCCTCAAGAAATGACAGCTTTGGCTAGGGATCTCTTTTGGCCTTTATGAATTGGGGATAACTCCATCACTGTGAAATGTAATACTTTTGTACAGCTATAAAACTGGTGAAGGAAGGAGACTTATGCACTGAAATTCCACCAACATGTCCCATTAAAAAAAAAATACTACATTACCTTTTATCTCCAGGCGCAATATGGAAAGTTAAACAGGGGTCCAAAACATGACCATGAGAAAAGACAGTCTTTCCTAGGACTACAGACAAGTGTTAGAGATTCATTTGATTTTATGTTTTTTTAACATATTACTCCAATGTTTGTTATTTGCCATTATAGAGAGGACACATATCATAAACCTCTACTTGTGCTGGCATGTTTGATGTCATTATTCAATTTAAGGACAATGCACAAGAATTTAAATTAAAAAGCAACATAGATTTTTCCCTCTGAAAAACATATATTAATCAGAAGCAGTCATTTTTCAGGTTTTACAATGTATATGATAAGTAAAAGTAAAGAGAGCAAAGCCACAAAGAACATAAAGGTACTGCAGGAAGTGAATTCGTCATTCTCAAAAGAGTTCATGTAGTGTGATATGCTGCACCCAAGATCCAGGAGAGCAAGTTTCACCTGTGGTCAAAGCTTCCTGGACTTCATCCTGCTTCAGCTGCCTGGAGATGACTTTGACACAGTTAAAGACACCATTCTGCCTTTCAACAAAAGAAGGGGCAAATTTTGGACCAAAAAAGGAGTCAGGACAGGTAAGGTAAATGCAGAATTGCGTAAGCTGAAAGCCACTGATTGTTGAGAAGGACCTTAACAGTGACAGTAGCTCTTGCAATTCTTTTTACCTAAAGACAGTTTTAACAAAAAAAATTAAAAAAAAATTAAAAAAAAAAAAAAAACCCAAAAAANTCTACAGAAACTAGACCAGGAAAGAACACAAACACCCCCCTTCCCCCCAAAACAAAACAGAACAAAACAAAAAAATTGAAAAAGAAATTAAAATGTGGCCACAATCAAACAGTTTAGTTTCTGTGTGTTTTTAAAACTGTTGCAGTGAGGATAATATGGATGGAGGCTGAAGTGGTGTTTATGTCCTGTGTGAGAGTAACACTCTAGAAAAAAAGTTTTTTTGTTCTGGTCCATTATCAGTATTCCTCAATGGGTAACTAATTGACTCATGCACACATATAACTTCAATGGCCACATTCAGTTATAACATCTGCCCCTTTCCACGCAAGACCTTCCTGCCTCCAAAGCAGGAGGAACTACACTGCACATGGTCTATATCTTGAGCTGTCGCTCTCTGAATTTGGTATATTTAATCAACGTGGGCTCAGTTTCTGACTGAAACCACAAAGTTTTGTAAACTGTACCACTTAGGGACTGTTTAGGGGTGGCAAACCATGGGCAAATGAACATGACAGACTGTTAGGTTACGTAATAAAAGATGGTCTGCATGTCCACAAAGAAGCATAGAGATAATGGCAGGAGGGGGAGCTCAA
>VYXH01006323.1:57299-107591 GCA_013397275.1 Burhinus bistriatus | reverse complement strand
GGGGAGGGGGGGGGAATGCAAACATGGTATAGATCTTAAAAGGGGGAATAAACAAGAGGGAAAAAAGAGTTATCCTAACATAGGCTTATAAAAAGCCCACATCACTGACTGTAACCCCCAGAGGGAAGGACTGCAGAGTGTTTCTCCAGCTTTCTCTTTCAAACTTATCCCATCGTCTTTTCACTCCCTGCTTCCACAGTTGTGCTCTATTTTGTTTCCTCTCCTCTCCCTCTTCTGTATCCCACCCTCTGCTTTTGCCCACATCCACCGTTTTACTCGCTCTGTGTTCTCTAGTGTTTTCCAGGATGAAGAGCCCTTCCCGGACCGTTCTTCTTTCTCTTCCAGGGTACAACCTCTCCGTCCTGCCAATGCAGTTACCAAAGCAGTAGAGCTCCACGTTGCCCCTTTCCTTTTCAACAGCACTAGGCTAAACCCTCAGTTTGGACGAAGTACTTAAAGACATGCATTTCTTTAACATGTGAGCAGTCCCACTAAAAGCGGTGGAATAACTGGGGTGTTAAGAACCACGGGTTTATATGCCTGCCCAGAAGAGAAGCTCAAGCATTAATTCCTTTTTATTCCCAAGCTGACTTTACCCCAACCATTACTGTTGTGTTCAGGTCCTTTTCCTCGCCTGCACACAAACCCAGGCTCCTCTCGTGCCTGTCCTAGCAGACACCCAGCTGTGGAGAGTCTGACCTCCTGCCTCCATGAGTCCACACACTGGTGTGGACAAGCTCAGCTTCACTTCATGGTGCCTGGGCTCTGCAGGGCACCTGGGGCTGGCAGGGCCAGCCTCCCCAGGGGTGGTGGGCAGAGGGCATTTGTGGTTCTCGGCTGGTCTCCATCCCAAACTGACCGTGTAAAGGGTTTTTGTGTGGCTCTGGTCGCCTGCCTGCGCTGACAATAGTCCCCTTCGAGGTGGCGTGCACCCCAAGGTTAGGAGCCACGATGGGGCTGCATGACCAAGTGAACCCCACTCCACTGTGTCCCGGGCGCCCACGCAGAGGACAGACAGGGGAACAAATGAGTTACAGTTTACTGAGAGATTTGGTGGGTTCAGGGGCTTGATACATTGCACATCAAGCCTCCACGGGCCTTACTGTGTGGGTCTTTGGATGAATTCCTCACATTGCATTAGAATTAGAGCAGAAGCCCACCAGGACAAAATCCTGCCCCTCACTGCACCCGGGCAGCCCCCTGGACATTGCAGCATCTTGTATAGGAAGGAACTGAAGGAAAAGAACTGCACTTTCCTTTCTTTTGTGAGGATAATGAGTTCTTTTCAATTAAACCAAGAATCAGCATCGCTATTTGAATTGTACATTTTTACATTGAGTACAAAGTCTTTAATGTCTTTCCAATGGAGAGTTATATAGAGTGTTAACAGAGCTATCTGTTAGGCAACAGTTCCACTGGAAAAGCAGAAAGTGAGTTTAGATGGCGATAAAACGCAGTACTTTTTTTTTTTTTCTCTTGATGTCTTCACTAAAGAGTGGAAGCTTCTCTTGGGATCTGTTATTTGGAATATAATCTGAACTACTCTCTGTCAGAATACTGACTCTCTGGACCAGAGAGATCAGGCTAGCACCGAAAAAATAAACCCCTTTTTCTCCCCTAAGCCAGAAAATCCTGTAAAATTATTTTAGTAACACTAGCGACCTAAAGCAGAGAAAAAGACAAGAAGCTGTTCACCTTGCCCAGATTTTGAAGGAGGGAGCAACATATCCTTGCAGCACAGTTTATTACTGATGGGTTAAAATCATTTGCTGGATCAGAAGTATTTCCCTCTCCAGGAGATGCTGATTGCGACAGTAGGCTTCCTATTTGCATATCGCACAGTGCAGCTCAGTTAGTTGGGTTTGAGGCAATCACATATTAGAAGGCAATTTGGAGAAAATTACATATAACTTCAGATGTCATTCACAAAGGATAGGGTAGTGGCATCTGTTTCTCATAATGTTTGAAACATTACACGTTTCAGACCAGTGCTGTTTCTTTAGAAGTAAACCATATAATCTCTGGATTTTTTTTAAATTAAACATGGTACATCTAATTTAGGATATTGTTATTCTAAAAAAGACAATGCTAACTTTTTTTGACCTTCTCTGTGGTGTAAGTTATTGTTGGCAAAGTCGATTTTGGTCTCTTTTTCTGATCCAGGAGTGTATTTCATGATTATAACTTTTAAGTGGTGACTAGACCTCTGTGTTCTAGATAAGGTCACAAAAATAATTTATCCAAGGCATTTGACAAAGAAAGGAAAAATTGCCCACTTTTCCCATCAAACATAATTACCATTTACCACATCTAAATGAAGCACTTGTTGCATCTTTACTGGCGAACCAAAAGCCGCTATGAATCGGTTTATTTGTCCATTAGCAGAAATCTGGTGCAGGGAAAACAGAGGAAATGGGCTTTATAATTAACCCTCTTAGTGCTCCAAGAGAAAACTGATAGATCTGAAACTTATGCCGCCCGGCAGACACTTTTTTTCTTTTTCTTTCTTTTTTTTTTTTTTTATGAATGACAGAAAGCCATAAGGCAAACCTCCTTCCCTTCTCACTGGAGCGCACAGGGTCTGGAAGTGGGCTGGAGAGATGACACAAGGGCAGGGGAACAGGCAAACCCAGAGCCGGGCTCCGCAAGTTTATTCAATTAGGTATTAAATGTTTGGAACAAGGTTTCATTTGCCAACAGCTGTATACAATCATTTGTGGTTTTGAGGCCAGGGTAATTGGCATGTTATGAGCTTTTGCCTCAGCTTTTGGCATCTGGCTGAAAACCACATGGGAAGAAGGAAGGCTCTGCACAGGGCTCAGCCAGGAGCTGGCCCCGGGGAGCAGGAGCTCAGGAGGGCAGAGAGCTGCCAGTGAGCAAACCTCATGCAGGTCTACTGGGTACTGGGCAGCTGGTGCCCACCAGCACTTCTAGCAAGCTCTGATGAGCGGGAGAAGGAGTCCTTGCTAGACTGCATTCTACCAGAGCCAAGATTGCTTCACGTGCACAGATTTTCACTAAACATGACTGTTTTCAGGAAATTGACTGAAGCGCCTTGCTAATTGGAAGCAGTGGGAGAATTTTATTTTCCATTGTGTGCTTCAGTCCTGAGCCATCCAGCAGTCACAGCTAAGTCGATACAGCTTGAAAACTGCCACCAGCTTTTATGCAGCGGTGACACGACCTCCCTGGCCTCCCTCTGAGCAGCACAGGATGCTCTCTCTTCATGCCATGTTTCCTTGCAGGGCATACTAGGAACTGTGCACACCCTACTCCTTGCATCCTCTCTCCCCATTCTGCTTTTTTTCACCTTTCACCAATTGCATCACCTCTTTGCTACAGGATGCTCTTTGGGGAAGCAATGGCCTTTTGCTACACATTTGTACAAAGCCCAGCACAGCAAGACTTATCTAGGTCAAGACTCTTTGACACCATTGCAACATAACCATTACATGCTAATAACACCGTGGTGGAGACATGCTTCATCATACTATGAGTATCACTAGATAGTATCATACAACCCCTTTTACAGTCACCTACAGCCATTTACTTACTGCTTCCTATTAAAGGGGAGTCAACCTTGAACGGTTCCTCTGGCTCGCACTGTCTTAACCAACATCAGGTCCTGGTTTCTTAATTGCTTACATCTTAAAGAGATGTCCTGTATCCTGTAGAGAAGCTCTCAACTGATGTCTAATCATTAATTAGAGAAGAAGAGAGCTGAGACACACAGTGCTATTCTGCCTTGGTGTTCTTTAGTTAGACTAATGGATTCCTTTTTCCCTGTGGTGCTCAGAGCTCTTTACAAAGAAAGAGGAACATTGCTATTGCCATTTAAGAGGTGAAAAAGCTGAAGTGCAATGAAGCAACATGTCTTGCCCACAGTTACACAGCAGATCAGGGACAGTCACTGGGACTACATACAAACCCACCAAAAGCTGTGTCATATCCATGCCCCTAAGTGAGAAGTCTTAATAACAAGAGAAAGTATAATTTATCCCATATATCTCCAAGAATCGATGCCAGTTGTTTTGGCAGACACTCACGTGCTGTTTGGTTTGGGTGAGCCTGTTCTTAACACGTGCTCAACTACTTGTTAACGGGATGGAGAGATGCAAATGAAAGTCATCAGGCTTCACAATAAGCAA
Organism: Burhinus bistriatus; assembly: GCA_013397275.1. Taxonomy (NCBI): domain Eukaryota; kingdom Metazoa; phylum Chordata; class Aves; order Charadriiformes; family Burhinidae; genus Burhinus; species Burhinus bistriatus. The sequence goes on along the minus strand of VYXH01006323.1, from coordinate 103,443 downwards.
ACTTCACCCCTTGATCACAGCGCAGTGTGTCCCGCTCCTGACAGCTGAGGTTTTATGGTGGGTCAGGTGGACAGCAGATGTTCACCTGCTTAGCTACAGTAGCGGTAAAACTCTTAAAACAACCGGAGAACAAAAAGGGGCCATCTACTCGAGCTGCTTTGCAATCAAACAGGAGCCCTTCAGATGTATTTGTCTGTATGTCTCATCTAATTTCCTCTCAGTAAACTCAAGCAATGGAGCCTCCGCTCTTTTCTTAGGCAAATAATTTCTTTCTGCGCTAAGACTCTGCTTCTCTGATGCGGCTTTCCTCCCCCACCCCACACGGCTAATTTAACTTTTCCCTTCTTACCCATGCTCATTGGTGTGGATGCAATATACACTCCAAAATGTCATCATTCACCCTTACAATCGCACTGTTATGCTTGCTCATCTGGAGTCCATCTGTGGGGTGTTGGTAATGAACTCCAATTACACCAGAGAGTAGGAGGATCGAGGGCTGAGGAGCATAGGAATCCCGACTATTGCACTGAGATGGATGATCAAACCCTGTGCAATGGTTGGATCAGGATGCTGTAGCACTTCAGTCTGTTTTCCCTTTCTGCCACCAATTGTTTTAGTGACTCTGGGTAAAAACCTAAGTGACTTCGGAGCTTAGCTTTCAGAGTGCCTGTACCATGTTGAGAATAAACAGGACCGAAGCAAACAGCAGTATTGATCCATGTGGGTCTTCTGTGCTTAGTGGTCTCTGAGGAACTCGGGTAAGGATGCTAAGCTAATAGGACCAACAATTTTCTCCAGAGCATTTATACTGCCTATGGAGCTGCTGCGGTCTAAAACATCACGGAGCTGGTACCTACAAAAGTATCATTTTTAGTGAATTTGTATGAACAGAGACTGGCTTTTATGCTCAAAGCTAGTGTTAGGCAGCACATGGAGATATGTGGGATGTGAGCTGGGATTTAGTGGTCACACTTTCTGCTGAAACATCTGTCTGAAGCCCAGTGACAGACTGGCTGCTGTGAGCCTGAGGGAGATATGCAGTCATGCTTGCAAAGCTTTCCACAGCAGAGAGCTGCTGACCATGGGTAAGACAGAAAGGGACACACCAGTGTCCTGGTCACTGTACTCCCATGGGGTGAAGTTACTGCTGTCCATAGTGAGATGAAAGCTTTGCCTGGAAAAAAAAAAAAGTTAACAAGTTTTTCCTGTATGTATCTCATACGTAGCCCGAGTATTCTGCTGCTCGAGAGAGAATGCCAAATACATGTCATATCCTCCCAAGGAGGAAATTTGGTTAAAAAATGAAAAGATGTAGGCATATATCTCCTCTGAAAAGCAATAGGATTTATGCATCCCAATCTCTTTCTCATTTTGAGACTCTCACTCCACACATAGTCCTCAGCTATGCTTTATATGACCAGCTTCCCCCGACTTGCAAACTCACTCCCTGCTTTTGGCATTCATCAACAATAGGGATCAAAACTAGCCTACAACCCAGTGAAGGCAGGTTTCATGTTTGCCTTCCACATTTTTGTTTAGCTCTCTGCCAGAGCGCTGGAAAAAGCCTAGGCTGCAGCCTTTGCTCAGGACTGAGTTAATGAGGTCACCATGCGCCAGGATGGAGGTACATTGTCCTACAGTGACAGAGAAGTGGCCAGCTAAGCTGGAGACGGTTTGGACAAAAGGCACAGCGCTCAGCTGTGCTCACCTTCAAAGACACTAACCTTGCATACTTGCTCTTGCCTGGAGGAAGCGGCACTGGGACTCATGCCAAACAGTGGGAGCAGGATCTTACCCCTGATGTTCCTGTGGAAATGCATTTTCTTACATGCTGGGGAGGAGGGAGAAGAAGAGAGGGCATCACCTCAGCTGCTAAAGCTGAGGTCTTTAATAAGTCATCTGATGATTTCTCTGAGGATAAGCCAGTTAAGGAGGAAAAGCAGAGGAAAGAATTAGTGACCAAGTGCCACTAGCTTGGCAAAGCCATCCAAGAGTTGATAATTCAATAGGGTCTTTAAGAATTCCTTTGGTTTGCTTTTATTCATGTGCCACCACTATTCCCTTGTCATTAAGCAGCCTCTGGAAAAGCATGATTAAAATCAAAACCAAACCCCACCAGACAAGCAGGGAGGCATTTCTAGAAAGAGGATCCTAGCAGCCATGGCTTTTATAATCTCACGTGCTTCCTTATAAAATCAATAGGATCTGCTCTTTCTCTTCCCTGTATTGAAAAGCTTGTGGAGTTGAGGATGGTTTTTATGCCTAACAGGACATGCTGGGTTTGGCCTGCACAGCCCCTTTTCCTCATCCCTCCTAATCGTCCTTGCATTTCCTTGCATTAGTTTGCACTCCTCTAACTGCTTGTAAACCAGAACTCTGGCAGCAAGTGTATGAAATCTCAAATGGGTTAGAAGCTTCATGAGTGAAAATACAGAGGTGTCCTTGCAGACCTCAAGTCCACTGAGATGGCAGGATGAATTATGGAAAGGTTCAACCTTTGGGCTGTAATTTATTTTTAAGTTCATAAATATTTATACTGAATTATATGCTGGCATCACAACTGCTGTTAAAACTTGGCGCATAGGAGTTGTCCAATTATTCACTGCTTCTCATGGTACAGGGATGAGGGTCTCCAACGAAAGGATTGGGTACCAGGATATGAACTAAAGGGGGTGCTTCTTCTGCACAACACTGAGTTTAAACTGTGGAGTTCACCGCCAGATGAAGCTGCAAGGGCAAATGTTTAAGTAGGCTCAGCAAAAGCACTTGGGAAAGACTGGCCTATGAACAATGATTAAAAAGAACAATACAGATGGCTGAGAGGGTTGGGGTTGTTCAGCCTGGAGAAGAGAAGGCTCTGAGGAGACCTTATTGCCTCCTTTCAGTACTTAAAGGGGGCTTGTAAGAAGGATGGGGACAGGCATTTTAATGGGGCATGTAGCAGTAAGACAAGGGATAATGGTTTTAAACGAATAGAGGGTAGATTCAGACTAGATAAAAGGAAGAAATTTTTTATGATGAGGGTGGTGAAACACAGAAACAGGTTGCTCAGAGGGGTGGTAGATGCCCCATCCCTGGAAACATTCAAGGTCAGGTTGGATGGGATTCTGAGCAACCTGACCTGGTTGAAGACATCCCTACTCATTACCAGGGGGTTGGACTAACTGACCTTTAAAGGTCCCTTCCAACGCAAACTATTCTATCATTCCATGATTCTAAGGAAGAGTAGACATACAGAGAGCTCTGAGCAGGCTGGAGGGTTGGGCCAACAAGGGCAGTATGAGGAATTGGACTGTACTTTGCTAAAAATATTCATGACTGAATTTGAAGGAGCCCTGTATAGCCCAATCTAGACCCTTCTCTCCATAGACCAGAGGATGTCCAGAGGCAGGGACCCAGACTTTCTCAGATGCTGTGGATTCAAGCCCAAAACCAGAAAGTCAGGCCAAGGGGAGGATCCTTCTTCATTTGTCTTGCTGCTTTTGTTTTTCTAGGTACGTGCTACTACCCCTTGGCAGAAATGGTGTATTGGGCTGGGTATATCCAACTTGAAACTGTGCATCACTTTTTGTATTCTTAAGATCCCTTTGCTGTAAAACCCCATTTTCCTTTCCAAGGAGGGTGACTGTAAATTCAAACTTCACACCAGAGGTAGGGCAGGCTTTTGACACAGCCATGCAGTCATTAGGATAAGCTATATTCTTCAGATGAATTGTTAGCAGGTGCCCAGGAAAAAAGGAATCAACAGAAAGCAACAGGGAATAAGAAGGAAACGAGATGCATGTCCTGAACATTACTGCTCCCATCTTTAAAGCTGTCTCTTGTACGTGTGCATGTCTGTGTACCACATATTGCTGAGCTGGAGTTGAGTGCTTAGCAGATAGTGTTACTTGCAAAACCACTGCCCCCAAAGGACCATCTCCGATCAATCTAAAATGACTGTGGGTTCACTGAAGTGCCTCATGACTTACCTGAGATGGCAGCTCTCTCTGTAATGGCAATAACAGCATGCAAGCAGGGAAAGGAGACAGCCGAGCGGAAGGAAGGCTGGTGTAAGTGGATCAGCTCTGCGTACACCTCATGGAAAGAGCCCTTCACAGAGTGACCCTCAGGCCATGGCAAGACGGGGCCTCCACAGGTAGCACCACCTTTGCTCTGTTGATGTCAAGGGATCCACGTTGAGTTATGTGAGCTTGAAGGTGCAGCCTTCTGTTACATTGCCTTTGTTAATAAAATAGCTGGTACAGTAGATAGCATCCCAGGCTCTCAGTCCTCTTCATTTCAAGGCCTTTGTCCTCACCGGGGCAGTGATATGGAACAATGACTGCCTGGGTTTGTTTCTGGGCCAAATAAAAGCTTGATCTGTGGCGTGCTTCAGGGGATGCCGCTGCGGCTCGCAGGCTTTCATCTCATGACCTACCTGTTCTGTCGGCCCTGCCTGCAAAGCCTGTGTAACTCTTTGTGTTTGTTCTCAAAACAAGCATGCCAATACTCTCTCTTGGGTTTTTTGTTTTTTTTCCATAAGAAAACGGGGACAGAAGAAGACTGTGCTAACAAGCCATTGTGAGCACGCTTAGCCGAGAGAAGCCAACAACAACAGGGGCACCACTTTCAGGCTTCCTCACAGCTCTGCAGCAAACTGCGGTGAGCAAAACAGCATATTCGACGTGGAAAGAGCCAGTGGCGGGGTTTGTTTTATTAAAAAATGCTGCCCTTGTGTCCTGCAGGCGCTGGTCACAGTGAAGCCAGGGACCTGGCTGTGAGCTTTCCCCAGCTCTGTCACGGCCTCACTTCACCAAACCTAACACAATTCCTCTACAGGGTACTGAGGTCGGTGTCAGGCACAGGTGGCTCCTGTGTGAGGCTGGGGGTTGGAGGACACCTGGGTTTCTGACCACCTTCCTTGCCTCTCCTGGGTTACGTGGAAGCTGCCGGGGCAAAGGGATAGCCCTGTCTGTCCCACAAGCGCAGGGAGGAACCTCCTGCCATAGGACTGGGGGCAGTTGAGCAGAGGCCCCATGGTGGCTGTGCGAGCCCCTGCTCTGAGAGAGACAGCCTGAAGTCAGCAGAGACAGAGGTCCTAGTCATAGAATCATAGAATCACCTAGGTTGGAAGGGACCTTTAAGATCATCAAGTCCAACCACAAACCTAACACTGCTAAAATCACCACTAAACCATGTCCCTAAGCACCATGTCTACCCATCTTTTAAATACCTCCAGGGATGGTGACTCAACCACTTCCCTGGGCAGCCTGTTCCAATGTTTGATAATGCTTTTTGTGAAAATTTTTTTCCTAATACCCATCCTAAACCTCCCCTGGCACAACTTGAGGCCATTTCCTCTTGTCTTGTCCCTTGTTACTTGGAAGAAGAGACTGACCCCCACCGTGCTACAACCTCCTTTCAGGTAGCTATAGAGAGCGATAAGGTCTCCCCTCAGCCTCCTCTTCTCCAGGCTAAACAACCCCAGTTCCCTCAGCTGCTCCTCGTAAGACTTGTGCTCTAGGCCCCTCACCAGCTTCGTTGCCCTTCTCTGGACTCACTCCAGCACCTTCATGTCTGTCTTGTAGTGAGGGGCCCAAAACTGAACACAGTATTCAAGGTGAGGCCTCACCAGTGCAGAGTACAGGGGGATGAGCGCTGAGTCCTAGTCCTGGGTGCGCAGCTGCTGGCGGCTGTACCCGACTGTACCCTGTGGTCTGCCTCATACATCTTATGCTTTGTATTCTTGATTTGCCCTCTAACCTCTTTGAAATGTCTTTTCTAATGTCTAAACAGTACTCAGAGTGGGACTCTCACAGGTTTACCATCCAAATTATAATTATACCCAGAGACAATACTAAGGTTGAGAAGTGAAGTACTCAAAAGTTAGGAAACATTATTATCATAGAATCATAGAATGGTTAGAGTTGGAAGGGACCTTGAAGACCATCTAGTTCCAACACCCCTGCCAGAGTCAGGGACCCCCCCCACTAGCCCTGGTTGCTCAAACCCCCATCCAACCTGGTGTTGAACACTTCCAGGGATGGAGCATCCACAACTTCTCTGGGCAACCTGTTCCAGTGCCTCACCACCCTCAGAGTGAAAAATTTCTTCCTGAGATCTAATCTAAATCTACCCTCTTCCAGTTTGAAGACAGAAGACATTACTCCTCATCCTATTACTTCATGCCCTTGTAAAAAGTCCCTCTCCAGATTTCTTGTAGCCCCCCTTCAGATACCGGAAGGCTGCTATATGGTCTTCCTGGAGCCTTCTCTTCTCCAGGCTGAACAACCCTAACTCTCTCAGCCTGTCTTCATAGGAGAGGTGTTCCAGTCCTCTGATCATCTTTGTGGCCCTCCTCTGGGCTCGCTCCAACAGAATTAGAATTAATATTGCCTTTGTACTTTAACACAAAGAGAGCTCAGCCTTCCCGTGGTGGCTGCTGTGGTTTCTGCACAGCCTGTTTGCTGTGAGTGGGAGAACCCAGAAGCAGTTTTTTTGGGTGCCCTCAGTAACCCCTCGCTGCTCCCACAGGGACTTAAAACACAGGCAGCACTCCACACTCCCATGGCAAAGCAGTAACACAGGGCTGGCCGAATGCATTGGAGGTATGAGCCCTTCTCATGGCTGTGCCCTCCCACCTCCCCTGCGGCTGCGGGAGCACGGCACCAGATGGCCACCAGGCCAATGGGGATGAGGAGCTGATGGATGGAAGATAACTCAGCTGAAGCTAATGATGATTTCTAGCCCGGATCATTTCCTGGCGTGGCTGTGCCAAGCCTGGAGCGGTGGTACAAAGGTGAGGATGAGAGTGAAGACTAAGCAAGAAGAAGGGCTTATGTTGGCTTTGCTCCAAAAAAAACGCTCTACCAACTTATGCAAGCAGCAATGCTTGCGTGACCCCCTCCCGGAGCCTCTTTTTGCCTTTGCAGCTCCTTTGCCAGTGTTTTTTTGCCATGTTACTTAACATGTTAAGCAAGGATGAAGGCAGGAGGAGATCTAGTGAAGAGAAGAGACGTCATGGTGCTGAGTCCTTCCTGCTCAGCACCTCAGAGTTGTTAAACACATCACTCCAGCCAAACATTTTGCAGTCACTGCTTCGCTTCCTCATTTTTTGAGTGCTTTCAAGTCCTTGCTCCAAACCACAAGAGCACTTGGATTTCTAGAAAAAAATGCCATCGGATTTTGACAACACAGCCATTAGTCCCTAGTATCCTCAGGTATGGCTAACCTGTTTCACCAAAAATTCAGTCTGGGGCAACCCCCAGGAATGTAAACTTTCAGCCCACAAGGTGAAGTGTTGGCAACACTGATAAATACCTCAAATCAGGCTCCTGGAATGGGAAGCATTTGGCAAGCTTGTAAGAGGCGAAATCAACCCACAACACTCGAGAATAAAGCTTGTCCCTATAAATAATAAAAAGGAGCAGCTGCTACCTAAAAAAGTCAGAGCATGATGCAAAAATGTCCTCCAGGGTATTTGTATTGCAAGAATTGGCGTACAGCTGGAGTGAGCGTACAAAAGGCCCCTTTGAAGCTATTTAGGCGTTACTTGTGCTTTAACATGAGGGTGGCTGGGCTTCCATGTGCAGTGTGGAAGGCTGTGTCCCTCCAGCACTCCTTTTTCCAGGGAGAGAGGTGCAGAAGTGCACTACCTGAGGTCTGTTATCCCATTTTCAGAAGTGATTCAGGCATCTATGTCCCCACAGCTTAGATTCAAAATCTAGGTGACTAGACTTCTACATCGCTGTGGTCTGGTTCTACTTTAGCTTGCAGCTGAAGTTATAAAAGTAATGTAAGTACAAATGCCAAATATGAATTTATTCCAAATCTTCGGGAAAATTTGGCCCTGGGTACCAGTGTGTGTTAAACGTGGTGTGCTTAGTACCCAGCACCTGCGAAAAACTGGCTGTCAATTTGTGTGCTTCATTGTTGGTTCCCGTGGCTGAGGATGTTTGCCCTGCACATCCCTTTCTGTGGCTGGCAGCAACAATGAAAAGGAATTACTCCTTCCTACAAGCATTTGGTAGGGGATAGAGGGCATGAGAAAAGACACAGATCACATCAGCTGTAACCAGTGAAATCCATTTTTGTTCCTCAGCCCTCCTGCCGCCAGGGTTGGAAAGCCTTGTGTCCAGGTGAGGCTGTTCTACTTTGGTTGGCCAGTCTGACAGAGAGACAAACTTGTAGATGAATGGTGCTTGGCACCATGGTAAGGGTCCCCCCTGTTTTGGCAGACTACACGTTTTAGGGTGCTGCTTTCCAGCAGCTTGGAGCTTGATTGAAGTTAATCTTGACTACATGCATAACTCTTGCTATTGCCTTTTATGCATGGCCTGGGTTCAGCTGGGATAGAGTTAATTTTCTTCCTAGTAGGTGCTGAGTTTTGGATTTAGTAGAAGAATGTTGATAACACATATTGTTTTAGTTGTTGCTAAGTAATGTTTATATTAAGTCAAGGATTTTTCAGCTTCCCATAGAAGCTGAGAGGGAGCATAGACAGGACAAGCTGGCCAAAGGAATATTCCATACCACAGATGTCATGCTCAGTATATAAATGGGGGTTGGCCAGAGGGCAGGAATCTGCGATCACCGCTCGGGATAGGATGGGCAATCGATCATCTGTTGGTGAGCAATTGTATTGCATCATTCATTTTGTATATTCTTTTATCATTATTGTTATTATTATCTTCTCTTCCATTACTGTTCTATTAAATCATCTTTATCTCAGTCCACGAGGTTTCCTTTTTTCTGATTCTCCTCACCTATCCCACTGGGAGTAAGTGAACGGGTGCATGGTCCTGGTTGCTGCTTGGGGTTAAACCACGACAATGCACTCTCATTCTTTTTTTTGTTGCTTGTCTTTTCTTCCTTTGTTTTTCCTTCCACATCAGAGCCACCACATCCTTGAAGTGGGAGGAGAGAAATGAAAAGAAAACATTTAATACCTCAAGTGTTTTTAAACCACCAGCAATCGGTAGAAGCCTGAAGAGGTCATGCCTGGAAATAATCCAGCTGCTGAACTCCTTATGGATGTCACCTTTCCAAGAGCAGTGCCATTTCCTCATAGTGTGGGTGTACTTATTTATTATGTCATTAAAGCTGTTTTCTTTTGGGCAGCCTTTAAAGACCTTCCCTGGGGATTCACCAGGCTGGGCAGCAAGCCAAGTGGAACCCCCTAAAGTTAAGTGCTCAGCTCTGTTGGACATGAACCACTTAATATTTTAAAGACAACAAAAGTGGTACAGATCCAATTTGTTTCCAGTAGGAAAGAAATAATGGGCAAGTAACACACTGAGCCCATCACAATGGACAAGCAATGCCATAGGGACTCCCCCTTCTTCAGGCAAGACCAGTCTGGTACTGTATGTTCATAACTAGAAGTTGAGATTACAGACCCTGCACTCTGCCTGCCATGGCTCCAGAGAGGCCAAGACTATTGCTTCAAATCCTGTGCCCTATCGCTCTGATGTGCTTTTACTGCTGTTAAGTTCCATCATCGCTGCAAACCTTGCCCCCATCCTGCTCACAGTGCTCATATTTTGATGCCGTGTTTCTTAGATGCAGTCCTCCAGAGCTCATGGGACAAGGCTGTTCATAATTCACTGTCCCCAGGCCAGGTGACAGCAGAGTCACATCTGGCACAGGTTCTTCCTCTTCCAAGATACTCGGCCTGCTTTCATAGAGGGTTGTCACCATGGATTTTGAAATTTGCTTTCCACAGACCTTCAGCTGGGTTAAACTCAGTTGCTGGCAGGTTAGCAGAGTGCAACATATAGGATCAGCTGCAAAGCCTGTCGAGGGACAGGAGGAGACTCCCTGGATTTCAGCAGGTCCTAGATCCAGCCTAAGGGAGGGATGTCAGCACATTGTGTACCCCAGCTTTCACCACAATGCAGTGGGGAACAATGCTGAACACCAAGATGATGTGTTTTACCCCCAGCTGAAGCCAAGTGCTCAGGATCTCACAGTCCTAAGCGCAAAGGATGTTTCTCTTACCCTTCTGAGAGCTTTGCCCTGCTTGGTCCTGGATTAGGTTTAATGTCTGGTCCAGTTTTTCGTGTAATCTGCCTTGGTCTGTTCAGTGAGTTACAGTCCTGAAGGGCTGCCAACTTGCCAGGAGTGTTATTCCTGAAGGTCCTCTCTGATAGCAATGGAGTTATTCCATATTTGGGCTGGTGGAGGGCAGATCAGGATCTGATGTCTCAAGACAGTAGAACTCCCCATAACCACCCCCATATCTCTCAGATGGGACATCTGGGGCCTGGCGCTCCCTCTCAGCAGGTTGGGATGATGAAAGATACCCCACCTTTTACAACGCCGATTTGCCTGGCTGCTCTCCTCCCACACTGGGACGTAGCAGTGCAGAGGAGCTGGTGGAGAAAACCTGCAGCGGGGAAGGGAAGCTGCCCCCTACACTGGCAAACCGGGCCAGCGTGCCAGATCCTAGCAAGAGCCGCCGCTTGGAGAAGCAGGGGAGGAGGCACACGAAGAGACAAGACCAGAAACATAGTCGTCTGTGTTTTCAATGAATAAAACATGGCTGTCCTCACAGACAGAGGGTGAGGTAATAAGGACCTCTCTATCAAATATGTGTTTGCTCTCTGTTTCTTCTTGGTTTCAGGGGCTCATTTTGCAAATGGGTATGTGTATAGCTGGAGTTGCCATGTTATGGCTCACGCTGCTCAGGTTAACATCCTGCTTTTCTCTCTGCCAGGAGCCTGCCAGGGTTTCAAGTGTTCATGACTCAGCTGTAAATAGATGGTCCAAAGATCAGCTGGAGCGGCAGGGATGCTTCCCAGGGGCCAGGTCATGTGCTGGCTGGCTCCAATGGGAGTCATACCTCTTTTACGATCCAGCACCAAAGGGCTGGTGTTTGCGCAGCTGCACCTGCCTGGGGAGGACCAAGGGAAGACTTCGGCTACAGCAAAAGCCCCATGGCTACCCCAGTAAAACCATGCCACCAAGCAGGCACTGGCAGAGTAGCTGCATTTGCATCCAGCCAGTTCTGCTGGTGCTCCTACAGTGTTAAAAAAAAAAGTCCAAAAGGTCTGAGCTGGGCAGAGATTAGACCTGCACCCAGAGCACTTTGTGAGTACAGAAGTGCCAGCAGGCACCTCTCAAACAGGCAAGGACAGCAACGGCAGGCAAGGGACAGCAGTGACACTGCACTGCTGTGGGCATGCACTCTTTGGGCATCCCCACCAAGGTGTGTGATCTTGGTAAAGATGCAGGCTGTGACAGATGGGTATTTCTGCAGTGAAAGCCTCCTCTCTTCCCCATTTTTATCTAGTAACAGAAAAACAGTGGTGAGGAGCAACAGCTGGAAAAGTCATCCTGATGGTGGTGTTAGAAAGCCCTCAGGGATGGCAGGGAAGGGTGTCCCAGCGGAGCACCTGTGCCTGTGCCCTGCACCACCGTCCTGTCCAAGGGCGCTCTGCTTTGCAAATTGAGATGGATCAGCAGGGCCTTGGGCAAGGGATGCCTAACAGCAGCCAGGTGGTGTGCTTCTGCCATGCTGAGGCCTTCAGTGCAGATTGGCTGGTCTAGGCACATGGGGGAACCTCTGCATTGGTTTAAGGTGGGGTATAAAACAGAAATGTCTATCAGCCTTGCAGGCAGCTTCTTACAGCTCTCTGAAGGAGAGTTCAGTCTCAATCTTGTGTCACTCCAGCAAGAAAGCTGAAATTACACCTGCTAAGCACGGGGAGCAGGACAAAGCCTGTTGACAGATAGTTTTGGTGCCAAACTGTAGTTGGTTCACGCATTAAGAAATCCTGATAATAGTAAACACGTGAGTATTAAAAGAAAAACAATATTCTATCTGCACATAACCCCTCCTGTGCGATTGGCACTGGCAGGGTACTGCAACACCCTTCCTGCAACCCAGCTTCCCTGTCCTACAATCAAGATAGATGCACACACTAATTAAAAAAAAAAAAGCCTGGATAAGAAGAGCAGTGAAGGCAGGTATACAAAATAAATATTAGATTAGGAGAAAGAAGATGACGATGAACACAAGTATGAATTAGAAGTTAAATTATCATAAAAGGCAAAAGAAAATTTATCCTGTATCCATGGTAGAAACAAAGGGCAAGAATAAGTGGGGTTGAAATTAGGAGTAAAATGTACTAACACAGTAGTATTAGGCAGTACTTATCAGTAACACTCCAGGAAGATAGGTATGGTCAATAGTTTTCTCCTGATACTAGGCATAAATACTTCTTATGACCCAGCAACAAGAAAATTTTAACAAACCTTTACTAAAAAAGCAGTCATTTTTGAACCAGCAGGTAGGGACTGCTTGCATCCAAGAGTCTATGGTGGCTATGCTACGTTCTATGGATCTTTATGGGGATGTTTTCAGAGGACTAAGAGAAAATTAGTATTCTATTAGACTTGCAGAAGGGTACATTAGGCAAGCCAGGCAATTGCGACATTTCAGCTCATAACAATGGGTAGCAAGAGCTGGCTGGGGCAGGAAATGCTTAACAATGAGTTAAAGAGGAGTAGTGTTATGATTTAGTAGCAGCGCAGCTGAAAAGGACCGCAGGGTTGCACTGAATGCCAACCTGCTTAAGAGCCAACAATGTGCTTTCGTTGCTCTGGGCTGCATTGGGAGGTGCACAACCAGTCAACTAAGAGGCGTTATTATTCCCTTGTGTCCAGCACTGATGAGGTCAAATCTTGAATACTGCATCCCATTTAGGGTCTCCCAGTTCAACAGGGATGTGAAGAAACTGGGATGAGTCCAGCAGAGGGGCACAGCGATGGTCAGGGCTGAGGGAACATGCCCTGCAAGGAGAGCCCAGCGAGGCCCGGCTTGCTTAGTGCGATGTGGGGNTTTGTGGCCCTCCTCTGGACCGGCTCCAACAGGTCCATGTCCTTCTTATGCTGGGGGCTCCAGAGCTGGACACAGTACTCCAGGTGGGGTCTCATGAGAGTGGAGTAGAGGGGCAGAATCACGTCTCTTGACCTGCTGGCCATGCTGCTTTTGATGCAGCCCAGGATGCAGTTGGCCTTCTGGGCTGCAAGTGCACATTGCCGGCTCATGTTGAGCTTCTCATCTACCAACACCCCCAAGTCCCTCTCCTCAGGGCTGCTCTCAATCCACTCTCTGCCCAGCCTGTATTTGTGCATGGGATTGCCTCGACCCACGTGCAGGACCTTGCACTTGGCTTTATTGAACTTTGTGAGGCTGGCATGGGCTCACCTCTCAAGCCTGTCCAGGTCCCTCTGGATGGCATCCCTTTCCTCCAGTGTGTCAACCGCTCCACACAGCTTGGTGTTGTCGGAAAACTTGCTGAGGGTGCACTCAGTCCCTGCATCCATGTCGCCAACAAAGATATTAAATAATACCGGTCTTAATAGCTGACTATAGCTACCCAAAGGATAAAAAAGTTATAAAGGTAGTACTGCCAGATGACACAGCAAGGGGCGATGGACACAAAATGTGGCTTGGGAGTGGCTAGGGTTGGATATTAGGAAGAACCTCTTCACTGGATGAGGGGTAGGGCAGCCCTGGAAGAGGTGCCTGGGAGGCTGCTGAATCACCATCCTCAGAGGTCTTCTAGCCTTGTTAACAACGCCATGCCTGACTGACCTGGTGTTGGTGAAGTCTGTCTTGAAGCAGGAGGCTGGACTATATGATCTCCTGACAACATTTCCTATGATTTTTATGAATTAAGGTAAAGAGGTTTGCTAAATGAATCAGATATAGCTTTTTTCCATGGGATTGCTATTGTGACTGGCAGAGGCAGCAGCTTAATTTACTATATACTTTGGCACCCACGTGGCTTCCCACTTCATGATATACAACATTTGGGTCAAGAAATGTGAGGAGTGAAGAAAATCAGTGTGACACTTACTGATTGACTTGGAAGCTGGCTAAAAGAGAGATCTTGAAATGAAATGGTGGATGGGGAAGAGCAAGCATGCACAGCATTATGAAGTGGTGCCTTTCTGGCAAGTTTCCTTGCAAGAGTGGCGGGGGGCTTATTTAATGTTTCTATGAATAAGCTGGAAGATACACCACTAGCAAAGCCGGCAGATGATGAAAAGAAAGTGATAAGCATTAAATTAGGTGTGTTAGTCATCTGGAGCAATTTAGTTCCCCAGGAACACAACTGCAGCAAACGAGATATGGATTTTACAGTGCTTACATTGGGTCAGAGAGTGCAGGCACACAGGGGGAATCAGATCCTTCCCGAAACAACAGGAAAGCAGGGGGAGGTCCAGCTGCATGGTTAGTGGACAGGCAGATCTGAGAGTCACGCCGCAGCCAGGGAGGTCAGCGCTGCCCTGGGAGGCGAAAGGGAACCACCGAGCAAGAGGGAATCACTGCTGCAGCCCCTGTGGGAGCACCGTGCCCACTCCTGGGGTCTGTGAATCAGGAAGGATGCTGAAAAATTGGGGAGGATTCAGTGAAAAGCATGGGAATTAATGGACTCTTACATTAAGCATCTGCTTTAGCGTTGGCAAGATTAGAGCCCCAAAAAGTAAAATGCAGAGTTAACAGTAAGAAAGACATAAGCAGTGACGTATGAAAATCCGTTAATGTTAATAACTTAGAGCTGACAAGAGAGAAAAAAAACCCCAAACCTCCTCATTTCACCCCTCCCCCCGACACTTCTGCAGCTACCAATTGCTCTGCTTGAGCAAAACCTGACTAAGACTTATTTTTCCAGTCATTTGTGATTATTTGTCGTGGTTTTATACAAATACAGAAATTCATTAGTTTACAGAGCAGGGAAATGCTTTTCAAAAACTGCAGCTTTTAGAAGAACTTAAAGCAAATATTAAAAAATAATCCTTGTAGCTTTTCCTGTGCCCACTTCTTTCGGAAAAAAAAAAAAAAAAGCCAAAGCACTTTATTTCAAAATTAAGAAATCAATGATTACAAACATACAGGCATTTCCCACACCCCACCTTTCTACCCAGAGATTGTAAATGACTGAATACAGCGTGCTTTCCACAAAAAAAAAGAGAGATTCTGTTAGGTCCATTAATAGACATTTAACTTTAACAAGTGCCACTATAAACATTTCTCCAAAATTCACCGGGGAAACAGGATTTTGTCACTTTAAGAGCACTGCACGGCTCTGTGATACACTATGATGCCGGGTAATGATCTAATAGGTCTCACTGACAACAAGCTGGCACCCTGCCATGGCTGTGCAAAAACCTTCCTACAACTGAAAGCATGAGAAAACCTGCATATACCACCCTCTGATTTCCCAGCTAATAGAACTGCACAGACTAATGTGGTTGCAGCAGTCTCATACAAATAAGGCATGAGGTAAAGTGCTTAAGCCTGGACGTTAGCACTGATGCCTAATTTTTTTCATTTCAATCACCCAGAAATGTAATTGGGAAGTTGCTTCATTGTTCAGCCTTCAAAAAAAAAATGAAGGTACACTTAAAAAGAAAACAAAATCACGTAGTTTGAAATGGACTGTTTTAATACCGCCTTTTGGTTGTCCTTTGATTATTAATGTTACCTATTTGTAAACATGCAAGCAAACATCTGAAAGAATGTTTTAGGTAGTAACAGGTTTTTTCTTGAAATTTTTTTAAGATAACGATTTCTGTGAAATTCTTCATGAAGAGGGGAGTTATTTTATTATGAAGACATTTCATCTTCCTCATGAAAGTCTTCTCTGTCACAGTAGATTAGTAGAGGAAGAACACTATTAACTGAATTTGTCATCATTTTACCCTTGCTCTGAGGTCTGTAAGGCTCTGCAAGACTTGCTTGTCTTCATTTCCAGGGCTTCACACGGAAATTTCCCTTACTTTGAAAGTGGGTCATATTGGCAGCGATGTTCTTGCATGTCACTTGGAGTTTCAGATTCAAACCAAAACAACAAAGAAGAATTTTTGCTTGAAAGTTCTCAAGAAAAATAAGACCTAGCCTGACTCTGTTATGATGTCACACTGCCAATTTTACAGGTTTTGGATGCAAAACCACAGCTTTGCTGATTTTTTTCCTGTTAAATAAGTCTATCCTCATTCAAATCAGTGAATGTGGGCATACAAGAGGAGACCAAGGAAGTACTGAGTAGATTTTGTTTCCAGGCCCAATCTTTCCCAGAATGGCCCAATAACATCAAACTCTTTTTTTCTAGTCAAGAGGAACAGCAGGACTGGCTCCAGTCTTGCCAATCGTGCTAGTAAAACCAAGCAAAACCAGAGTCTGACGCGTGAATTTAGACAGCCAGCTCTACAAACACAAAAAAGAAGACAATTGCTGTTGAAAAAGCATCATTATGATTGCTTACAGCACAAATTTTTCATACGGTTTGGATTTCTTTCCTAACGTTGCTAAAGATAGCATCACCTAGGGCTTCTTTCTAATAAGTTTATTTGTAAATCAAATAAACTCAAAACAAAAAAAAAAAGGCAAAACAATAAAAAATTAGCAGCAACCAAATAGAGATGTAGAAAGAAGAAATACACACAGGAGTATTTATCTGGGAGCTGAAAAAGGAGAAAATAATTGATGGTCTTCATTTATTAAGAAAATGAGATTGCTGATTGTAAAACAAGAAACCTCTGGCTATTTTAGTACAGGTGCCATTTTCAAGGCTAGAAGCATCCTTTTCCTTTTTGGCTCACATTGTCTGAGGCTAAAATTTAACAAAATCAGTTGAAGTACTTCTCTAGCCAGTGAGAAGACACTGACCGGAAGAGTTTTGCTGGTGACTGTGCCAAATGAATTAAGCTCATAGGGGACAGAATAGCCCGAATCAGTCACCCAACCTCTCTGAGCTTGCCTTTTCCACTTGAAATAATACAATAGCCCTTCCACTCCTTTACATCACCCCACAGTGACTCTTCAGTCACTAGCCCACCTGGATTTATTTTTTTTTAATAAGCAGTCATGTAAGGTTTCAATTAAATGTTTAAAATGCCAGTTCTGTGACTGCAGTGTGCTATACTCACTTTACGTAGTCCTTTAATGACAGCTTTCATTGGCAGAAAATAAGCACCAGAATATTATATGACATAGCCCTGACTGATTAACAAACCCCACCGTGTTAATCCCTAGGTAAGCCTGAGATTTTTATCATACAAGCTTAAGAAACTGATAGGAAGGTTCCTACAGCAACATCCACCCACTTACCCACCCAGCACTTAAATTGTAATAGGTCCTTTCATGACAAGTGGTAATCTTCCTCTGCCCATGGCATCTCTGCCAGACCTCAGTGTTTCAGCACACAGGCACTGATTTTGCATGGGGGAAAAAAAAAAAAGGTGGAATGGATTTTATTAAACTTTTTTCCTGGAATTCAACCAAGCACATGAGATGTGTACCTCAGAAGGCAACTGTCAGAGAAAAATCTGCCTTGTAAGAGGAAATTTCCCTTCCCTGTGACCACTGCAGCACTGGTGCAACCCTTCAGCACAGAGGGGAGGGGGTGTGTGTGTGCAGCATGTGGGAGTCATGCAACCCCTGGGCTAAGAGCCTTGTGCTCACTCCTTCCCTGGCACAGCCCCCACCGCCCCTGGGCACGTTCTGCCCAGAAATGAAGGAACTCACCCCAGCAGTGGTACAAGCATCCCCATTGCCTCTAGAGCTTGGCTATGGAGCTGCCTTTCCTGTGCCTTGGCTCCTAATGTCAGACAAAAAGTCCTGCTGGGAAAGAGCTACCTAATAGGAGCTCACCTGAGGAAAGTATCAGGCCTGGGGATCATTATGAAGACATCAAATGGCAATGTTTTAGAAATGTGAGTGTACCGTAGCTGTGGGTAGGCAACAGGAGCCCTGTGATTCCTCTAATGATAGCATTATGGGTGTTTCACTGTTTTCTGTCATCTCAGTGTGCAAGTTCTGTGTGCTGGGGAGCATTTCCAGCTTACAGACGCGGGCAGCAGCTGCCGTGATACAGATGGCAAACAAACAAAAGGAAAAAAGAATGACAGTGATCTTTAAGGAGATTTTTTGCCATTAAATTTTTTGTGGTCTAACAAAATCTATAACCAAGGAGAATGAAGGATCAGATGAGTCAGGTTGTCCCAGGGCATCTGATGCTCCCACAAGCCATTTGAGCTTTGCTTGTTTAATTTTATTGTCAAGCACAGCATGATGTTTGGCAAGCACATATGTAATACTGAGGCTCCCTGTTCCCAGATTCCTGTGACATCAGTTCATACGTTAAGGGAGAAAAGGAAGATATTAAGGATTAGTAAGGATTAGAGGTGGACGGAAGCAAAATTTCAGCTCAAACCCCATTTCAAGCCTGCAGTGCAAATCTCTCTCTCTCCCTAGTCAAGTCTGAGTGCCTTGGGTTTTGACAACTGCCGTATCTGGCTGCAAACTGTAACTACTAACTTTGGAAGGATCTGTGGTTATACGGGTGGTTTGTTCCTGTCTGAACTGAAATATCCATCCAGGTTTATAGTGGAGCCCCATTCTCTGATATAAAATCTATTTATTTAAGACTCCCAAGCGTGCTCATGTTTTTGAAAAGGATCGCTCGGCTGTCCCGCAGGCAGAGAGGCAGGCTGTAATTTTAAGAAGCAGCTCATCAGAATCCCAGCCGTCACCTACTAATTAATGCACCACAGAGCTCTCGCTTGGAGTCTCACTTTCAGAAAAGGCTGACAGTTTTGCTGCCTTTTTGTTATACCTCTCTGAGGAGCAATCTAATCTGACAAAGCATTTTTCAGACCCACCAACATAAGCACCTTCTGTGGGGATATATGAACCAGTAACCTCAGCCGTATTCCCAAAAAGGTCTTCAAAGTTAAAGGTTTGGATAGTTTGATTGTGTTAGATCCCTGTCCCTGGCTGCCTTTCTGTCCACAAGGTAAGAAGAACAAGCAGCCTCATTTCTGTTCAGCCCTAGAGCCAAAACCAGGGACAACAAAACTCCCCCCAAATTTGTCCACAGCACAGTTGTCTCTAGGAAAGTAGCTGGGGAGTACCAAAGCAATCCAGGACTTCAGCACAAGAAGATGGAAGGGCTGCCAGAGGCACCATGGGAGAGCTTGGGGGAAAGGATGGTGCTGTGTTGAGGAGTGGGAGTGATCCAAAGGTGTAGGAGGAGGAGCCCGCTTTGCCCCTGCTGCAGGGGATGGTGGCAGTGAGAGCAGCAGGGGTGGCTGCTGGGACCTCCTGGAGCTGATCTGCAGGGGAAAGCCAGGACCCCCCCACTGCTCTGCCATGCCAGCCACGATGCTGGGGAAACCCTCCAGCCCTGCCAGTGCGGGTGCTGCGCCGGAGCAGCAAACAACCCCACAGCGGCCGTACTGCTGCAGCATGACAGCTTGGTCCCCTGCCTGCTCCGGGGTGGCCTCCAGCCTAAGCCAGCACTGCCCCGTGGGCTTCCAGCCCTTCTCTGACCAGGGTCCCCCCAGGTCCTCTCTGCACTCCCACCATGAGCCCGCTGCCCACTGCTGCTGCTGCCAGGCAGGCCACCCCGCCCGGGGGACTATCTGCTGTCGCTGTGATCGGGGGGAAGCAACTAACGGGCATGCTGCACACAGGGGAGTAGCCCTGTCATGAGTGGTTTGGGATTGGGATGCCCCACTTTGACTAGGTGCCCTGACATCCTGCCGCAAACACAGCCTGCTCTCAGGGAGAGGGTTATCTGCCCTCATGGCTCATTTATAATCAGAAAGATGTACGCCTGCCTGTGCCCATGCTGAACGAAGCATGAGGACCTGTCAGGGTCCACGCAAGCACCCCCTGCTTACTTTGCTGGCTTGGAAGGGGGGTGCCAGGACCCACGTGCTGCTGGGGAGGATATGGAATGAGGATCCAAGGAGGATGTGGAATAAGGAGCCTCTGAGTGGAGAGCTCATTTTTGATCACTGGGGAATTTCATGCTCCATCAGTACCACAACTTCGTGCAGAGATGAAATCTTATGCAGAGCGAGAACCCCTTCATCATATCAATCAAGCCAAGGAAGCATGAACAAAGCCCTTTCTGTACTCTTTCCCAACAGCCCCGCTGCTTCACAGAGTGAATGCCACAAACTAAACTTCATGATTGAAGCCTTTTGCTGAGAAAAGATGAATTTCATGCTTTTCCCAGGCTGGCTATGGACTCGTTCGTGGGGCTGTCAGAGAGCTAACCTTTCCCTGTTAATCTGTCCTCCATCTTAATAAGGGTACAACAAAGTAAAAGTACTCCTAGACTTAAAAGCAGGAACGCATTAAACAGCAGAATATAAACCACCTTTCTGCAGAGGGGGTGAGCAACCAGCACTGATAATGATATTGAAAGTGGGGATTAAGCACCAGAGCGCTGGGGGAGCCAGCATATGGCAGCCTATTGACCTGTCCCATATGCAGCAGCTATTGTTCCCTCCCTGCTGTACTGCAACACGCACCCGCTCCCTTCCCTCCAACCCCTTGCCCTCCCGCTTGCTGGCACGAAGGCTGGGGCTGGGATCTGCTAGAACTTGACATTTACACATGAATTGTGCAACGGTGCAGCGCAGAGAGTTAGGGTGACCTGGGCCACCAAACAGCGTCTTGGTAATTAGGCTCGGCAGAAAAAAAAGCCAACAGCAGCTTATTGGAGAAGTTGCTCTGGGTGTGATGGTGGAGAGGGCTTTACAGCGGCAAATCCTGACTTCTCGCTTTCTTGGGCAGGGCAGGGTGCGGTAGGATCTGATTTAACTGCTGAAAAGATATTTTTTGGTGTGGTTGGAAGATCCTGTAGAGGATGAATTTCCAGACCCGCAGGCTTTTTCACTAGGCAGTAACAGGAGAATGCAGAAATCGTCACCCTCCAAAATAAGCAGAGCAACTTTTGGTATAGGCTTGTCCATAGCTTGGGAGATCCTACCGGGGACCAGTCATGGGTGTTTCTTCATCTCCTGGTTTAATGGCAAGAGGATAAATCCAAACTGTGAATCATGTTCACACAGGAGAAGATGTTGGTTGCAAAGCCTGAGCCAGATCTTCACCTGGGATCCGCTGGCCTGGAGTGGCTGAGGTGGAGCTTTCAGGTCTCACGCTTGCGAGGAGTCACTTGGCTGATTCCTGCACTACCTGCCCTTGCCGGGCTGTTGCCACAGTGCCACATGGTGCTGGGGTCCTGGGCTGGCCCTGATCACAGGGTTCAGTTCGGTTTCTCCTCTGCCTTTCCAAAGCATGAGGCCATCTCCCCTTGTCCTCATAGCTCATATCCATCACCTGTAACACTGCACAGAGAGGGTTACAGCTCACCTGACAGTGTTGCAGGCTGCTCCAGGTATGGGGCAGACCTGCAGCTGCCTTGGCTGCCCCTGCAAATGCATCACCAGGGCTCCCCAGCAGCCACCAAACAGCAGGACTTGAGGTGAACAACGTCAGAACAACAAAATCCAAACCCAGATGAAATGCAAGGGCAGACACCCACCTTTCCTTAGAGAGTTGTTTGCTCTTACTCAACTGACTGTTATGAAGAAACCTCATGGGCAGAACTGGATCCCACATAATCCTCTATGAAAAAGATATTCCTATGTCCTGCTGCTTGGAGCAGTTCCTGGCAGCTTTCACAACATAGGACCACCAAAGGACTCCCAAACTAATTAAAATGACACTGCTACTTTTAAATCCTAAAAGCCATTAATCCCAAACATGTTTCTTAGCCAGAAGGCTACACATTTATTTGATTTCTATCTAAACCCATAAACTAAGCCCCATTCATTGATGAGATTTCGAACTTCTTGAACCAAGCTTGAGCTACAAGGCCTTTTAAGAGCTTTTGGAGCATGTTTTTTTTTTTTCCCCACAGACCCACCTTTGCCTGCATTTTTCAGGCAGCCCTGCATCACGTATCGAGAGCCCCACTTTCCCTTCTGTGCACACACAGCAGTTAGGCCAATATTGCTGCAAGTACAAGGGCACGCACATCAAGGAAAGAAAAGGTGCCCTTCCTGTCATAAGATATTATTAGTCATCATGACCTGAATTATTCTACGAGTCAATGGATATTAGGAAAAAATTCTTCACTATGCTTGTGGCCAAGCACAGGAGCAGGCTGCCAGGGCAGCTGGGCAATCTTCATCCTCCATGATGATCAAAACCCAACTGGACGTTGCCCTAGGCAACCTGGTCTCATTGGCCCTGCTTTTAGCAGTTTCATCAGCTGCAGGTTGGCTCCCATGCTGGCAAAGGCTTCTTTCCGACTGGAGACAGAGAGCACAGGGGTGGTACTTGCTTGCATGGAATACAGACAGCATCGCATGTGCTGCGCAAGACTTGCTGAGGACCAGCATGTGCTGGCTTGGCTGAGGACCACGCTTACAGTGTCACACAGCTTAAGCCAGAGCTTGTGCATGTGCCTCCTGCTCTGAGTGTGCCAGAGGTTTGCCTGCAGTGTATGGTGTGGGTATGGCTTTCCTTGGTGGGGTCAGTCAAAATGCAAGATGGGAACAGAAACAAGATGGGATTTTCTTAGTGCATTCCTGATCAAACTGGCTTAGAAAATTTTGGAGGGAGCAAGAATTATTTAGCCATCACCCCCTGCTTTCTGTTCTGTCTGCATTCAAACTATCCTTTCCCTCTGAGTCACACATTATGCTTTCTTAAACCAAAATCCCCCACTTTCACTCTCTGACCTGGTTTTCCATCCATCTTCCAAACAGAAATCACACCTGATTAAACCCAAATCAAGCCCCCAACCTCCAGCCCGCGTTGCAAGTTCAAGGGGCAGAGCAAGCCTGTCCCCGATGTTCTCCCTGCTGCCCGCCATGCTGTAGGGTGCTGGTGGTGATGCTCGGGTACCACTGAGGATTGGCGGCACCGATACAATAGGAAGGGAGGGGGCTGCACTGCTCAGGAGCCGGAGCTGCAGGTGTCAGGAGCCACCCAGGAATGAGCAGAGGAGGAGAACAAGGAAACCTGATAAAAACAGTAGGAAAGAGACTCAAGACTTAAGGAAAGTCAGCTAGAAACTATGGCCGGTGAAACAGCCTCCCTTAAAGCCCGGGGCTCAAATCATGGCAAAGGCTGCTCAGGCTCCCCCAGTGCTGTGCTTCCCAGTGGGGGTGAGCACAGGGAGCAAAGCCTCCATGTGATTTATCCATTACACACTGAATTAAGCCGAAGGCCAGCACGTCCTGTGAGCACTGAGGACCTGCCAGCAGCTGAATGGGAGCATTGTGCGTCAGCTGCTGCTGTCAGAAACCGGGTCCACAGTCTGCAGAAGGTCTTTTCTGGCAAGGAGCAATTTAATTGCTCGCTCGCTTGGTGGCATCAATACAGATGCTTGTACCTTTGTGCTCCCATTGCAGGGAGGGCTTTTCACTGGGGTCTGTGCCGCAGGAGGCAGGGGAGGAGACAGCACTTCTTAATGGGAAAGAGGCAAGACCCCAGCAGCAGAACAAGGGCGAGCAGGGCAGGGCAGCCTTGCCTATGCTATGTGGCCTTAAAGAATGACTGTGAAAGCAAGAAAATCAAACACATGTTACAAATCTGTGACTTAGATGAACCCAGGCCTTTGGAGGGCTCACGCAAAAGTTTGGAAAACATCTGATCCCTTGAAAACTTTTTCTTTAGAGACAGGTAAACTGGAGTTGTCACATTTCTTTGAATTTTGAATACTGGCAGAGCAGATGAACATGCTCCATCCTCCAAATCAGTATACTGGAGGTAGGTTTGATGAGTAGAAACTCCATGATTTTGTCCTTGTTTCACCCCAAGTTTTACATTATCTTAATTCAGCTGACCCATGTCAGACCTGACTTGCACCGTGAGGAGGATGAGAAGAATCAGGTCCTTGGGGACTTTTTGCCGGTGTCCTCTCTGTAGCTGACTTGATGCAACAGGCTGCACTCAAAGGGAAGAGCCCCGTCTAGAAGAAATTATTGGGGTGCCTTAATTCTGGCTGTAACTCTGAAGTAACAGGAGTCATACCACAGATTAATTTGGACCAGGGTTTTTACTTGACCATCATTAGAAAGGAAGGTTGCTCAGGTCTAAGACACTGCACTGAAACACAAAGACACTGCATCCTTTGTAATGCAAATGTGTTTTCTGCTTCAATAGGCTTCAGAGAATGATGGACAAAAAAACACTGTACAGAGATGTCTGTGGCTTCATTCTTATTCTTCTGTGACGTGTAACTTCAAAAGAAGGCATTTTAATTTGACAGATGGACATTTAATCATAAATAATAATGGATACTGGTTCTTAAGTCACAAGCACACAGTGCCTCTGCACCTGTAGCCACCCTCCTTTACAAAGGAAGCCTCCTCTCTTCCAGATCATGCAGCCCATTTGTTTTTCCATCTCTCCACAAAACCTGCTGACCATTCCAAGCAGATCCATCCAGCAAGGCTCGACTCCTGCAAATGCCCATCCCTGCTTGCATGGCAGGCTGGAGGGTGCTAAGGGACAGTCTTATCGGTGTGGGGTCCACTTAAGGAGCTTCGAAACTGCCCTAAAAATCATGTGAACAAATCTTGCCTCCTAATTGCTACAGATGGAGCTGGAAGTGTTACTTTGGGTGTTAGATGGATCTATCGGTGGCTGTCCAGACTGAAAATGCATGTCNGAATAGTGTGGCCAGCAGGAGGAGGGAAGTCGTTGTGCCCCTGTACTCAGCGCTGGTGAGGCCGCAGCTTGAGTACTGTGTTCAGTTTTGGGTGCCACAGTATAGGAGGGACATTGAGGTGCTGGAGCGTGTCCAGAGAAGGGCAACAAAGCTGGTGAGGGGTTTGGAGAACATGTCTTATGAGGAGTGGCTGAAGGAATTGGGATTGTTTAGTCTGGAGAAGAGAAGGTTGAGGGGAGGCCTTATTGCTCTCTACAACTGCCTGAAAGGAGGTTGTAGTGAGATGGGAGCTGGTCTCTTCTCCCAGGTACCTAGAGATAGGACAAGAGGAAACAGGTTCAAGTTGCGCCAGGGGAGGTTTAGGCTGGACATTAGGAAAAAATTTTTCACTGAAAGAGTTATCAAGCATTGGAACAGGCTGCCCAGGGAGGTGGTTGAGTCACCATCCCTGGAGGTGTTTAAAAGTTGTGTACATGTGGTGCTTGGAGACATGGTTTAGTGGCAGACCTGGTAGAGTAGGGTCAATGGTTGGACTGGATGATCTTAAAGCTCTTTTCCAACCTAAATGACTCTATGATTCTATGAAATACCATGACCTTCAGGCTACAGCTGGTTTTAGCCTGCTTCCCTAATAAAACAAGGCTTATAGGATCAGGCTTTGTGAGTTTATCTGCCACTATCTGCTGCGAATAATTTTAGAACTTATTGGCCAGTTTCAACCATTTTGACTGGACTGTGGAGGTCTAAAAGCTGTTAATTTTCCTCCAGGTTGAGAAAATAAACTACAAAGCAATGGGAAAAAAATCCTGTCAATGTTCCCCCGGGTGAAGAGTTGATAAACTCAGCTCTAATAGACGTCAGATAACTGTGCTAGGAAGGATGGAAAGGAGGGATGAAAGAGGCTGTGAAGCAGACAACTGCACTGCGATTGCTCCCTGAACTACTCCAAGCACCTTCTCTTCTGACTCGCCTCTGCCAGAAATGATTTGCAAAAAATTTCATCTCTTCCCACTACAGGCCCAAAACTGGTGTGTAGGTTTTCAAAAGAACACCTATATTGCCTAAAAAATGGGCCAGAAACAGCATCCCAGGAGCTGCTGGATGCTGATCAGTCTAGAAGGTTCACTCCCTGGGGGAGCAGAGCTTCTCTGAAACTCCCTGCATGGCCAAAGCCAAGCAGCCCTGGAGCGCTTGTCCGTGGCCAGCCAGGGTGCCCCACCATGTTCATATCTGTCCTGTTGGGATGTAGGGTCTGTTGCAGAAGAAAGCAGTGTGGGGACATTTTAAAGGAACTGCAAGATTTGGCTTGTTCTGAAGTCTCAGAAAGATATTTTTTTTCTTGTGGGATACTTGAGAGCTAATTGCAGCCGTCCCATGGGGAGAGCAGTGAAAGGCCTGCACCTCCACTCACCCCACTGCTCCAGCTGGCCAGAAACCCGTTCCTCGTATGGAGGAAAGACAAACACACAGCAATGCCAAATGCAGGGAGCTGCAGACCAGTCATTTCCCACAGCTCTGCTAGTGCCTCAGCACAGGAGATAACTCAGTTTCCCTCCTCATCAAAGTGTTTTTACCTTCTCCTGTCTCCGCCACCTTTGCAGGACACGTGGGTCAGCAGGCATGCAGGGACCTTCTCCAGCGACGGCTCTGGGACACTGGTGGGGATGAGGGCACCTCAGCACTGGCTTTACACACCTGATGGAAACGGAACACAGAACTCCACTGTGCTCTGTCCCTCCTTTCCAGCACACTCCCCACTGCTTTCTGTTGCTAAAAACTAGAAGACAGTGTATTTTTAGCCATTGTTGTGAAAAGTTTGAACAGAGCATCACTACCAGACCATGGGCTGGAAAATGGCACGTCTAGTGTGCAGAGACCATAAGCCAGTCTTTGCTCATGTTCACCTGCCTGCAGCCATCTCCTGCCTCTTGTCTTGCATTTGAATAACGAGGCTCCCTGGGGCAGAGACAACCTTCTTAGTCTGTGCTCAGCTCAATGGAGCTGCGGTCAGGATTAGGTGTTATGATAATAACAACAAATACAGCGATGCTAAATTCAGTTGATGTGGACATGACAAACAGAAGAAGAAAGAATGGGACTAAAGCACAGACTAGTGACTGAGTGGCAGTGTTTGGAAAAAGAGGGGGTGATTTTATGTCAAGATCTGCCCAGACCTGTACGCACAGGCTCTATCCTGCTCCTACCCTTCCCTTCAGAAATCACTTACCTTCACGAGAGTTTCCACAGATGAACAATGTGCACTTTATAAGGTTGAAGTTACAGCCAAGCAGCGAGGCAGAATTTTCTTAGTGACATCCAGAGAAATTTAGGCTGTGGAATGAGAATGCTGTGTAAGGCCAGCTCCAGCCTAGAGCTGAGATTCATTTTGGAAGGCACTAAAACCCACATGATTTGTGCTTGCAAGAAGCGTTGTTTCTGGTCTTAAAGGATTTAATTCAAGTCTGGGTCATGTTTTCTAGGCAGTCTGGAGATATTCCAGGGGATTCAATTTGTGATATTAGCGCTCACTTAATAGTGGGGGTATGTGTCCAACAGACAGGAAGCACTCTGTAACATGTCGAGTCTGTGTTTAGAAATAGGCTGAGGAGATTTAGAAATTTTGTGGATTTGCCTGCCTTTGAAGTCGAATCAGCTTGAGCCAAAAAACTTTGAATGCAAGCTGGAAAGCCATTTCGGGGCTTTGTATTACTGTCATGGGCTTAAAGGAAGTCCAGGAGACAGCACCTCCTCAATGCGACAGGCTGCTTCAGGCGGGCTTTGGCTCAAAAAATGTCCTAAGCGGGTGCTCACGCTTCTAGAACTGCCTCCTGATGGAGACCCAGTTCAACAGGGTTTGACAATCCCTGTAAACCCTGCTCCTGGGCTGAGACCTGCAGCGCTGGCTCTGCTCCATCCCCTGCTGCAGCCCCGAGGGTGACAGCACCTTTTTACCCATTCCCCTCATAGATGTGGACAGCACATTCATAGCAGGAGTGGCAACTTGGTGACAAACAATATTGTGGGTGGTGCACCACACCTACATGCATGATGCTTCAGTGACTGGATATTTGTGCTGGTTACTGCTGACATGAGCCTGCAAGCCCAGGCGCAGGGCTGGTGGGGACACACGCTGTGGGGCTCTGCGGGAGGAGGAGCAGTGGGGGCTTGGGGGAAAGCCGGCCCACATCAGTGGGTTTAATATATCTTTGTGGTCTTCTGAACTGAGTTCCTCCACAGGGGGAAAGGCCCCTTCCACAGCTGGGATAGTCCTGGATCAGAATGAAGGACCACAAGGAGCTTCACTGCCTGTACATGCTGTAGTCCTATGTCTCCCACCAGGCAGTGACACCACCATCCTCCAGAACACCAGCAAAGACATGGTCTTGCAACAGTGCCCTTTCACAGCCGGGCAATGCCCCCGAGGGCCACTTACAACCCTTCAGCCTCTCTGAGTTGGATGGAAAGAGGAGGTTCTTCTTTGTCTCCTTTTTTTACAGAAGTGGTGCGTTTTGTGGCATAAAACTCAGATTATGTTGCTCTAAATTCAGACTCTCATCTTATGGGTGGTGGAGCAGAGCAGCAGGAACAATACAGGAGCAGGAGGGGAGGAGGCACCCGCCAACAGTGCAGCAGACAACGTGGTCCTTGTCACCCAGCTCCTTCTCATCTCCCTTTCTCCTTCTCTCTCTCACGCACACACAAAGAGGTTAATATTTGGTTTAAAATAAAGCACAGTAATTTAAAACACACACTTTGCAGGCAAACCAGTGTTCAGTGTAAACAAAGCATTAAACTGAAAAGATCCATATGCACTCGTTATCAGTTATTGCATTTTTTTTAAAGGAAATATAATACATTTTAAATAAACCCATAGCATGAAACAAAATAAACTATGGTCTTGGTTAGTTTGGTTTGATATTTTTATTTAATGAGGAAAAGAGCTCTGTGATAAAGTAATCCTTTCAGAAGGAAAGGCCTGGGCAACGGTGAACACATCAGCCACATGTTGAGGGAAGATTAAAGTCTAACAAGAGTCTCTTTCCCACAGTTTTTGCAGCATTGCAATATTTCTGTGCTTAGGATAGCCCTTCTGGACAGGGGCCCCAGAGCCCCCGCAGCTCTTTGCAGGGAAGCGCTGTAAAAACCCACTGACAACTCCATCATCTTCCAACACTTAGGAGTCAAGGGAATCTGGTACAAACTGCTCACACTAAGCCCCTAGAAGGGGATCGAGACTTTGGTTTTTTGATACAAGAAAATTTTGTGGTGAGCTTTACAAAGGAGCTAACGGCAGCTAACAGCATAACTCCCATGGGGAGTGGGAGGAAGGCATTTACCTTTCAAAGTCTGACCGTTTCTCATCTAAAAAATTTCTTAACAACGTGGCTGGTACCAGCATGTTACCCACATCCCTTTTATCCAGTGCCACAACCTGCTTAGGAAAGGAGAGAGTTAATTATACATGTAGATTAGTTATCAGCCCTAGATAAATTAGAAAATTTTCCACTTTTTTTTGTTTTTGTTTACGACCTTGTCTTCTGTTCAGTGTTAGCTCAGGTATTTTATGTCCTGATGTGAAGCCTCCCGGTTTAGCCTGAGGAAGAGTAGCCCCACTGCAGGGTAACCCAGTGCCGGGCCAGAGCACCTGCACCAGCCACTGGAGCAGCTGAGTGCCCGGCTCCTCAGCCTCCACTGCGGGAAATGCTCCCAGCAGGGTGCCCTAACTGGCCCTAACTGGGCCAGGCTGCTGGCAGGCTGCATTTCTGCTCCATTTGCCAGAGCTTCCAACATGGGGCACGTGTTGGCTTCTCAGCTGAAACCAACAGGGACACAAGGAGGAAAAAGCTGTTCCTGCAGCGGGGGGTGTAGCAATGCGTAGAGCAGCATGGCTCTGGGCTCTTCAGGATGGGGTGGACCTATCCTCGAGGTAATCTTCTGATGAGCAAAGAAACCGCTTCTAACCCACTGCTTTGTAGCTCATATATATGTTGGGCAGCAGGTACAGAAGAGCCCCTTTAAACCCAGCAGCAATGGCCTGGCATCCAAAACCCACTCCTGATATTTGATTTATGGTTCTGAATTTAACGTGCTCAATTACGAAGTCCAGGCTGAGAAATTTCCAAAGATACTAACTTGCTCTAATTAGCACTAATTTTTGCCCTCTGCTGAGAGGCCAAGGACTCACTAACAAGCCATGAAGTCAGGCCCAATTCTTGCCTGCCTTGAAGCTCAGCTAGAATTCTGCTTGGCTCAGACCATCACCATAGGTGATGCACAGGTCCAGCTCTTAGCTGAGTTACACAGGGTGGAGGAGGAGATGTCCTCTCTGCTTTGTGAATAGCCAGGGGAGGCTGAGGGCCCAGTCAAGTGCTGCCAGAATGGGCCACTACCGTCTGAGTATTTTTGACTAGAGGAAGTTCAGGAAGCAATAGGCATATAGAGGATACAGCTACAGCTACAGGCACAGAGGCAGTTCTGATGCAATAACCACTAACAAGGTAGGAAGGCTCTGAGAGTCAGGAGGAGTTGGGATGGGACAGATTTTTAGCTCAGATCGGCTATGCAGACCATCACATCACATGAGCCTTTAAACCTTCCTCTTTGTTTTACGAGTATGCAGTCAGAGCCAGTTGTGACAACTGTGGCTGAGCCGCTGGGAACACGGCTCCGTTTTGAACAAAAACCACTCTGTTTTGTGAAAAATAGGAGCAATGAGGAAGATTGAAAGCAGGGAAGTGGAAGGTTTCAATATTGTCATGGAGTTAAATGTTTTGATTTCTCAGGAACAGCCTTTTAATGTGACTGCTTTTTAAGGGTTATTATCTCTACCATAAGGTGTTATTAACTAAAAAGCCAAAATTGACACAAAATGCTTCAGTCAAACTAAAATCTTTTTTGGTATCTTTCATGGAGAACTGTGGGGATTTTTTGGTTGGGTTTTTTTGCCTCTCATTCCTATCCGGAAGAAAAGGAAATGCTGGAGTCCCGAACCCAAGGTGAAGTGAAGCATCTCTCCTTTTCACGATACTCTGTCAATGACGCCGTCCTCCGGGTTGTCTGCTTTGCTGCCATTTGTGCTTTACGAGCTGGCTTACCTCACCTCCAGCCCTGCCTGCGGAGCTCTGCAAGCCAGGAAAGCAGTAACTGGGAAGGTAACAGAGGATGTCCCAGTCTGATGGTTTGGCAGAGGTGAGTGGGAAGGGAAAGGGAGTCTGCACCGGACTGAGAACCAGGGCAAGGGAATCCTGTTCCTGCCTTCACTGTGGGCAGCTGCCCACCTCTCTGTGCCTGCTCCCCCCTGCCTGCAGAGGCAGCGACAACGTTTTCTTTCCACAATTAAGTGCTTCAGTAGGCACAGGGCTACAGAATAACCCAATGGGGTAAGTTTTGTCATGACCTTCAGACATCAGCGTTGTAACAGTGCTGCAAAAAGCAGCAGTAAGAGTGGGAGCTTCTAGTTTAATATCTGGGGGTGGAGGTTTGCACCTGCCTTCAGCTTGGAAAATGCCCAGTTTTGTAGAGCAGAAGCCTGGTGCAAGTGGGCGAAGTTCCTGCTTCTGCTGCCTGAGAATTCTGTGTGTGAATTCAAGGAGGGAGTGGAAACACAGACTCCCACCCCCTGTAATAAATAGGTGAGAAAAGAGGGTAATTTCCTCTCACTCTGGTGAGTAGTGGGGCTGTCTGGCCCTGTGACATCTGCATGTTCTTACAGCTCAAGGAAGTGTATAATCCCATCCTGAAAGAAAGTGGTTTCTTGTGGAAAACCTAAAGATCCACACCCTGGATTTTGCAGGCAGATGAAATGGTAGTCGCAACAGATGCTAGCAATTAGCCATGGAGAGGAGGCATGCTGCAGGGCTGTGGGGGCTGCCCTGGCGCTTTGGGGTACACGGACCATTGGGGTGGCTGCACCGCAGCTCCAGAGGGCACTGGGTTAGACCCAGAGCTGGCTGAGCGCGGGGCTGGGGGAGGCAGAGGGAAACTGTTCCTCCGACACCCCAGACAGAAATCTGGATATGGAGTGCCCAACCAAGACCCCCAATTCTCCTGCTCCTCCCCTTCTGAGTGGCATGTTGCCCTTGGGGAAGGGGTAGTAATGGGGCCGCAGGGAGAGGAATTCACAGGTAGAAATGCTGCATGCCCAAGGCACCAGCATCCCATGCTGGTCAGGGCACCCCCTGTCAGGCGCCCGCGCTGGTAGTGGCTGGGACCTGGGAGCCCCATAAGACCAAAATGTGGGGCTCTTCCAGAGCCTCCTGCCTTATTTTCCTTTTTAGAGGGTGAAGGGGGAAAGAGGAGGGGCTGAGCCTCATGAATTCGTGGTTTCAGGCTTTGTTCCTCATGTCCTTTGATGACTCCAGAAATCGTGGCTTTTTGAAAATAATAAAAGCAAAGACAGACATCGTTTGTTGGGCAGAGGGAGTATTTCCTGGCTCACATTCCCTGCGCCGTATGCCCAGCTCCTCCGTGGGCACCCAGGAGCACTCACAGGCAGGGGACAGCAGAGCTGGTCCCATGAGGGGCGGCCAGCGGCCACAAGCTGAACACAAAACAGTGGTGCTCCCCTGCCTTCCCTCTGCCTGGCCACCTCTTTTCTACCCAGCTGGCAATTAAAAAAAGATGTTAAAAGAATATAGATTAACTCCTCCCCTGGTCAATGGTTTCAAGAACACCAGGAGGGGACGGAAAGACCCATGGTCAGGCTGTGGCGGGGTAATGTCACCAGGTCTCACCGTCCCTACAGGGAGGTAGCTCGCCCTGTCCCAGGCAGAATGAGACTTGGAAAAGGCAGAAATTACAGTCAGTTCACCAGGGACCTCATTATTGTTAATTACTTTAAACAGAAGATGTTGGATACTCTGGTGGTGGCGAAAAGGCACCGAGAGAGAGAGAAAGGGAAAGAAAACACAATAAGCCTTGAAATCTGCTAGGAGAGACGTTGATTTCCCAGCAGGGCTGTTGGAGGGGATCTCATCTGGAAACCCCGTTTCAGCCCTTCGGCTGGGGAAGGAGAGCAAAAGGCTGGGGGAGAGGTGAGCCCGCCGCCTCCCTGGCTCACCCAACTCCTGCCTGCCGGCAGCCCCACGGCCCCTCACACCCGCTTGGGGCAAACCCCGCTGCCTCCCCACTCTGACTCTTGCCTGAGACAGAGATCACAACCCAGGTTGTCTTTGGTGCTTGACGCTGCATCATATGAAAACTTGCTTTTCCTGACTTGGTTGCAAATTCTGAACAAAGGAGGGCACTTTCGAAGGGAAATGCTTCAATACTCCCTCCTTAGAGAAGGTATTCCAGAGAAGAGATAGCAAAAGCCCCATCTCCTCGGCCATTTGCAATTAGTCACACCAAAGCCCTGGAGAGGACTATGCCGGAAGGTGTGCTGTGGGGGAGGGTGAAGGCACAGTGACCCTAGAGCATCCTTCTCTCTCCCACTTCGGTGAATGGGAACCTGCCCCTTTTCATGGACCCATTTGCAGATGCTAAGTGTATTAGCATAGCCCTGGCAAGACATTTGTCATCGACAGGAATACTAACGGTCTTAGAGAGTGCAGAAAATTAACAGGCATGAATAAGGTATTTGTAATGTAATTTGCACGGATTCCACAATAATTAATTAAGCTTCAGCTAAAGGTTAAGTTAAAACTCTAAAGTTAAAGGGAGTTAGCTCTAAGCTTCGTTCCCACCGAAAGCGCGAGAATCCCTGAAAACCACGTTGGAAAATTAGGGAGAAATATTCCTCCCCCACATGTGTACTTAACTTTGATATGTGTGTGGGCCTCCCAAATGAAAGAAGGGTGGTATTGCAGCAGGGTTTGGAACTGGGAAACACAAATTCAGATGACAGTTCCCAAGGATCCAAGCTGAAGAGATGCTCTTGATAGGCAGAGGTGACATGGGTTTAACTGAGGATCTTCCATGAACCAAAGGCACAGGTCTGCATTACAAACGTTGGCCCTAATAGTGGGGGAGAGGGGAGCCAATTTCAGCCTATTAACATTTATTTAATGAAAGGTGGTAACCAGATAGGCCCACTTTAAAAAGTAGTTCAGAGCACCTTGTGGTTCGCACACATTCTTCTACAAATCAGATGCCAGCGTTGTGCTTTGCGGACCATAACATGGATTTCTAAAAGCCTGCTCCCTGGAAAGGGACAACTGTGAGATGCAAACGAAAAGTCTGACACTAATACAATGCAATCTGATCTAAAAAGCATTAAGACGGTGCTGAAGCATTAACCAATTTGCAGACTATGAGAAATTTTGCTATTATACAAAAAGAGAAGAGCTAGGAATATCTAAGAGGTACAAAAACATCATTATTATAACCTTAGAAAAAACATGTACAATCTTATCTTCTGCTCTTTTGGAAGGCTGCTTGTATCTAGAAAGAAGATGTTTGTTTCTGAAGGAAGTTTACTTCTGAAGGGTGATGGAGAATCATAACTGAACTGGCTTGGCTGCTTGTGGGATCTCCTAGCACGTGGGAATATGAGGCAGCTCCTTAAGACTGTAAGTCTGACAGCTGTAAAATGACTGCTTTTGAGAATAACCAGATAAAGTCAATGAGCCATCTACCTGTGCCATCTCATTTCTGTACTACCCACCTGTTTTCTTCCCTCTCGTTAAATCTTCCTGAAAAAGCAAGGCCAAGAAATTCTCCTGGAAAGAGTGCATTGTAATAAAATGAAGCTTTTGCCCATTCTAGCACTTGGAAATTGTGTTTTGATTTATTATGTGTGGTTTGGCAAATCTGCTTTTGCAAGCTGCAGGCAATTGTCTGTAGAAACCATGCTTGCTCTGAACGCTACGAGCACAGAGGCCTCTGATGGGCTCCTTAGAGATCACTGTGAATGGAGCCAGTAAAACAGAAAGCCAAAGGAAACATTTGTGTTAGAGTCCAGGAGGAACCAGACCTTGGTTTTATCAGTCTCCTCAGTCTTCCGTGATGGAAACCTTCTCTAAATGTGCTCGTCATTAAGTAAAGGTAAACACGCTCTGCATCCCCAGTCCAGAAAATACGAACTGTACACTGGCGTGGCTACGCCACTGGAGTGTCAGCATCCCTGATACACGGCTCATCCTCTTCTCCAGGGGAGAGGAAGGCTGATGTTGGGTGTGCGGTAGCTCATGGTGCAGGTGCTGGGGCAGTGCCCGGGAGGGCAGCAACCTGGTGCCCCTCACATG
The DNA here is from genome assembly GCA_013397275.1 of Burhinus bistriatus. Taxonomy (NCBI): domain Eukaryota; kingdom Metazoa; phylum Chordata; class Aves; order Charadriiformes; family Burhinidae; genus Burhinus; species Burhinus bistriatus. The sequence goes on along the minus strand of VYXH01006323.1, from coordinate 68,780 downwards.
AACATCGTGGGGGGACAGTACAGCCAGCGTCCACAAGGCCTGAAAATCCTTATGTAGTGAACTCTGCAAAATCAGTCTGTGGTCTCAGCCTGGTCATCTACAGCTGGTGTTCATGGGCCCTACAACCATCCTCGTTCCCAGCAGCATTTCTGCCTGCCCCTTCAGAAAGGCATATGCCCATTGAGGCTGGACCAGTAGAGGCAACGGCGCTGGCTGGGAGCTCAGGAAACACATGCGGTACTTTTTGACCTGCTGCCTCTCTGGAAAGTATTGGAGAGCTTAAGGGCAGAGTGGCCCATGTGCACCAGCAAGCCAGGCGTGAGCAAACTCCACGCACCCACATTAGAAATGCTGTGGCTGGATAGTTTTTCCCAAGCTCCAGCCAGCCCCAGAGAGCAGGACCTGCCAGGGCACAGCATATTTATGGAAGGGTAAAATTCCTCTCTCTGCAGGTCAAGGCCCATGCAACATTCAAATCCCACTGAAGTGTATCCTGATCAAAGACCCTGCGACAGCATTTCAGCTCACTGTGGGTAGATACACTGCGAAAAGCCGTGCAGCAAGTCTCGTACTGAGATGCCCGTTGCTGCTGATGTTGACGCAGGAATCTGTCCTTGATCCTGCCGGGCTCTAGGGCGATTATTCCTGGGAGTGCAGTTGCTCACGTGCATAAGTATGTGTGGGAATGGGGCCTTTGGCTGGTGCCACTTAGCAGGGTTTTGCTCACAGCCTTGACTAGGGTTTTACTCCTAAATCTCCTTAATGATCCCAAGACACTCCCACATTCATTCCCTGTTTAACAGGGCTAAGCAGAGCAATAACAAAGAAGCGAGGAAGCCACAAATGCAGAATGCTCAGCAAGGCACTCCAAGCACTGGACTACAGTCCTAAGTAGCAGCGATTACGTTTTCTGCTGGAATATTTGCTCTTCTCAAAGTTAAAGGTTATGGCTGTACTTTTTTGGCTAAGAAATGCCTGGATTTTCTTTCTGACTCCGCACTGTTTATGTATTGCATGTTTCCAGCACAGTGTTCAGCTGTTGTTCACCAGCCCCTTCGCAGTGCAGCCGCAGGGAACGTGATTTTTTTTCCCTTGTCAGTACAAAAATGGGGTTCCTTGTTTGTAGCATCTTGACTTTTGAAGAAAGCAAACAATCACTGTAGAGTCCTTCCAGAAGAGCGCCTCTTCACTGTTGCGGGGAGGAGGAAAGGGCTTCCCTGTATGCTTCAAGGGAAGGACTCTGCATGCTTTGCTAGTGTTGGTGCTCTGGATGCAAAATTCATCAAGGGTCCTCAATATCTAACCAGTTCGAGAATGCCTGGATCCTGTATGAAAGTTTTAGGGATTTACCCTGGTGGTCATTTCCCACTGGGCTTGCTGCCTCATGGAGGAGCTGCACAGCTTGTTGCTCTTCCAGAGCAGCCAGCATCACCATGCCTGAAAGCTTCTGTCCCAGGAATGATGTTTCTGCTCTGATAGTGCTCGACAGGCAGACACATACCTCCTGTCCTTGGCCAAGCCCATGCAGACAGCAGCCCTCCATGCAGCACGCAAGCAGAAAAAGGTGACCTTTCCTACGCAGCACTGCAGTGTTTACTCCCAGCATAAGGGTCTTTCCAGAAACCCAGACACTCCTGTAGCAAAGCACCTTACCATCTTTCCTCTGCCAGATCCAAATGGCCCTGGGAGGTAAGGAAGCATCGTGAGCGTTTCACAAACTCTGTGGTCCCCATCAATCACTGATGTCAGTCACTCGGCAGGACCTCAGCTTGTACAGGGTCTGGCACACAAAGTCTGCACACAGACTGGCACACGTGCACTGGGGCAGAGCCAGCACCTGAATTTAAGTATCAGCAGTCCCTGCAAAGTGCTTTAAATGCCAGGTCATCCTTAGCATTGTCATTTCTCGGCAGCATCTGCGTGCTCAGTGTTACCAGTGGCACTCAACATGGAGCTGTGCCCTGCTACATGGGCAAAATCAAGATGAGAGATCATGCTGAAAGCAGGCAGCAGTCTCCACTTGAGTGCTCATCCACATCACCACCACTGCAGGCCAACAGGACCACTGCAAGCAAAAGGTCTTCATGACAAGTCCAGAAAAAGGCCACTTGTAAGCAGGCTGATAAACCTCCTGAAAAATCAGAAAAAGACAACAAAAATGTTATTCCAGGTGCCTGAAACACACAGGCATACCCGAACTCTCTTTTCCAGAAAGTCTGTGTGCATGTGAATAACTTTACGTGTAGAAGGGGAATTATTGCCGAGCAGATATATCCTCAGGATGCAGCCCCCGGTGCAGCTATCTGATGTATGGATTGTGTGAGGGTGAAGGAGGAAGCTGCTCGCACACCCCCGGTAATCTGTCATCCCTGGGTGCAGGCTGCAGCGAGCAAGTGCCAGCACCACGCACCATTTAATTAACCTTTCTACAAGTTGTAAGATGAGCCTTCTCCGTCCACCATGAGATTTATTTTCAGCCCTACATGATGGCAACAGAAAATAGATACTGCAATTTAACAGGAGAGGGAGCGTAATAGGGGCAATACAGTTCCATTAGGGAAATTGGTTTAGCACAATGTAGCGTTTTCATTTTTTTACAGTCTCCTGTAGCAAATTCATTCTGTTTCTCATACGTCAAGGTTCACTGAAAAATACTCATGTCATATTCGTTTCTCCTTAGCACGTGTGTGAAATGCACCCTGGGCCCATGAAGCAGAACTGCAGCGTCAGAGATTCACAGATGTTTCGCCTGCACCATATGGTGCATTAGGCACCATTCCCCACAGAGCGGCTTTTGCACTGAAAGTCAATGTTTTTCCCACACATGGGAAAACCAAATGGAGTGGCTATAAAAGGGAATAAGGAAGAACAAAACAACAACCAACGAATCAAAGAAAACTGGTCTGAAAAACCAACCCAAAGAGGTAGTAAGTAGACTTAGCTAACATTGTGCACACCAGTGTAAAAAGCTGGCTGCGCACTCCTCAGTGTATACTGTGAGTTTAAAGCACAGAAGAAAAGTACGTTAGACAATATGCTAAGTTGTATCCCGGCCATATATACTGTTGTAAGCTTGTACTCCAGCATTCAGGCACTTAACTACAGAGGGCTCTGGAGAAACAACTTTTTATAACTGTATTTTGTCAGAGGGATGGAATATTGTCAGCACAGCCTGCAAATATCATTACCAGAAAATGTAGAGCATTTCTACATCATCTTTCATTTAAATCTGCCCAGTGCAGTGAGGTTTAATTCATTTTAAGTTGACAAAAAAATAAACAGAAAAGAAATGGATTAAAGTAATATAAGACTTCCCAAGTCCTCAGCCTGTGTGACCTAACTCTGTATGTCAATCATATAGACAAGTTCAAAAAGATTTTCTAAGGCGCTGGTGTCAATAAGACACCTATGGTAAATCCTGTTTGACCTTTCTGGGGGCAATGTACCTAGCTCCCAGCTACAGCTGTGCAAGTATTCCCCAGGAGAGATATCCAGCCTTGCTCTGCCAATCGCTTTGGGACATGCTGTAACAGCTTTTCATAAATGTATTCCTGCTGTAGAAATAGCCCTTCGGGGCAGGATGCAAAGAGCATCAGCTCCAGTCAGAGCTACAGGCCGAGCATAAAACCAGCCCACACCATTTCCTCCAGCCCCTCAGTCTTCCTTTGAGAACCTGCCATCCAAAATCTGATCCGATCATGAATTAGCCCAAACTTGCTCAAGTGGAGAAGTCTGACAAGAAGCAAGAGACGCAGTCCCATCTGAAAGCCTGGGGAGCTGCAACTGTGCCATATGACATGGGATTGAGGTGGGATTTTTTTGGGGGGTGGTAAAGCCCTTCAGACCCAAAGAAGCTTTGGACCTGGCAATATCACAGGTGCTTCATGCATCTCCTGCAAACATGGCAAAACAGCCAAGATTAAGGAAAAGAAAACACTCCCAATTGAAAGCTACACCTGAAGATAGTAAAAGATACATACATATGGTTCTCCAGCCCACGCAAATCAGAAACCCACTGATGTTCACTATATATATAGATTCTGATCACCAGACCCTTTTTCTGTGGGCAAATGGTTTTTACACAGGACATCCCACAGGTTTCAGAGGGACAAGACAAGTCATTCAGGTAGGACCTTCTGAGGTGGTGTCCCATTGCTGCTGGTGTGAACAAGTCAAAGGCAGCAAATAATGATTTCAACCCATCTTTTGGACATCACAGGCTGAAGCAAATGTCTGAATCGACTCACATTTTCATCTGTGTCAGTCTCCAGCCCTTGTAGCAGAGCCAACGGAGTGACTCTGGTGTAAAAGCAGAGCAAGAGCCGAGCCCCCAGGCCCCCCATGCACACACTATCAGAGGGAACTGGTACCAAGCTCTGCTGTGTAAACAACCAGGGCAAAGGAGAAGGAGGTGGTGGTGGGGTTAAATATCTGCTTTCTTTTACGAGACCACCTACAAAATGTTGCAAAGACCCCGCAACAAAAATAATCTGCCACGATTCCAGTGTTAGGCAAAATATAAACAAGTTAAGTGCTCTGTTAAAGAGAACATCTGGGAAGTTGCGGGCTGCACAGATGTTTTCACAAGTTGTTTTTTACAGAAAAGTAACCCTGCTAAGCTTCCTGCCTCTTCCATCTTCTCTCCCTTGACTGTGTTTATCAAGTCGAGATATAAACACATTAAAAAACCTTTAGAGGTCCGTCTTGCATTATATTATTAATTTGGGATTGACTGAAGGTTGACAGCTGGTTTTAGTTTGACCCCTGGCTCTTTTAAAGTCACTCCACATGAATAATTAACCAGTTTTATCTTGATTGGATTTTACATACATACTTTTATATATATATATATATATACACACACACGTATGTATGTATACAGTAGTCTGTTAGAAACAACCATTAGACTCAGGACCCGGATAGGACAGGGTGTCCCGTGCCCCTGGGTAGCTGGGAGCAGGGGGTCACAGGTAGTTTCAGGAGTCCTGGGAAGGAGGCAGGGGCTGCATGGATTGCCTGAAGAGTCACTAGGTAAGGAAGATTTATTGCCTGGGGAGGTACAAGGGGTATGGTGGTTAAGGCAGCTTTGATTTTAGCGTCAGGCTCCTGCAGCATTTAGAATTTTTAGATTTAAAAAATGTATTATTTTTAGAAAAGAATTTATCTTTTCTTAACTCTGTAAAAAAAAAAATCTTGCAGAATTAAAATATACAAAGTAAATTAGGAAGGGTAATTGGAAGAGCAAATACTAAGATCATGATGAAATACAAATGTACTTATTCCTTGAAATACATGGGAAAATAAATTTGTTCAGTGGGTCAATAGGAAGCAGAGCAATTAAACAAAGCAGTAATCTTATGCCAGAATAGGTATTTGATCCCTTTAAATGCAAGTCTTTTCCGCAGAGGGTGCTGGAGAGGCTTAGTATACTTAGGTAATAAAAATAAGGCACCACAAGAACCTGAGGTGTTGAAAGAGGAGGTGCTGAGACAAATTAATAAATTAAGTACTATGAGTCACTGGACCCAGATGGCAAATACTAACGAGACCTGAATGAAATGTTGGAGACCTCAGTGACTGAACTAACAAAAATGTGCTCTCTCTCACTAAAACTGGTCCACGTCTCAGAGGACTAGCAAGCCGCAGAGGCTGGGCCCATGTCTTCAAGCCAGCCCCTATCTGCAACAGGGAAAGATCCAGGTGAGGGGGGTCTACCTCAGACCTGCTAGGTTGGTTGAAATCCAAACAGAAAACAAAATTTTGAGGCACCTAAATGGTGATGATGGACATAGTGACATGCAGTGGGGTCTGCTGCTGGAAGACCAAGTGTCTCCGCTCTGCTCAGCGAGCCAGCCAGCAGCATGGCAACAGGGGACAGTGGAAAAGACAGTGACAGGCAGTGTAGGGTCTCGGTGCCATGGCCTTGCCAGCTCCACCATGCCCAGCAGCAGCTTTAGGGAAACCAGGGAGTTACTTTTGCCGAGCCAGAGATGTAGCTGGGACCTCAGGTTTGGTGACCACATTGGATGTGGGTGTAATACCACTGGGGACACGGTCACTTCCACGGGGTGGTGGAACCACAAGCAAATGTGAAACTGCATGGCTGTGACACTGGCAAGACTGGGAGGTGGGAAAAGCAAGAGAAGATTAAAAAAAGTCAACAAGTGGGAAAAGCATTTGAGATGCTTTACAGTATTTCACTATTGGTGATGTAAAAGTATTACTAGAAATGCCATCAAGAGGTTCCTTTGTTTCATTTAATGCTTTTTTTTTTTTTTCCTTTTTTTGCTCTTTATAGTGTTGCTTCAAAAAACAAAGTGTGATCAGAGCATTGCTGTCAGGACTGTTTGGTGAAACTTAGGAGTTAGCGTGGAGGAAGAGCAAAAGGGCTGCATGCATGATGATGAGATGATTAGTGTAACTTGGGAAATTGAACCAATAAGCTTGTAATAAGCAAGACAGCAGCTAGCTTCACACTACATTATTTGCTCTGCTCCTCCTTGGTTGAGAGCCTTCTAGGCTATCAGCTCGGTGGGGATTTTTGTCAGTCCCTGGGGAACAGGAAAGCCTTTGCTGTGTGGCCAACTTGAGGTGCCTTAAAACAGGTCTGATCTTCTGCCTGTGCTGAACACTGACTTCTTCTGCGATATAAGCTGGTTCCTCTGCAGAATGAAAGTATTAAAATAAATGAGTGAATAAACAAGTATTCATATAAATATATGTATATACTGTTTTATTATGTATAATATGAACATGTTTTATATACGCTGTATAAAAATAATCTTTTTTTACAACCCCAACCTGCCTTCCTCTGTGACCAGAAGGTACGCTCTGTGGCTCAGGCTCCATTGCAGTCTGAAAGAAATAGCAAAAGCCATTCAGTCGTTCACACGTGCCCCATTATAAGCTGCATCTTGAGGAATTCCCGGCTCGGCTGTGTGGCCAGGGCCACAGGGAAGCTCTCACTGGAAAGCAGCTCCTTACGTTTCAGCAAACTTCTCCTGGTACCCAGACTGCAGCACTGGAAATTCAAGCCATGGAGTAACTTCCAGCCCCCTGTTTTACGGTGGCTGGCAGGAGACAAGAGGCACGCGAAGGCACGAAGCTCTCAGTCTCCAAAGGCCGTGTAGCTCACGCTTGCCGGCTGAGCAAAGCCCCAGCCACCCGTAATGAAGTGGCAGTGATTAGCCACGGCCTGGAATGATGTAGAGTGGAGTGGGAAGGCAGCTGCCAGTGCACGTGGGAGGGCGCAATGCCTGTGCCTTAGCCCCCAGCGACCACGGGGACGTGGCCCCCCAGAGCGTTGTGCAGCCGGGCTGTGCCTGGTGCATGCCCACGACAGGCACCTGGAACCAGAAGATGTGGGCCTCGGAAGTGAGGCTCCTTCGTAGCATCTTCCCAGGGTGAACTATGTTTGAACACAGCCCTCAAAATAAATTCATTGTGGTTTCACTTGGCAGAGTCCACAGACCCTGAGCATTGTACTCCTGTTTGCTGAGGATGAAGCCAATAAATAGGAGAAGGCAAAGGAAATCCTGAAACGGCTTTGCTGCTGTCTGATGAACAACTTGTCAGAGCAGCGAGGAACCTCTAAACCCTGCACATTTCCCTCTTGATTTTTTCTCCTATCTCAAAATTCTGGAGAAGTCAAAGGAAGCCAGAGATTTCCGAGTTGATGGCCACTCGTCAACTCTGCGTCATGACCTGGTTACAAAGGGATTTGCCCATCTGTACCACTATTCTGACATTTTAAAAAGTCACTGCACTCCTTTTCTCCCAAAGGGACAAGAAAAAATGAATTCAGTTTGCAATCTGAAAAGACAAATATGCCTTTCTCTCCAATCTAGGCATAGGAAGAAAATATTGAATTCTGCCTTGTTGACTGCAGAAGGATAACAAAGATTTGTCCCTTTCTCTCTCTCTCTCTCTCTCTCTCTCCCCTTTTTTATTCTATTCTGAGGTGGTTTAGACCATTTTGGATTTGCCCTGGTGCAAAGCAAAGTATGATCAGAGGCTAAAGCAGAAGATTTATTTATGGTTGTGAACATCATTTATCCCCAGAGATATTGGCCAGCGGGACCTTTGGTTTGCAGAGGCACGTGGCAGTCCTGGCTCTGTTTCAAACCACATGCCTCACTGTCTCCCACGTCCCATGTTTGAATAAACCCCCAAAACTCCATGACAAATTCAAACAAATCTGCACATTTTGATCAGGTTTCGTCATGCAGCTTGGAGTTGTGCTGTGGACGTTCAAGAAAATCACCAGATGACATGGATCACCTTGCTATCAGGGTCCCTTGCATCTTCTATATAGCTGGTTTTGTTTGCACTCATTCTTGTGCCCAGAGATCGGGTCTCAGCATCACTGGCCATGGACAGGTATGTTCCTTTTGCAAAATCTGGACGAGTTCAGTTCAGTTTAGTTTTGCACCAAGGACAGAGATGGGGACTTTGCAGTAAAACCCACTCAACTGTGTTGTGAACTCGGAGGGTTTGGTCTGGAGATTGAAGGACAGATCTACCCCCGTGCAGCCAACGGGGTGATACCCTTTTTCACCCAGGGGATTGTGGTGTGCTTGGTCCGGGCCACATGCTGTAGCAATGGGCGACGACTGCTCCCTCTCTGACCCCCATGTCCCCAGCTGCAGACAGCCTGTGAATTTCTGTGTCCCTGGCGCCTGTGGGAAAACGCAAAGAAAAGCTTTTCTCTCTTTAAATTGCAGCCATCTACAGAAAGGGACTGTGCAATTGTTTGTGCAGTGCGGAGTACAAAAAGGGCCCAGAGCTGAGGGCTGGCACTGGGGGCTGCTGCTGCTGGAACAATAACCAGTGGCAGCAAACAATAGCTTTTGTCTGCTGACTACAGCTAGTGACAGGGATGGGGGCAAGCAGCTTGCGCTTCTTGTCTCGCTCTCTGATTTTAGGGACGTGGAGCAAAAGACACCCTGTTTGAGGAAAGCGAGCAGGACAAAATAACTTTGGAAATAAAGTGCTCCAAAATTCTCAGTGTCACTCCTTCCTTCTGCTTTTTTAATGGTATAAGTAAGCTGACGGTAAAGCCCCAGACTTCCACCAGAACCCTCAGCTCCTTGCTTCCAGGCAGCTCTGTCCGCCACATCCCAAAAAGTAGGTGTCTTTTCTAGTCTGGACCATGTCCGTGAATGAGTTCACAGCTTGATTGCACACAAATTTCTTGGTGAAGAAGTCAAGGTGACTTCTTCAGGTGGCTTTGCCAGTGCACCAGGCTCCCCGGCCACCAGCGCTGGATGTGTCAGCATATTTGTGGAAGGTGACTGGAGCTTTGTTAAAAGTCCTCTTGAAAATCCAGTTGTGCTCCCGAGTCTGTGAGAAATCACGGCTCTGACCTCTCGGAAGCTGCACGATGGGTGAGATGGGAGGCAATAACTAACAGAGGAAAAAGGTGACATTTGCACTAATATCCTACTGGTGCTATCTGGGGCAAAGCAGGAGCCTGCTGGTAGCAAAGCAGCCTGATTTGCATAATAATCTGTGTGCCTCCACACTTCCACCAGGATCATTTATTGCTTAATTAGTTGTAGTAAAAATGCAGATATCAGCAGGTCGCATCGTTAGCCTTCCAGCCACTTACTCCCCGTGGTGCCAGTCACAGCCCTTGTTGTCCTGCAAGGAGAAAATGCCAATGTAAAAAAGGTTGCATGCAGGGGACAGCCCCAGAATGGCTTAATTCGAGCTCATCTTTGCCAGTTGGAGCTGAATGCCAGAAATGAACATGAAAAGCTATGCTGCTATTTCTCCCCCTTTGAGAAGCTGCTGAAAGGGGCAAACCTGTCTGGTGGTCCCAAGGACTGAGTGAAACTACAAGGCTCCTCTCCCCTCAAAGCATGATCCAGACAACAACTTATTCTACCTGGTTTTGGCTTAAAATGTCACAGACCTGATATTTGATCGTTCAGAGTGACTGGGGTGCAGTGGAAGGGGGTTAACAAGAGCCACCCTGAACCTTTGCTCAAAACTCATCCCTGGTATCAGGTTTGATTCCACCTCTGCTTTTGATGTAGCTTGTGCCTGCACTTTGCCTGTCTCACTCCTCTTGTAGGGCTGAATAGATGGACAGGCGCCGGGAAATATAAAACAGCTCCTCTAATGAGCTTCTTGAGAAGTCTTCCCACTCTGTTTTCACGAGTACTGGGAGAGGGATGGCTTTGCTCATAAGCAGACCTGCTAAAGCTGGGAGTCAGTTCAAATCCTGGCTGTGCCCAGTACTTTCTCCATAACCTTAGGACATCCTTCAAGCTAGCCAGGCCTCTTTCTCCCATCTCTAACCCATGGAAGCTGCAATATTTTACCACATTGCCTTTAATAAAGAGCCATGAAATCTGCAAATGGAAGCTGCTAGGGATGTATAAATTTGAGGCTGGTTCATCCCCAGATTGCAGGAAAGCTTGCAATCTGTTTCTCCAAATGGAAAGTAATCCCTGCTATTGTTTTTTCGGATTCATCTTTCTTTTTTAAAACACAGCCAGAAAACTTCATGTGAATTTGGACCTAATCCTTGAAAAGAAAGCATGTTTGCACAGCTGAGCAGAGACCCCACTGAAGATTAGTGGTGTGTTTCAAGAGGACTACAAGTGCTGATGAGGGACTTGTCTTGTCCATGAAAAACACCTGCTTCTTTGAGGTTCCTCTGCCTGCTGTGAAAAGAGGGGTAGGCAGCAACTCTGCCTAGAAAAGCACAACTCAGGAAAGCTTTTTCTGCTCCTGTAGCTGATTTTCACATGTGTTGTATATTAAAAAGGATATGAGTTTGATGCTTTCTCGTTCCTGATATAAAATGAAATTTTTATGTATTATTTTTATTGGACTCAGCAGATCCCCAATTTTTAGCCAGGGTCCTGTTGCATTAGGCACGGTACAAGCACAGGGCTCAAGAGCTTATTGTGACCGTAAGAGGAATGAATAAAGGATACCACTTTGATTTCAGCACGGGTTTTAATACACTGCTAAGGAGCACAGTTAAGATTTGTAGCTGGGAAAACCATACACGTGAGGCTTAACCCAACAAAAAGGAGAGGTAGTCTGATGTAGTCCAGGAATTGTTTTCCCCAAAGTTTTCAGAAGGTGACATGTCAAAGAAAAGCAGTGACTTCAGACAGTGCCTGGCCAGCAGTTTTGGGGCAAAGACAGGCTGAAAAAGCCCAGTCAGTTCAGTTAAATTCCTGAGTCACCGGCATTTTTAGCTCCTATAAACTGTACTCTTGCTGCTGTAACTGCAAAGATTGTTCACCTGCTCTCACAAGCTCGGGCCCTTTGGATGCTCACTGCCTCGTGGGCTTCAGGGTATCGAGGGCTGTGCTGCCAGGACAGCCAGGTGTGCCCACGGGCACCCTGAGAAAGAAAGAAGTGGGATAACTCCACTGTTTGGGCTATGTGAGCAGTGGGCACACTCCCGAATGCCCAAATTCGAAAAAAAAAAAAAAAAAGGTTTAAGCTGCATGGGGC
>VYXH01006323.1:16519-50896 GCA_013397275.1 Burhinus bistriatus | reverse complement strand
TTTTTTTTTTTTTTTTTTTTTTTTTTTTTTTTTTTTTTTTGCAATAGGGCAAAATTGATGTTAGGTTTTTATTATAAAACAACAGACTACAGCCACTCTTTTTTCCCATAATAATAATAATGCATTACGTCAGGTTAGTCAGTAGTTTTCACTAATCCGCAAGACATGCACTGCTGACCTCTGAGGTAATTTTGGATCATGCTCAAGCCAAATAAAGGCAGATTTGTGGCTGCAGGTGAGAGATCCTCTGAAAAACCATAAACGTAACCACAATGTCCTCTGGTTTGATCTGAACTCAGCCTGGCCTTCATCAGTTTTTCTGGCGCTAGTCCAGAAGTAAGACAGATTAATGATTTAAAGGCATTACACTATGATATGATGTAACACAGCACAGGGTGGTGGTTTTGTGAAGATAGTTAGCATTAAGTTAGCAGTGAGTACCCAGGGCAGCAAACCGTGGGCCACCCCTCCTGGATGGTACCTTGCTCCTCAGAGGATGTTACGGGCTTGACTGGAACCATTCATGGCATGAATGTGTCCAATTTTCACAGGGACATACGAATGTGCTCTTCTACAGGGCAGAATATGCCCCCGTGAAATGCTACATCCCATTTTCTGCCTCCTAAAGGGACAGCAAAATGGTTTGTAGCTTTGGTGGATGATTAATGAAGTCAAGAGAGAGAGGGCTAAGCCTCTGAGGCTGGTGGTAGTGCCCATGCCCATGCCATGCCATGACACCCTGCATGCCCAGAAAGCAGCTTGCAGCTCCAGCAACAATGACCCTAGGGCCTGGGCTCTGCATGGCGTCTTCTGTCATTTCCTCAGCCACTGCTTTTTGGGCTCATTAGATATATCTACCAGGGGCCCACTTACCAATGCTGTAATCCCTTCTCTGAGTAAGGCCTGAACCCCTCTGTTAATCTTGAGCCTGTACAGAAAATATTGTCCAGCCTGTTATGACTACAGGTCTGTCTGAGTGCTAATAAATCAGCGCGGCTCCAGTGGAGTAACGGAGAGCTTGGGGAGTGCTGGGTAGGGAAATGTATATAAAAGGTAGACCCAATCTTCCTTTAGCAGCCATTAATTACAGCTGGTGATGGGAGTAGGAAACAGCAGTCATGCTGAGATACTGCTGCTTGCAACTCAGTCAGGGGAAGGCTGAAACCTGAAGGTAGAGAGGGTAGGCACTGTGCAGCAGACTGGGGAGATATGTGAAGTTTAAAAACAACGTCACCTTGCAACTAAGTGTTAATGCTTATTTAAGCATTTGGTCTATGAGGTGATATCGGTAGGGTCAGGCAGAAGCCTCATCTTTGTATGGCAGAGGCACAGGGAGGGAAGAGTGGCACACATGGGAGCACATCAGTAAATGGTGCCAGCTCCAAGGGGCAACGTATTGACACCAGCCAAGCAATATAGCATCTCCTCCACTTGAAGAGGAATTTGTGTTAAACAGCAGTCAGCAGGGACTTTGTTAAGGAAAGCGGGTTTCCTGGCCCTGCAGTGCGGAGGACCAGGGTGCTCAGCTGCGGTGGGTGTTGGGACAGGGAACTGGGAGGCAATGAGGAGTCGGGCTGCTCTTCAGCTGGCCGTTCGAAACACTCAGCAAAGATCTTTTCCTATTTATCAAACAGCTCTCAAAGAAGCTTAGCCAGTGCCTCTAGAGTTATTTGACACCAGCATCGCTGTAATTATTAACAGGGAAGGAGAAATGAGCGAGCAGTGTGGCAGGTTGGACTAGCACTCTTACGAAAGTGCATTGACATCGGTGGTCAAATCATAGCCCCTGCTTCATTTATGCAACACCTGCTGGTGCATTTCCTACCTCAACAAATAACCTTCTCCTCGCCGATGTCTAAGCCGAAGCACCTTCACCGCCCCGCTGGACCAAGCCAGGAGCACAGGTACAGCCTGTCCCGACGGCTCGGCGGCAGCTCCTCACTGTGCCACGATGAGTTGTTTGCACACTGCCTGCCTCCCACCAGGGTCACCCTGCTCCCGCCAGTACCAGAACAAAGCTGTGCGACGGCAGAGGCAGACATCCAGCTCCAAAAACTGGCGCTATCCTGTGATTGCTTTTCCTGACATTGGTTCAGGCCAGCCACGGAGGCTCGTCTGACCGCTTTCGTACTGTTGAAGACGTTATCAATTCAAGGCAACTTGGTACAGTGTCTGCTGTGGAGGATTTGGCTCTCCCACTCTGCTGAGTAAATTTCCATGTTGGCTTTATTTGGTGTGACTCCACTATGGCTGGAGTGGTCCCACTGCCTCTGGACCTCCTTTCTGACCGCTTCTTCTCCATTTCAGCATGAGAGCATTTGCGCAGCATGGGATGCCAGAGCTGAGTCCACTGCCTTGGGAGACTTTGGAGCCTGGAGCCTCGTGAGGTCTTTTAGCAGATTTATGCTTAAAATATCTCTGGGCTAAGAAGGTGTTAGGCACTCTCAGAAGTGCTCTCTCTCCCATCTGCTTTTTCATGTAAAAACTGGAGGTGCCAAAATCTGCTCAGAGGACTGTAGAGGAACGGCCAGGAAAGATGCCTGCAGTTGTCCCTCAGGCTTCTGCACAGACAGCGTTTCACAGATGTGCAGTCATGAGTATGGTCATAAACATTTTAAGACACACCTGCCAAATAGTTCTGGAGTTTTCTAGTGAGAACAAACCTTGCATAAATGTCAAGGGAAAAAAAAATCAGGAAGATCCTCATTTTGTGGGTGGAGCCAGTGAATTTGCTTTCTCTGTCTGTGATGAGCACAGATTGTCATCTTCACCCTCTCCTATAAGCTCACTAACATTTATTTAGCTGTGTAAATTATGAATTACAGGAATAGAAAAAAGTATGTTTCTGTCACACACACTCTACTATTCTTTTTTTCAATGTCCATTGCTATCACACAAATGGGAGTTAAAACATGCACACATAGACTTCCACGCTCTAATTTCCCCACTTTTAGGTCCCGTTACGGCACCCGCACACCCTCACCAAATGCAACCTTGCTCCATGAGTTATGCTGGATTTGCCTTGCCCCCCTCCCCCCCGCTCTTGCTTCTCAATGAGAAAGAGCAGTGAGGGAGCTGCCAGCAGGCTCCAGGATGGCTCCCATCTCCTCACAGGTGACCCCCATCCTGACAAGGCTCCCACACACCCACCTCACATCTCCACCCTGGTGCAGGTCCCTTCTCTAATGGTCTTACCCGGAGCTGTTTACTTAATTATGGAAGTATTTGTGTCCCGAGACCTAGGGCTGTAAGCAGATGTCCACCTCTAACAACCCAGCCCCTAGCATAGCTCCCCTTGCCTTAATGTGATGAAGAAAGAGCTCTTGTCCCCTATATAATCCCTGATAGCTCAGTCCACCTGTATTTTTAATCACAACCGAGTAACCCCCACGCTGGCGGGGGCGAGAGGGAATAGGACTCCTTAATATTCCTGGGCTTCGGTTTGCTCTTCCATGAAGCAGGGACAGTCTCTCCCAGGAGCATCCTCCTGGAGCCCCTCCCCTGGGCGAGCTCACACCGTGCTGAGAGCCAATGCAGGGCTCAGGGTCAGAGAGAGCCCATCTGCGGGGATTTAAATGGCACCGAGACCTTCTGCCAACTAAAGGTCTTTCATTATAACCTCGGCAAAAAAGCACTGAGATGCCTTAACCGCATCCGAAGTGGTTCACAACCTGCTAGGTAGAGAAATGGGAAAATACAAGGTACACTGCAGCAGGGGCAGTGCTAGCACTGTAATTAAAAGGTAGGTCAGTATAGCTACATCAGTTATGGGAATAAGAGAAAAACAATACCTCCCTAAACTACGCTCTTCCTAGTGTTAGTGCAGCTATACAGGCAACTATATCTTGCTGCTGATACAGTTTATCCTCATCAAGGAACAGGTTTAGACTACACCAGCAGGACAATCTGGATTTTATTTGCCAGTATGGGGCTGCATTTTTCCTGGGATAGCCCACCAAGCCCTCTTCACCATAGGCAAGCCCTCGAGCTGCTGGCTCTCGCCTTGTGATGGTGAATGTCCTTAACACATATCCTCTCCTTTCCTTGTGTGCAAGGCTGTGCCGTGGGGAGTGGAAAGAAGGGGGCTGTGAACCGTTTCCAGCACTGAGCGCCCACTCTGGGGTGAAAGACTTTCTCTTCTACAGCCGAGGGTTAGGTTTTTTCACCCTCTTACTGTGGCCTGGCCAGCTCTCGCTGCTCCTTTCTCCAAGGGGTGCCCTTCAGGGAGATCATCCAGACTTGGTGAGAAGCCTGACCTGCCGCAGCCCCACCGGCTGTGCCCGTCCAGGCTGCAGCCCCCTTTCCAGAGGGATTTGGTGACCCAAGCAGTGGGTGCCCCCTTGTTCTGGGGGAGAGGGAGCTAATGCAGGTGCTGCCGCCCAGGCGCCCCAGGGCGAGGAGGGCAATGTGCTTTGGGGAAACTCGGCCGACTTGCTGCAGGCGCAGAGAAGCAGGTCTGTGCTCCGTCAGCCGGCATCCCCCTGCTCTGCCTCCCACCCATCCGCCTGGTCTCCGGCAGAGGCTGAACCAGTATTAGTCATTGCCTTATTTCCCCACTCGTGGGCAAACCTCAGTGGTGATCCTGGTGCCACGGAGGTACATCCCTCCTGCTCCTCACCCCCACCCAAAGACAGACAGCCCCCACAGTGGTCCTGCTCTGACAAGGAAGCAGCGTCTAGACACAGATTAGGCAAACAGCTAAAGCACAAGACCAGAAACCAAAAAGGGAAAAGAAAAAAAAAAAAAAAAAAAAAAAGACCCCCAACCATACCGAGANNAAAAACCAAAAAAGGAAAAAAAAAAAAAAAAAAAAAAAAAAAAGAGCTCCCCAGCTCTGTCTGGCACCAATTCCTATGAGGTTTGGGGCAAAGAAGGGAACTTCTTTACGTCTTTGTCTTCCTCACCTGTGTAGCATGGGATAATATTTCCCTTTCTGGCAAGGCTATGGTCAGAGTTAATTACCATTTGAAAAGTGCTTTGAAATGGAAGATGCGTTTGGAAAACTGAAGTATTATTACTAGAATTGAGTAAGTGGCTTAGAGGGTAGGGAAGCGTTTCACTTCTTTTTCCCTATGGGTGGAATAGCCTGGGATTTCTTCAGATTTATACATTATTCAAGCATGTAGTACATATCAGGTATCTAAAACTGAACTCAGTCTGGATATTTATTCCATTAAATATTGGACTACAGATACATGAAATCCAAGCTACATTGTCCAGACAAATAAATCACATAACACTGGGGCTCTTCCCCTACTGGCACCAACTCTTCTGGTGCGACTGCCCAAGGACGGGCATTTAAAATCTGTTTTTCATAACTCCTTGTGCAGGATTTTGAAATGTACTCTAGGTTTGCCAGTAAAACAAGTTCTTGCAAGAGTCTCCAGCAAGCAAAGCGAGAGCCCTGAAACAAGTACATGTTAAAAAAACCCAAACGAATGAGCTTTGTTTTCTCAGGCCATGATTCTGTAGGATGTTTTAAAGTATTCATTTGTAGTCTCGTGATTAATCCTACTGAAGCCTGTGGAACTGTTTCTGGGCAGAAATAGGCAGACGCTTTAATACCCTGCTGAATACGGCTTCCAATTATTATTTCATCAGCCCAAGTGCTCTTGTACTTTATTTTAAAGACTTCCTGTGTATTGTTTCACTGTCTTCCCCTGTACGCTCTAATGCCAAATGCTGCTGAGCCTAGGTTGGAAACACACCACCTCTGTTACCCATGAAACACGCGTTAGTCTATAAAAAAATGTGTTTTCCATTCCAAGAAACCTCCAGTAAATTAAAAAAAAAAAAAGTTACAGGGCACTTTTTCAAAGCTGTGCTGTGTTGCGGAGGTGGCGGTTCTTAGCTCCATGTCTTTCATTAATTTCAGTTGAAATTGCCTGTCTACCCATGCAGCTGTGGCACCACACTCTGAAAATCCACTCTGAAAGAGGTACCTTTTGGAAACAGAGTCGTTGAGTCCCTGTGTAGACACGGGGGTTGGGATTGATGCAGAGCTCGCACATCCCGAGCCTAGCTGGTTTCGATTCCATGGAGGTCAGTGGTGCTACCTCCGAGCGACTCCTGCACGTACACAGGCAAATCATGCATATTTTAAATGAATAAGGATGTGATGCAAGTAGCTAGCAGATCCCACTTGGAGAGGAGAAGTCAGGTTAAATCAATCTATTATTCCAAACCCAGAGGTTACTTGCCTTTGGCTGAGCCATCAGCCACTGGTCAGTCTTCACTGGATCAACAGGCTCCACCTCAGCTAAGAGAGGTGCTGAGCATGGGATAATCACAAGATATTTGAACTAACTGCAGCCCCGCTCCCTGGCGGAGTGTGTGTGTCTTTTTTGAGGCTTGGAGCAAGGCCCTCGCCATAACCAGACACAGGCAAAGCCCCACAGTTTGCAGCCACCAGCCCACAGCCACAGCCTGCACCCTGCGCTTGTGTGGTGCCGCACAGGGAGGAGACCAGGAGGAAGATGGTGGTCAGGGCTCTTGGACTGGTTAGCATGGTGGTCTGCAGGGCCACTACCCCAGATTTCGATCTCTGATGTATTGATTGCAAAGAGACCTTCAAAGGCAAGCCCAGAGGTATGGCTGCACACCTGAGGGAAGGTGATAGCCATGGGCACTGTGCCATACCTACCTGTGGCAACTGCCTATGTTCACAGGTTGTATCATAGCACAGGTAGATGGGACATTCCTTAGCTGGCTGAGCTACTTGCCCCATTGGCAAGCGGGTGCCTGTGGGCATTCACCACAGAATAATACAGAATATGGCAAATCCAACTCAGGACATTCATGTTCTCAGCCCCTAAGCCTCTGTCTGTCTTCTCCTTTCCCCACTAATTCTCTTCCCAAGGATTTCTGTGAAGTTAGCACAGCTCTCTGCTGAACCGTATCTAGGACTGGTGGCAGGAGAGCTGCTGCTGGTCCTGTGTGAGTAGGGGCAAGTGCTATCACCTGTCTGGGCCACAGCAATGAGATCAACAGGCAAAGCAATGTTAGCTGCTGTGAATGGTAGCCCAGAAGGTGCCCAGGCTGGCGGTGGCCAGCCTGCATCTGCTTGGAGCAACTAGCGCAGCACAGGGATGACACCTGGCTCCTGTCGCAAGTGTCATCAATGAAACCCCTCTTTTTTATTTTGCTTTCTTCTGCCTGATGTTGGACCTGAGCCCCTGTGAAATGTCCTCTCTGCCAAAGTCTCTGCTTCCCCTAATGACACTGCAGTGCTGAGCTGGATGGAAAGCAATGCGAACACCGAAGTAAAGCAGTATGAACTGCTGCATCTGAGCCAGCTCCATCCCTGTTTAACCCGGCTTCTCATCTGGAGGACACGTGCCTCCCACTCAAGCCTCAGAGGCAAAGATAGGTAAAAGGCAGGCAAAGATATGTTTAAACCCATTGCTCCTCTGTTCCTCTGGCTCACGGTTTGGGTTGTACACGCCAGGGTGTGTCTTCTTCCCCCTCCTTTCGAAGCTTGCTCCTGCTAGCAGTGACAGGAGTGCCAGCCTGTGTGATCCACGGGAGACCCAGCTGCTCGCTGTTAATGTTTAATGACAGCTCTGCAAGCTGGAGATATTCTCAGCCTCTATTTCATCTGGTCAGGTTTCATACAAACTGTTTTCAACGAATATTGTAAATCTACAGAGCATTAAGTTATTTAGTAACACTGGGCCAGATTCAGAGGAGACTAAAGAAAACCTGGTGTGACTTACTTCTTGCAAAGGCTTTCCTACATCCAGGCTTAGTATTTTTCACATACGCAAAACTCACCATCTATTGCTGTGGCGCTTCTGCTGTAACAAATGTGTATGCAACAGTCTGCACCAAAGGGTCAGTGCCGAATGGGACACGGATGCCCTCCCCATCTCTCCCAGACAGGTTACTATTCTGTCAGCATAGTCCTGCACAAGAAGTAGTGTCAGATGGTTTCCTAGCGTAAATTACTGCAGCTCCATTATGTTAGGCCAACTGATATCAGCAGAGAATTCAAACAGCTAATTTTTAACCTTCTCTGATTTCCCTTTGGCTCATGAAACCATTTCCTGCCCCGGTCCCTCTGACAGTCCCCTGGTTCTTCTCCAAGCATCTATCCAGTGGAGAGACAAAGCTAGACGTGATGTGTAGGAAGCTCAGAGCTTAAGATCATGCAAACAGGATCTAAGAGACTCTCATGATCCTAAACTGGTATTATTTATATGCCCAGCCTTCCAGGAGAAACGGTAGGTCAGATCAGCTTGGCTAGGAATTTGAGCCCTTAGACCAAATTCTGCCTTCATTTAAATCTCATCATAGCTATTGAGGTATTACACCTCAGGGAGAATGTGACGCCTCCACTCTTCACCCCGACCTTGACCAAGGACTGATCTGAGGCACGTATATTTTCTGTGGATATTATTGGCAACTCACATCCAAGAAACACAATTGTAACTGAGATCAACTGCGTGGAAATTTCAAAACGCTGGATTTGGCCCTGGCTGCCTTGACGTTTTATGAAGACCTTGAAAGACTTTGAAAAGGACATTTCTTTGACTTTGTGAGGAAGGTGAGCTTGTACCAAGATTTAGGAAACTCTTTGTGGATGCCGTGGTGGGTTCACCACAAGGGAAATTTGGCTTTGCCAGCCGTGAACGTGGGCAACACGACGGGGCCAGGCCAGTGCCTTTTGGGTGCAAGGACAAAATGGAGCAAAGGCTGTCCGAGCCATGAGGACAAATTTAAACATGTTCCTCCCTCCTCAAAACCCTGGAGGCTATTAAATGTCTGCCAAGGTGTATTCCATTCCTAACTGGGGAGGGGACTGAACGGTCACAATTTGAATATCACGAGAGGAAGGTCAGTGACAAAGCCCACCCTATCAGGCTGTCTGCAATCACAAGTACTCCTGGCCCCACGTTGCTCGGAGAGCCAGGGCCTTCACTGTGCTCCTCATCATCACTAACAGGGACAGGGTAGTTCCTCCCCACATGTCCCACGGAGCTGCTTCCAGTGACGGGAAGAGGTCCTCTGCGCATGTAGAGTTGCACATGCTTAGCTGACGGATGCCCACATGTGCAAAGCCACACTGCAATATTAGAGGAACAAGATTTGCCTGGAGATTGCTGGTCCTGCTTGCTCCAGGGCACACTCTAAGAGAGCAAGACGGCCTCATCCCTGCTCTTTATAGAGAGCAGGCAGCAAGTTGTGAAGGCAGATTTCCACCTACCTGGAGCTGAACTCTTCAAAAGCCCAGGGTTGTTCGGACTCAGAGTTCGTAGGTTCAAACCTGTGCCTAGTGCTGATTTTAGGTCACGGCAGGGGAGAGGTGAGCAAGCACGGTGGAGAAGGCAGGAGCTGGCTGGGGTGGGCAGTGGGAGGCTGGTGCCGTGGGGTAGCTTCTGTGGGTGATGGTTTTAATGCTTACTTTTGGCCCCAAGTGAAGGTGCCAGTTTCTGCCGAGGGTGCAGAGGATGCACCCAAAGTGTGCTGCTACTGCCAGTCTTCTTTTTCCTTCCCTCAATCCTGTTGAAAAGCATTCATTTCGTAGGAAGATGTTCTCTGTTAAACTAGGAGTGTTGTCAGCGGCCACTGTAAGTAACCATAATAATCTGTAAGGCAATGTGCAGCTCTGATGTGCAAATGGGATTTAGGGAAGCCTCGCTAACGGGATAACACAGACAGCATTTAAGCTGAGTTTCAAACTGATCGTAACGCTTCACTTGACAAATGTCTGGTTTTGAACTTTTTTAAGCCTTCAGGGCTTTAAGCAGAGAATGTCAGTCTCCTGCAGAATAAATCCCTAATATTTTGGGCTTTCGTTTAGGAAGAGGAAAAAAACTCTTAGCAGAGAAGAAGCCAAAAAGAATATCTGATTTCATTGCTTTCATCATACACCACTACGTACCATTTATTTTCTCTCAGAAGCCAGGGGCATATCTTCTCTAAATATTTACCTACTTTCTAAGGGCATGTCTGCACTGCAGTCATCACACTGATTTGTGTAGTAGACATACCCGCCTTACTTTTGACCTAATACATCTAATACATCCAGGCTCTAATAGCAGCCTAATAAAACGAAGGTCTCATAGTTACAGTGTGAGGTCAGGGTAGCCTGCCACATCTGCTGGGAATATCTTCCAGCCATTGCTCTGTGCCAAGCCAGCCAACCTAAAGCTGCACTGCAGGTCTTGCAGTGAAACTGGGGACAAGCGGGCTTTACCAGGCATGGAAGTTTGGCTACAGGAAATGCTTCATCCACATGGATCATTAATGCCTTTCTGACGCGGAGCCACGTCTGCCAGGTCTCTCTCTGCCTCCACGTTCGCCCACCAGTCAACCCAGACAAGCAGAGGCTGTGCCATCTCCAACCCTGGAGGCTTTCGAGCCCCGAATGGATCAAGCCTGAGCAACCTGGCCTGACCTCAAAGTTGGCCAGACTTTGAGCAGGGGGTTGGTCTAAAGACTCCTGAGGTCCCTCCCAGGCTGAATTATCCTGTGATCCCATGATTCTAGTCCAGAGATGCCCTCTTTGACTTCTTGGAGGGCTCAGCCACATCTCTGTCCCAGCAAAAACTACAAGGCTTTGTACTCCAAACTTTTTCTACCACAGTATCAGAAACTAAAGGTGTGACTATATCAAAGACTGTTTTTACCTCACTTTCCTACAGGCAGGCAGTATTGATCTCTTCATCCTAGAAAGGAAACTAAGGCACACTTGGGTGCCATAAGATGGCTTTGGTTGAGGAAGTAGGAAAAATCAAATTTAATGGATCATTGCAGGGAAAATAAGGATGGGTGACCAAAAGCTCACAATGACTCTGTCTAGTTTGATCAGTACTGTGGGAGGCCTTTGGCATATCTTAACTGAAGTCGAACAGAGATTCCTGTTCAAAAGGGTGCTCTCCCATTGTGACCACAAACGCTGGTGCCTGCCCCACTTGTCCTCAGAATTGCTGATCACCTCAGCAATCTTCCTGCTGCCCAAGACAAGCAATGTTTTAAAATGTTTCTTTAAATTTTTTGACCCTCAGGACTTTCTTAAGTTGTATCTATCCTGCTGTGCAGTATGCTATGTAGCTAGTCTGACCGCAGTCTTCCAGTATACATGGCACAACCTGCAAACCAAGTAGAGGATGAGGGCTTGGAAGCCGTAGCTCTGTTCCCAATATTGGCATCGCTTTTGCTTTGTGTGACCTCGCTTACACCAGTCCCTTTCCCCACTTCCCTCTGTAGAAGGAGGAAACAAGTAGCAACCCACAGTGATGCAAGGATGTGAACATTTGCATGGGCAGGTGCAAGAGAAGAGCAAAGCACTCTGTGCATTAAAACGGCTCCATCTCCTTACCTCCTCTTCCCTGGGGAGGACAGATCCAGCATTACTAAACTTCCTGCCGAGTTATGTTTCCTCCATCCCCTGCAGTACTCTAGCTGTGCTCCGCTGTATTTTTTCCACTTCAGTTGCCTCCTTTCTGTAGCAGCCAGAGCCACGCACCTACTCTAAAGGCAGCCCCGGCCAGCCATTACGCCGGGCAGTCTTCTTCCCCCTGACCTACACGCAGGACTCCAGCTAGCCTTTTTTTTCCTCTTGGCACTCTTCCAGAAACTTTGGGGAATACTTAGCTGCCTAAATGTCCTGGCCTTTCTGCCTCTGGGAGCTCCAGGGCAGCTGCCTGGCCCACAGGCTGGGGCTGCACGACAGCCACCGCTCTCTTAAGTGCTCGTGCTCCTGCCAGCACTGCCCTTTGAGCTCAACTACCAATGCTTCACTTCCCAAAGGCAAAAGGGAGATGAAGCCTTCCTTGAACCTCTAGTTAACTTGGGGGAAGTATTTCAGGAGCCTCAGAAGACCCATTTTCTGTGGTTTCCATGAAATTTAAGAAGATATTCGCTCAGCTCTTGGTAAAATGGGGCTTGGTGCTCTTGGGAAATTTGCCTGCGGTCTCTTCCCAGACTTTGCAGTAGATTCATCTGAAATGTCTTTACATGTGAGTGACATCTACACGTGAGCCAGACACCCTGGGCTCAATTAACAGAGATAAACAGGCATTTGCAGGAAACAATTCATCTTCTCCTATGGTAGATACCTAAAATAGCCCAGAGCAATCACAAAACGACTGCTTTCCTCCATAAACTATAAATTTAATCGAGAAAAACAGCTCAGCCCTCAACACATACTGGAGGATTCAGTTGCCTGATGCTTTTTGAGCTGCCTTACCTTATCTTAGACATTCACATGGGCAAGCAGGTATATACATACATGTACAGGAGCCTGCAGGAGGCAAACACCCTTCCAGCATGTCACCAGACAAAGGATCCTGGATTCACTGCCCTGTTACCTACAAGATGAGGGCTGCTGCTTTTGGGGTAGCTGGAATAATTTCCCTCCATTGCATCCCTGTATTTATATCCTGTATGTTAACATAAAAGGTCCATGCTGGTACAGCTGAAAACCAATCATTTGGCCCACAGTGCTACACAACAAAGCAATGATTAGTGAAATAATAGTTGATTTTATTAAAAAGAAAATAAATCAAGTGAGCTTCACGGCAACTGCCAGAGTAACGTGCAGGGGTATCATTCTGGTTCTGCAGATAACTACCCCAACCAGGAACTGTATGCAAGATGTCACCTTACAAGTGTTACATCATCAGGAAAAAATCTCAATGGCTGATCACCGCCTGAGGGGGACGTCAGTGTTCCCAGCTTCTGTGCAGAAAGAAGTCCTATAGGAATTAACTCTTTCCTAGGTAATGCACATCGCTAGATTTTTGCAGTATTTCTTCCACCTTGTTGCCTAAAATGAATCATTGTTCTCTCACTTTCCATTTCTGTCTTTATCTCAAGCCATAAACAGCACGACTTTGCAGTGACAGCTGTCTGTCACAGCTGCCATGTGACTGAGGGCTTTTTCTCCTCCACCTCACTAGTGGATTTCTGCTGGATGCTGGATGTTCACCACATGCACCATTCCCATAGAAGGCAATAAATGTTATCTGCTAAATGCACTCCAGGCAGCCTCCCTGCTCCCTGGAGAGCAGCCCTTTGTCTTACATGAAGAAATACTCCCTGTGCTTCGCCAAAATGACCCTTCCTGTGGTAATACCCAAGGCAGTGTGAACATATGTCTGTTTTCCCTGAAATATATTCTGGGGGATGCAATGACAAAATGGGTTTTTACCAACTCAGAGATCACACACTACAGCTAGTTACTGCGGATGTTAAGGGACTAGTGCTGCAGGGATCAATGCCTTCCGCAGCCCCATGCCTGGGCAGGGCAGACCCTTCCCAGGGACGAAATCCCCCCTCATCTGGAGAGGATGGAAGAGGCAGTGCCTTTCCCCAAGTTTCCACAGACTCCAGGCAATCTCCAACCCCATAAAAATGTCCTTTCTAAGTCAGGGGTACGATGGACAGAATATATTTCCTTCTCCTTCTTTTACATTTTGTACATAGAGACAATGTTCTCAGTCCTCAGCAGGTGCCAAGGCATCTGAGCTGTTCTTCCTGCTGGATTGCTGTGGTTTGTGCCTGGAAACTAGAGTCCAAACAGTTCCTGCTATTAATTAAGGCCCCATCCTGTTGAAAGTTCATCTCTGTGCCCTGGGCCAGGCTCACACAGGGCAGAAGGAGGGGTCCTGTGAGACAGAAATCCCTGTAACCTCTTCCCTCCCACCTGCATTTGTTCTCAGTTGTTTTGCATCCCTCTTGCTTTCCCAGTCAGGTAGGACACAATTTCCTAAGTACATTGTGCCATTTTACTCCTTTTTTTCCTGATGCAGAATGATGCTGCTGCATCTCTCAGTCTCTCCAGCCTCTCCAAGCTGTCTACTGCATAGGCAGCATAGTCCACCTCCCCACTTAAATACACTACTGAGTCTCTTTTTAACCTGTGGCCTGTGCCCAGAAACACACCACTTCCCAGTTACCCAGTTTGCCACTGGCACGGGTTGTGCCCTTTTATTCACACCAAGAGGCTCAGTAAATTTGTGCTTACTTCTTCTAGGGGTCTTCCTCACTTTTGTCCTCTTCATCACATCCCTTCCTGCACACCATCTCCTGAAGATGCCCTCTCCCTATCACCCTGCTTTTTCTTTCTTGTACATTCAAACACTATTTCTCTCCTCAGCCCTCACATGTCTTCCCCCTCTCAGCTCCTCAGCTGTTACCTCCTTCCAAGCTGTGCCATGCTGCAGAGTCGCTGAGCAAAGTCTGGGGGGTTGAGTTCCCTTCCCTGCTCATGGCCACCAAGGCCAGAGCTCGCAGACACCAAAGGCCATCAGTCCTGAGGCAGCCAGGGCCCAGGGGATGGGTCTCCTCAGCATCTCAGCCCCCAGGACCCTCTGCAACACCTTGGCCCCTTCCTTCCTTCCTTCCTTCCTTCCTTCCTTCCTTCCTTCCTTCCTTCCTTCCTTCCTTCCTTCCTTCCTTCCTTCCTTCCTTCCATCTTTCCTCCTTTCTTTCCTCTTTTCTCTCAAATTCAATTCTTTTATTCTCTTTAATGCTATGCAAGCTCTAAGTCTCCAAACAAGTGACTTACTTTCCCCCAGAGGAACTAAAGCCCCCCCAGCACAAAGTGCATACTGTGCTACCCCTGAATGTCTCGATTCAGGAAGCTTTGAGCTCCCATTGTTTGCGGTTCACAGAGTTCACCTGCATTTTACTCTCCTCATCTATTAAAGAAAACAAAGTGGAGAGGAGAGAGAAGGAGAAATACGGCTGTAAGAGCAGCAGTCGGTCAGAGAGCCCTCATGTTTCTGGTACCAGTTGTGGTCCAATCAATCAGTCTCAAACAGCCCACTGGAGAATAACTGCCCAACTTACCCAAATTTATTTTCTTTAATAACAGAATCCTCCTGTGACCCTGTGGTTATTGCTGACACAAAGCAAGGCCTGCTCGAGTCTGATATCTGCTCCATTGCTCCCTGCTGTGTGCTGAGCAATGGAGCCATCGTCCCCTTGTTTTCTACAGACAGCAGCTTTAAATCACTGCCTGCCACTTCTGCCTGCGAGGGCCGGGAGAGACTTTCCTGCACAGGTCACTCACTTGTGTGCATTCACCCGTGCGTGCTCAGGGAGACTTTAGCTTTTTCTGTTTTCTCCTTGCTTGGTAAAACAAAGGCCAAAATGCCTGGGGATGTCTGCTTATTGTTTGAGTACTTGGCCCTGTGAGGGCTGTTCAGACTGTGCAGGTGATGCAGAGACTGGACAGTCACACAGATGCTCAGCTGCAAAGAGAAAAGCGCTGTAAAATGTCCACGCTCATGCTCTGGCCAAGTGGCATTGCTAGCCAGGAGGTTGGTGTGCCCCAAGCTGCCAGACATTGAGATTAAGCAAAGGAAAATGCAAACTTCAGGGTTATAAGTCAGGTCCACATCATGGATAGAGTCTCAGGGCACAACATCCTATGTAAATGTTTATTGCAAACAGTGATCCTTCTATGGGGGTGTTCAAAATCCTTGTGGGAAATGCGGAAGAAAGCTTTTTGGGAATTCTGGAAGAGGAATCCTGCTCAGCCTTGGAAGTTTAACTATAAGGTAAGTCTTGGGAAGGTAAATGAAAGTTCTTTAAAGGGTAAATACAGTTTTCTTAGAACTGACATAAAAACCACATTGCTCTTTATGTTAAAAAAAAAAAAAGTAGGATAGGAAGAATAAAAAACTTATAAAATGAAACCTGCCTTTTTCAAAGAAAAGCAGGTTTTTCTCTATTGTTTTAGAAACTTGGAGGAGATCGTCCTAGACTTTATCCCAGTTTTGAAGCCTGCAGTGCAACCTGAGTACAACCTGAGTGCTGCACTAACTTATTGCAAAGATTTGGCCACCCTGGAGGAGTCTTCTACTGCTATCTGGAAGGCTCAAGGCACTCTAACAAAGCAGCAGCCAGCCATGAGCTTTCCCTCAGGGAAACCCAAGTGCTGGGTATAGGGCATGGACACTGCCCCAGCCATTGCTGTGGCAGGACACGGCTCCTGCAAAATGCATTTCCTGAGTGCCTTCTGCTGCTGTGCCAAGCAACCGTTTTCCTATCCAGGTATGAGACTGAAGTTCAGACACTTCATACCAAGGGCTGTCCCCAGATACACAGCATCCTTTCCCCAGCAAGCAGTTGGGTGTGCTTGGGAGTATCGGCTCTCTTCAGCAGCACAGCTTGGAGCTGGATGGAGTCGGGAAGCCCAGGTGTCCCAGAGCCCTGCCTGCTTGCCACCTTCTGCTCAGATCCACCCTGTGATGGCTGCATTGTGGGGAGATCTTGTCTCCAGGGCAGGGCTGTGGCAAGCTCCTGCCTGCCTGGGCACCCCGAGAAAGGGCAGGGCTCCCTCTGCAATGCTGTTCGAATGTATGGCTTTCCCCTGGTTCCTGCCTCCCTGCCCAATGCCTTCTCCCTGTGGAAACCTAAGCCCGTGTTATCACTAACCGTATGAGTGGTCTTAGATGGATGAGTTGGGTTAAGGGCTGCCGTGGCTGCAGTGCTGCCTGTCCCCGAAAGGGAAAATTCACACATTGCTCATAAGACTGGTCTTTCTCCTGGACGGCACTTCAAGGTTACAGCCCAGATGAAACTTTGATTTAAGCTCCCATCTCTGAGAACAGGCCTGCTGCCCTGGAAAGATAGCATTTCACCCGCTGAAGGAAAGAGGGTTTTGACACTTGACTTGTCTCATTTGGCAAGGGGGAAGGCCTGGGTTACATTTTCTAGACATGTAGGTGTAGACCAAATGTCATGTTACGGTCCACTGGAACCAGGATTGGACCCTGCTGAGACAGTAAAACCAAAGTGCGGGTCAGCTTGGATGCTTCACTTCAGTGAGGGTTTTAAAATCCTTTCCCTTTAAAAAGCTGCATTTTTTCTAAAGCTCAAGGACTAATTACAAGAAAAAATATCTGCACTACGCCTGTACTCGAGAGCAGATTCTGGGAAAGGAAAATGCACTCCAAAACTGTAGGAATGGCCCCACAAGGCAAAGTTTCAATCCAAATCCAAACCCTTGCACAGACCAGGAGAGGACGTGCTTTCCCTGGGAGGGGACGACAGGGCCAAGCCCTTGCCCTGCCAAGGTTAGGCAAGACCAGAATTGAGGAGGCAGAGAGATGAAAAGCTCAAGCGCAGGGAGGGAAGGTCATTGAGGGTGCTCGGTAAGCCTGTAGTGAGGGAGCACGTGTGGCCTACAGGTATTTCAGGTATTTCCAGGTGAGGCAATGCAGTCATCTTCTCCTGGGCTGCTTCGTGCAGGGTGTGTGCAGCAGCACGCCCCAGGGGTCCTGGAGCGCATTGGGTGTAGCTGGGGCAGCACCCAGAGCGGGGAGCTTGGGAGCTCGTCCGCATCCCCTGTGTAGCCATAACCCAGGGAATTTAGGCTGGGCACATCCCACTGATGGCTAAACATCCACAACCCCTCCTGAACTGAGCAGGGTGGGGGGGGTCTTTTTGCAGAAGCACCCAGGGCACGTCAGTGGGCAGGGCTGCAGGCATCTCACTCACCTGGCCGGGCTGCTGCTGCCCAGCCAGCGCTTTGCGAGCAGAGACCCGTGGGTCTGTCCGCAGGGATGTCCCATCATCCTGTGACACACGGAATAATTAATAAATTCAAGCTAAAAAACTGGCACAGGCTGCAGATGAATGGGTTTTTTCCAGTCATTATCATGTTTGCGCTTGGATGCAATCCAAAGTGTATAAACCTTCCTGGGGACATTAATTGGCTTCTTATTGCTTGTCCCTCAATATGGTGGGGGGCTCGGTCTGATGGTGTTTGGCTTTTCATAGGTTTGCTCAGTCCCCTAATCTTATGTGAAAATTATCTGGCATGAGTTCTGCAGGTCAGAACGGCAAAAGTATAATTAATTCCCTGTGTGAAGTGAAAACAGCCAATTTTCCACAGCGTCAGCTTGAACATCAACAAGTCATGGAAGTAATATGCAGAAAGCAGACAAAACTTGCACAGAGGCAGCAGATATACTGAAGTTTTATGGGGCAGCAGTGCTTTATATGCTGCTGGATAAAAATGTCAATACAGATCTGAAGTGCTCTTCATTCCCTGTATGTATTCAGCTGAAAGTCCAGAACAGCCTCCAGAGACAGCCTCCTTTTCTGATCAGTAAGTATCTCAATACAAGGAATTTGTTGAGAATGCATGCTCATATGCTATTTTTTTCTTGACACTACCATTTTGCAGACAGGTCCCCCACAGATATCTCAGCACGGAATTGAAATGATTTTTCTCTAACCAGGGGCAGGGATTGAAAAGTAAAATGTTTCTGAAGCCCAAGCTCATCCCTTCTAGTACCTAAGGCTTTCTGTCCCTATAGCAGACTCTGTGGGCTTATGGGCTGTCCTCCTTCTCACCTCGTGTTTGCTCCCACATTGCTGGTCAAGGGCTGGGCCCCTGGACCATTAGAAATTCATCTGCACAATCTGCACCTGACTTAACAAACTGCAACAGCTCTAACATTGGTCTTCATTCCTCTTCGATGCCCCAAAACACACAGCAGTCACCACAGGCTGGCTGGCCTGGAGACCAGCTGGCATGTTTGGAAGCCAGCTAAAAGGGTCCCTCCAGGCTAATCCTGACCCTCTGACCACTGGTTGCTCTGCATGGCTGATAACTTGGAGAGGATGGGTCTCCAAAGGAAAACCTGAGCTGTTGACGTGCCGAGGAAGCCATGCTGCATTTCTTCTCGCAATGAGTGGTGTTGAAAAGCACCTCTAAAGTCTCCATCACGTTGTTTTGCTACAGGTGAGTTGCAAAGCAAAGAAGAAAAGCAAGTTATGCTCAGATAGCGTCAAATACAACTTGTTCCTATTAACTGGGTCCTGGTGAGTATCCAGAACAGATGTTACAGATATATGTCTCACCTCTCCGAAACCCTCTTGACACTTCCTGTTACATTCTGAGACAGTGGTGAAATTAAATATTAGCACCAATGTTACAAAAGCAAGCATGTGCAAACAGTGAACTGAGACGCCTTATCTTTTTTTTTTTTATCGCTATACTTAGAATAATGACTAGGTAGTGCAGGTGTAGGGTATATGTTGGCAAATGTGAATTCTTGGGGGCAACCACCACAATATGTATTACAGTGACAGCACTGGTGTTCACAATGTCATTCTCTGTGACACTGCAAACCAACAATTTCAAATGAAAGGATCTAATAAAGAGGTCGTGTGTTCACTATTTTCCTTTCCTCTACCTGCACATAGCCTTATTAGTGGGAATAACAGAGGGAGAAATCCATCTTCATCTTTCACCCATTTCTACTTTACACTTCACATGTCCCAGAAGCTTCCTCACCATCACAGGGACCACTTCTTATGCCTCTCCTTACCGAACAACTCTTAGCGAAAGGCCACGATAGCTCTTTGTGTATGTAAAATGTAGCAGAAATATTAAACCAAAGATCAAAGGCAGTTCTGTTCCTCAGATATTTTCCCTGACCCTTTAAACTGGCTAGGTGCAGAATGAATAATAAGGACCAGACTCTGCCATCAATTACGCAGAGTTAAATCCAGAGTGGGCTGTTGTAAATCAAGTTACTTCAGAGTTACACAGTATAACCGGGAGCAGATTTGGGACCTGAGTCTGCAGGCCGAAGAACCGCACCGCAATGGGAAAATCCCACCTCTTTCCCTCTTCATTCCACCTAAACTCTCCGGCTCTTCACACAAGCAGCCCCATCTGCCTGCTCAGAAAAGCACACAAAGCTGAGGCCTTCCTAAGCTACCCAGCCAGCGCAATCCCATCTTCAAGCACAGCCAAAAGGATCACAGATAAATGATTTCTTTATTTAACTAATGTGGCAACATGCAGCCCAAAAGGACCGAACAACATCTAATTTTTATCAGCAGGTTTTCTCTTTCTCTTCCCGTTACATGATGCTTCTCCCCCTCACGCAAGCCTAACGCTTTAATCCAGCTAAATATTTGCAAATTGGCACCACATCTGATCAAGACAATAGAGGGGAATAAGCAAAGTGATGCAAGCCATGATATACTTCTTATTACAGCGACAGTGTTTCACAAGATTAAAGGGGATTTTCTAGGCAATGGAGACAAATCCAACACCAGCTTTATTGAGAAAACGTTGCAGATGCTTCACCCGTTAACATGTGGTAGTACAAACAAAGGAGATTATCTCTTCCAAATCAGCACCCTCAATGTTGGTGTTCCATTTACTACACATTTTCCCACTCAAGTGTTCACTTTTGAAAGGCGGCGCGTGTTGGCTGAGGGAACCTGGGTGAGCAAATGGAATAGTCTTTGAAGCAGAAGTCCCAGCCTGATCGCAGCACCCAGGGAAATTATCAATAAGTGATACCGCTCGTGGGAGTAACACTGCCAACCAGGATGAGAAAAGAAGAAGAGGGGAAAAAAGCAACCCCAAGCCCTTCCATCATGGGGATTTTATGGGCCGTGTGTCCTGAGAACCTCCACTCTGGTCCACCCACTGAGACAAAGCTATTTGTAAACACTAGATTGTGCTATCTTTTTGCTACCCTGATTGCTAATTAATCAGAAACAGAAGTGCCTGGGTGGGAAATACAAAGCGTCAGGGGAAAATGAACGGGAACCTGTGCAGCAACTGCCGTCCTCACTGTGGAAACACCCCTCTGAAGCCAATAGACGGGACTACAAAGCAAATGGCAGCTTGCATTAAACCGGGACCGCAGGATCTAGCAATCCCCAGCCCCAAACACCTTTTTATCCTGTTTATTACAGAAATGACAACTGCCAGCACTGGGAAGAGCCCCAGCAGCCCCAGGGCACTGCTAGGTTGCAGCCCCGACCCTGCCCGCTGCCACTTCCATTTCTTTCCCTGTGCCCCTCTCTCCTCCGTGGCCTTCTCTGTCCAAAGCGTAGGTCCAAATTTCAGGCCTCGTAAATGTTTAGACTCTCAGCTGTACAGTAAAGTGACGCAAAGGACCCATAAGACAGCTGCTGTGACATGTTGATTCCCTTTGAACTGTCGCAGATGGATGAGGATTTGGGGCTGCTTCCTGGTCGGCCAGCCCTGGTTCATGCCAGAAAGCTTTACCAGCAGACACAGCCTCCAGTCAGAACAACCTGGTCTCAATTAGGACTGATCTGTAGCACTTTAAAGGGGTTTAGTGACTGCTTTAACTGACCCTCCAGATGAGGAACTCCAAAAATCTGGACTGGATCCCAAACAGTAACGGTGCTTATGAAGGCATCCTTCTGTCATCAGGCTTGCCAAGTGCCTCCTGTCTGTCTCTCATCATTATTTTGATGTTGCTGCTCCCAAAAGCATTGAATTAACAGTTGCTTCTCTGGATTCACAGGGTTAAAATGCCCGATCATCTCTACAGGCCGAACCTCGCATCCCGACAATAAGCTCCCAATGCAACATGAGGGAGTTTCAGCTGTTAAAAAATTTGGTTAGAGTCCAACTTGCTTACTTTTTTTGCATTTTCCTGCTAAAAGTAGCAGTTATAATACCTTACGCCATTTTTTCCTAGCCTGGAGTAACAGTATATCAACTGTCCCCATTGCCTGAAGTCAAGCAACAGCAGATGTATATTGTTGAAAGCCTGGGATCACAATGTCCCCAAAAATTAGGAATATTTTAAAATTACTAGGCCAAATCTGTTCTATGTGACCCCACTACAAACCTTACATTTGCACAAGTGCTTTCACAACCAAATTTATTATGGGAACATTTTCAATGTCATTTTGATAAAATTTACTGAGTTTCCATTCTAACTGGGCAAATGATACATTCTGCGCAAAGTATTTGTCCAGTGAGTCAAAATCAGTTTTAAGTTATAGTTGAAAGAAGGACATGGAGACCCCTTTCTCAAAGAATTTTGGCAGGAGAATATTAATTCACACCGCTGCTCTGACTCCCACCTCCGGCAGCTCAAGCATTTTTGCCCTCCTAAGGTCAAATGTTTCAAATGCGACTGGGGATTTGCACAGTCAGACCTGGAATAATTATAAAAGGACCTGCTTTCCACTGGGTCGGTGATCAGTAAACCTGTCAAAGAACCCCTGGTGAGCTATCCATCAAAGTGGCCAAAAACTTGTGTCACATCTGAAAATCTTGGCCTAGCATGCTGGAACCTTATAGTATTCTGGTGCAATAGGAAATGTTTGCTGTCCGTGTCCTCCAGGTGGAGGGGATGATGGAGGAAGCGGTTGCTTGACTTTCATCTTTGGTAAGATCACAGATCCATAGAAAAATTTGGATCAGAAGAACCCCTGGGCAGTTTCTCCTTCCCAGTGCTGTACTGCTCTCACAACAAAGACTAGTTCCCATATGTCCATGAGGAGGGTGGATGCTACAATAAAGAGTAACTTAATGGATCACATGGACAATGCCGTCTGTTGGGAAAGTGCCAGCCTGGCTTCTCTGAGGGAAAATCCTCCTAGAAAGCTGCTGTAGATGTAAGGGTTGAAGGCAAGCTTGGGGGTAACAGGGGTCCCAGGGACATGATATGGCTGGATTCCCAGAAAGTATTTAACACCAAAGCTTGTTAGAACACGACCACCAACATGCTGGGCATTACCAGGAAGAGTGCTGAAGAACAAAACATGGGGGACAGATTTTGTCCATGGCTCTGCTCTCCACCCCTCAGGAGTGGGATGGTGTGGTTAGAGGAGACCCAGGGGGACAGCAACTGAAATGATCGAGGGCATAGAGCTATGAGGAGACATTAAAAAAGGCTGGGATTCTTCAGCTGGGGAGGAAAAAAGCAACTACAACTGTGGTCTACAAAACAGAGAAGGCAGTAGATCACGTCTCAGTGTCATTTACCTGGTCACCTGGCTGCTTGTTTACCTGTAAACTGCTACTCGCCACCTCCTAAAATACTGGAGTGAGGGGGCATATGATGGAACAAACGGGAGATCAGTTTAAGACAAAAAACCCCAAATACTTCTTTATGCAGCGGGTGTGGGACCTCTGGGGCCAGCTGTCCTGGGCAGATGGCATCGGCGAGGGAGAAGGCAAATTCACAAATAACAGCTTCATGCAGATACTGAAAGGACCAGGCAGGGATGCAGCCGCCAACGTCTGCCTCATACAACTGCAGGCCTCATTCAGATCCCAGGAAAATTATTGATTTAAAATTTTAAACCCCCAGGTTCCACATTACTTTGCATTTTCTGCTTGAATCCCTGCGTACCGTCTCGGGTGTCTGTGTCCCAGGTTTTAGCCTCCTTCTGGGTTACGCAGCCTTGATAAACATAGGTGCTGCTGAAACTGTTTCCAGGAACTCCTTCCTCTCCCTGCAACCTCTTATCTCCCAGAGGAGATTGTCAGAGGGTACTTCAAAGCCCTTTGAAAATGGCCAGGGCTCTGCCTGTAGCCCAGCAGATAGAGGCGCCCTCACCCCGAGAAGTCAACAGCCGCCCCACGCGCAGGCGCTCGGTGCCACCTTATCACCACCACAACAATGAGCAGCGGGAGAGACTTTACCCCCTTGCTATCGCCGCCCGATCTTCAGTCTTTGCTCTGCGATATGCTGCCCGTCTTCTGCCCAGATTCAGCCAGGTGGATCGCGGCCAATTACGAAAAGTGGGGGGAAGGAAAAAGGAGTGGGTTTTGCTCAGCCCTGAGGAACAGGGAAGCCTGAAGCCTGCTGAGCTTATAATTAAAATGTGGAAAGGCCATGACAGAGCTCAAAAGATGGAAGAATAGGATACAGGGAGCAGAAAAATGCTGAGCACCGGGCTTCAGGCAATGCACCGTTTTGAATTAAAAATAAATGAGAAAATTGCCTATAGAGAGGCGAATGGGGGGAGGGGGGGGAAGAGAGGTGGCCGTGGAAAGAGAGGAAGACTGAGGGAGCTATTGTTCCAGCACCACCCTCAGATAAATCTTTTTCGGTGTTCCTCCGCCGAAAGACTACAAGGTGCAGTGAAGCAGAGGAAAGTGGTGCAGCTGTTTCATGGCGGTGTTACCCTCGCTGAACCATGGAAGACCAAGTGCCTGCCAGGACAAAAGACAGGACTCCATGCATGCAGCTCTCACTCCATCAGCAACTTGAAAATGGAAATGCGAAACATAAAAATCACATTCCCGCCTGGAACTTGTTTTCTGCCATCGCTGACAAGTAGCACCACTGCAGGGGCCGGTCTCAAGGACACAGATGAGGTGGCCACAGAGGGTCCACAGCACACACACAGCCAGGGACATCCCACAGTGATAGGAAAATTAGCAACTGTCTTGACAGGGACCCTGCTTTATCCCATGTCATATTTATCCCATCCATATCAACCTCATTAGGCCACTGCCACTAAAATGACCATCCCAGAAAGAAGGATTTTAAAAAGACGTTTGGAGTTAAGTGAATAAATTACGGACCAGGAGTCAGAAACATCAGATAGATATAGGGGGAGACTGGTGACAACAACACACATTTTAGAAAGGGTGAGCGAAATAATTTGCAAGAGATATTGGGTTGGGATTGCATTAGCCAAGTGATTAAGCCTGTCCTCTGATGAACAATAACCAAAGGACTTCTACGTGATTCTGAGAGGCACACACTGAAACTAGCTCTGTTGGGCAAATTAATACTTATGGACAGAAATGGCAAGCTAAAATTTACAGTGGACGTGAAGTAGGTGGGCTGGACCCAGAAGACTACCATGAGCAGCAAAACTCTGGAGTAGAAGATCAACATTCAACCTTCCCAGTGAAGTTAGGGGGAGAGAGCCATAAAAAGGCGGTATCATTATGAGCACACCTGCAACTCCAGAAGCTTAACAGGGATCCCTGCTTGCGTCTTTTTCATGCTACATAAAGCTTTACAGGTCTGCATCTCTGCTGACTTTGGTGAAGTGATTCCTCTTTTGCCTCCAAATAGTAAGATCAGGATCTCACCTAAAGGCACAGACGTAAAGAACAACAGGCATCTGGGGACATTTTTGCACCCACCACCAGTGTCTGAATCCATGTCTGCTGCAGGTCTCCTTGCTCTGAGCTGAAGAGCTCCTCAGGAGATTGGTGCAAGACCCTGCAGATCAGTAGGGCTGCTCCTCACACTTCCTCCTCTAGACACGTTTCCCTTGCTGAATTAAAAAAAAATGGGGCTGAATTAAAAAAGCTGGTCTAAGCTGGGGCTTTATGACTTTTTTCATACACATCACTGATATATCCATCCTGTTAAAACAGTGTGGGGAAACAAATTGGTAAAACTGAAGAATATTCTGCTTCAGATGGTAAAATTCATTGAATTACGCAACTGCTTGCTCCCCAGGTTATACCATAGAGGACTGCACTAAATGGGTAATGAACAACCCTCATCACATTACATCTTCCCACTGGCTGCCAGTAATGTGGGAAGCTAAAGCTTCAGAAGGTCCTATTGGATCTTGGGGCCCTCCTGTTGGCTTGAAACCCATCCTGCTCTTTCAAAAACATTAAATACATTAGGACGGCTGTGCTGGTTGATGCCAAAAGTCCACCTCATCCCACATCCTGTCCCTAGCCAGCACAGATGTTGGGGAGAGACTGTAAGAACCGAGCAAATGCAGAGTGATTTTTCCCTATAGCATGCAGTGATACTTCCTCCCAGCTTCCAGCTATCCATAGCTTTGAGATTTCCTAAAGAAAAGGCTGTATTTTTGTAGCTAACAGCCCTCCTTGGGACTGTTTGTTTCCCCATGCATTTCTCTAACTGGGCTTTTAATCTGCTTATGCTTAAAAGTAGGTAAAAATAGTTTCTATCACTCCTCGTTGCCCAGGAGTCCCTTTGCCAGTTCTGCTGAGGTTTATAACGTCTCACTCTTTCTTGAGTAGTTGTTTTTCCCCTCTCCCCACCTTGCCACATGCCAGGGCAACACTAAAAGCAGAAGGTGACAGAGGTCTCTTCTGTACAAACCTCTGAGCACATCGATTATCTACTAGAGCTCTGAAAGGTTGCTCAATTGTAAGGGCACTCACATGCTTCAGTGAGGTTCAATGTTTAAGCATAATACATAGGACAATATTAGGTCAGCTGCATGTGGTCATACAAAAAGGCCATCTCCTGCAGCAGTCTCTCCCTCTGTGTGGTCAGTAACTGATGTCTAGGAACAAAATAAAACGCAAAGTGCGAGTGTGGTGAGGTTTCCTTAGAGACATCCTCTCCCAGAACTGCCACATTTGTCAACGTCTCAGCTCTAGTCAACCCTCAATCATACCCTAGAGGTATGTCCGATGCACAAAATACATGGGGAAAAGTGGTAAAAGTGACATTTTTTTCCAAGAAGAAAAAATCAGTTTTTCCTACAGCACTTTAATTTGATATGAAAGAAAACAAAATCCTCTCTTGGGAACTTCCATCCATCACAAAGCAGCAGCAATTTCAGCATTCCTGGAACACCTTATGTACGACAGGTTTACTTTAGTGTGCTCTTATCAGCCTCAGCTGCCACCCCATCCAGTACCTCAAGCAGGGCAGCCAAAGGAGCCTTTTGATCACAGCAGCACACGCATGCACGTCACCCTGGCATAAAGGATGACCTGAACTGCCTTAGCCCTCTCCAGATGTGGAGATGTGTGAGACAGCAGTCCACCTCAGGAGGAGAGCAACACTCCACAGGTAGCAGAGGGATCTTCACACCAGGATTTGGCAGCGGCAGGTTCTGGGCTCTCAGCTAGCACAGCCCCTTTTCCCACGAAGTCAGAGTGCAAAGGTGGGGTGACTCGGTCTCCAGCGAGCACACCCTGCCTTAACGCCGGCCAGTGCCCAAACCCTGTGGAAGCGATTCTTCAAAGGCACCAGCAGTGCCGATTCAACACCAGGAACTCCCCAGAAAGGAGCCCAGTGGTGGGTCGGGCACTCAGGCAGGGTGGCTGTGCTGCAGGCATGGCCAGGTGAACAAGCCACCCGGCAGATCCCGGTAACAAAGCTTGAAAAGAAGCCAAGACTTTGTGTCAAACAGTGAGGAACCGACCATGGGGAAGATGAATGGCACGTCAATCTCCTTCCTCAACTTCGTGCAGGTTGCATGCATTTCCATGGTTCAAAATACATCAGCCTTACAACCTGGGAGACAGGCAGCACTGGGAGGGTATCCCGCTTTGCCAGCCCAGTGTGCCTCCTCTGCTGACCTCCCAAAAAACAAATGCAATGGTGACAGTTTACAAACCTTGGTCCAGAGCAAAGCCTCTTCTCTGGAGTGGTTTCATAGCAGGACCACTGGCTCCACAGGGATGCCTGCAGGTCTAGGTGCTGCTCCCCACTTGGCTAACACAGCCCCAGGGTGGCCATCACAGAAGGCCCCTGTGCCATGGCCGCCCCAGGGCTGGGCAGGAACGTCAAACCTCGCATGCCTTGGCCCTAGCACGAGGGACAGGACCCAGGGAGGAAGTGACAAGACCCTTGGTGCCAAGAGGCAACAGGCTCTGCTCTTCCAAAAATGCCCTCTGGCTCACCCGGGGACATGCATGGCCTAACCTACAGCAGGTGAAACACCACACCACTGCTCTCGGTGTCCCCCCAGCACCCTTCCCACCCAGCCCAGCGCCCTGGGGACAGGGCAGCGTGGGGAAAAGTCTGTATTTTTTAACCAGAGCCCTCTTGCCAAGGCACTGGGAGCACAGCCCTGGTGCACGGCCACGGACTGCCCTCCAGCCTACCCGACTAGGCAGCAGAGGCAGACACATACACAGGTCAGAATTTATTTCCAAATACCTCATTTATGTCATTCTCACATGAAATATTTCTTTCGGAATATAGCCTACACTTAGAAAACAGAAGAGAGGTTGGTTTTTTTTTTATAAGGCACATCAGATTATAGACTACATAGAGACATCTCTCCCTCACTTGCGCTCATAAAATACTGGTGATTTTAAAAGTAATATTTCTAAAATCTAGACCCTGTGTAGCCCCGTATAGAGCAGTATTCGTAAAGTTATTAGACCTCAGTTTACACACACCTAGTAAAGGGCTATAACAAGTTGTATATACATCACATTTTCAGAAACAGTCACAGCTGGCTACATTTAAAAGTAATGCTACTCCAGACTACGAAACAGGCTGCTTATAAAATATAACCTACTGCTTCCAGTACGGCGTGATACAAAGAAGTATGATCTTGCAGAAGAAATTTTGTTATTTTTGCAAATGGAAGCTGCTCAGATTCAAGCCTGTCTCCTCCCCAAACCCACATTTTTGATCGACTAAGACTGTTTTACAGAGAAGCAAAGCACCCAAGAGAAATCTGGCTTTATGTTTTTCTCCAAGATGACATTACGACTGCATATCTGAAATCCTGTCAAAGCATTTGGGTAAGAAATATAAAGGCTCAGATGTTAACTTCATGACCAGTAAACATTAAACCATTACCAACCAGATGCAACCAAGTTAAATGCATCCAGCTTCTGTGCTATGGAAACTGTTTTTCCAGGCTGTTCCAGTGCAGAAGCCAACACATTTTTATTGAATCAGGCCCTAGGTAAAGATTTCCATCCCATTTTCAAGTTTTCAGCAATGGAACATTACCCATTCTGCGCTCACTTCGCTGTAGAGGAGGAAAAAATACTGCCTGTGGAGCCTATGCCAATACAGCCCAGAATCCATTTACATAGTGTCATTTTCTTTAATGGGCCAGGAGGTAAACTGTGGTCAGCTTTATCAACTCAAATGGCTTCCACAGTTCTTCTATCAGACATTGATTCATTTCTGATGAAAAAAAGGTTCCAGCTTTCTGTCACTGTAGTTTAGTCTAAGACTATGAAAAAGGTCACTTCAAGGCTATGGCCGAAGAAAAAAAAAATAAATAAAAATATCTAGGGGGAAAAAAAAAGTTGTCACGGCCATAAAAAGGCAGACAGACAGACATACAGCACAAACTAAATGTCCTCTGCAGAATAAGTTAAAATACTGATTCTTGCAGACAGGTTATCCCTCAGGTCTCTTAAACTCACCGGGACTGGAATTAGGCTTAGTTTAGTAGGAACCAGATTTAGTCAGAGACTAATTCGCACTCAACTCTGCACTATGTTGACCACTCAGCTACATTTTAGGCACATTTCAGTTAATCTGTTGGACTGATCTGGGAAAAAAAAACTATCAGTTAAATTTCCGGGGTGGCCTCAGCCAATTTCACAACTCTGAGTTTGGACAAGATTCAACAAGAAGTGACTGTTGCCTTGAGAAGGGAAATGTTAACTTGGTTGAAAACAGCATCGTGAAGAGGACACAGCAGCCTCAGTTTCTAGAGTCCGGTTTGTTATAAATCTTGATCTGCCTGATTTGTTATCTCTTTAGCAGCCTTAAAAGGTAAGGAGGGGCATCCTGAACTTCTTGGCTGTAGACTTAAAACCAGATGCTGTCTACATGGTGCTGCACCGATATTTGTTACATGTCTTTAAAAAAAAATAAAAAAACCCACAACACAACAGCATTTACATTCCTTTCAGCTGAAATAGATGAACTGTCGTCATGTCTGTAAAAATACAGAGGAAATTGCCACTGCTCGAGGTAGCGAGTTAAAGCTTGGTCATGGTCCTTGGGCTTCCACATGGCTTCCTGGGAAGGAGGACAGAAAGGACTTTCACGAAGTCAGGAGGTGAAAAATGAGATGTCAGCTCCATAAGGGATTAGGTTCCCTCACCGCATGCTCAAGGTATATTCATGACCTTTCCAACTGTGGCATTTGCGTATAGATTACATGTCTCGCATACCCTTTTTAAAGTGATCCCTAAGAGCGTTGGCTTGGGAAGACACAGAGAAGAGAGCAGGAATGGGCTTTTAAAGCTACAAATGTCAGTTAGGAGGCACAGTGTTATTTTTCCCTTTGATCGTCCACATACAGAGCTCTACGTTTCCACCGTTGCTTGCATGTTCCTCCTGCAAAGCCCTGGCAGCAAAGGCCTCTGGTGTGCTCCTCCCCATCGCATACACCTTACAACACAAGAAGCTGAATCCTTTGGACAAATCCTTCTACCCTCACAGACATGTGATGCTCTTCCTTAATGAGAGGTTTTAGTCACAAAACTGGATGCCGGACCTGATTTATAGCAATTATTTATCTAAGAATCCTTCTGCCACCCTCGAAAGGGCAAACAAGATATCCAGTAGCAACATATACACATACATACAGATCTACACTATACACTTGGGACGACACAGAATGAGATTTCAGCTAATATAGCCTCTATTTGATTTCCTCAGAGCAGCACTCAGGTCCTTGCAACCCCTATACAAAACAGCAGTACTTTTTCCACCAGGATTTGGAGAGGTTTTTCATCTTGTCTGGAGTCCTACACTTGGATTTCTTTGGTTGCTGCTGGGTATCCGAGTACTGAATACCAGCCACGATGGCCGCATCAAAGACCTCCTTGAGGTTTTTCTGAGTCAAAGCAGAGCACTCAATGTAGGACGCGGCTTTTATTTCCTCAGCACAGAGCTTCGCAGCCTCCTCTGAGACTGGCTTTTCTTTGCACTTGTCCAGCTCAATGAGAACTTTGACATCCTCCCGGAGGTCTGACTGTGTCCCAACCAGGATAATGGGCGCCTTGGGGCAGTGGCATCGGATTTCAGGAACCCACTTCTCACTCACGTTCTGGAAGGACGAGGGGCTCACAACGCTGAAGCACAGCAAGAAGATGTCCGTGTTGGTGTAGCACAGAGGCCTGAGCTTGTCAAATTCATCCTGCATGGAATGAAATTGCGTTAGCACCCAACGGAAAGAGCACATCATCCTTGGAGGATGCCCCGATAGACTCCCTAGCTGATGTCTGGAGGAGCCTAAGGATCACCTGCCACTGCAATCTTGAGACGCACCCCGACATCAGCACCCAGACCACCCAACATTAGGAGCAGAAGTTGCCCATACCTGGCCTGAGGCCTCACCCTGCACGGCTGCTAGCCAGCAGGCACCCTGTCACTGTCGGGCACGCAGGATGAAGGTGGTGGCTTCCCCACGTAGCTGAGATTTTCTGACTAATGCCGCAGCTTGTTTCAAGGACTTAATTATTTCCTTTGCTCCTTGTACACTGGTCCCCTGCCCTATTTCAGCACAGGAGCAATGCTGCAGGAAGCAGGTTACGGCACACAAGGAACGAAGGCAAAAATCGAAGTATGGGAGGGAGAAGGCACTTTCTATACAGGTCCACCTCTCACAGGGGTGAGCGCG
Organism: Burhinus bistriatus; assembly: GCA_013397275.1. Taxonomy (NCBI): domain Eukaryota; kingdom Metazoa; phylum Chordata; class Aves; order Charadriiformes; family Burhinidae; genus Burhinus; species Burhinus bistriatus. Next base: position 19,837 of record VYXH01006323.1, on the reverse strand, counting down.
CGTAGCTCAAGCTGCTGACACCCCCACCTCCCGATATGGGCAAGAGCAGAGCGGACAAGTGGCAGCAAGCGTACCTGTCCTGGAATCGGCTTTTAAACCGGTGACTACTTAACAACATCCTACAGGATATGGGAATAATTTCCCTGCCATTGTGCCCAGGGATTTAAACCTGATGGCAGCAATAACGACTCACAATGTGCAGGCTTAACATGCCAATGGCATAGAGTAAGAGCTTTACCTTTCCCTCCCACCTATGCCACATCAAACAAACTGCAAACAGGCCTCCCAGCGCTATCTTTTTTTTTTTTTTTTTTTTTTCTCTCTTGCTTTTAGTGCAACCTCCAGCAAAGCAGGCCCTTTTTCAGCTTCAGGAACCAGCCACAAGAAAGCCAAACACCTCATGGTAACAAAGGCCTGCTGATCCTCAGAGAAGAATGCAGCAAGAAGCAAGGGTTAACTCCAGGCAGGCTGCTGTTACGCTGACAGCAGGATAAAAGCAGGGTAACACTAGCAGCCCGAACAGGTAGGATTTGCCTCAGCGGCAGTGACATTTTAATTAAAACGGACCGTGTTCTCAAAAGCTCTGAATTGAAAGTGCAAAGAACACACATAGCTGAAAACACCTCTCCGGTACCAGCAGTTTACTGCTGAATTGCATATCCCATGGTAATTTTCGAGATGTGAAATTTTGCTTTAAAGTCTCTGGAGGCCCAGGATATGCAGTTTAAAGCCCCCTGGAAGCCTCAGAAGTCTCGTTTCGCTTGAATGAATTTCTTCCAGCAGTTATCTCTGAGAGAGACAGCGATTTATAAAACACGAGTCAAGAAAGCAAGCTTCATTAGCTCTCTTGATTCTCAGATTAAGCCTCAGAGGGAACCAAGATCTCACCGCTTGGCTTGAGAGAAACTCTGCATTTACTGAGAGCTGCCGCTCTGAACCACAGGGCCGTTTACAGAAAGGCACCTCGCCATGTAATTGCCTCTTCTTGCTACCTGAGCAACCTCAAAAGGGCTCAGTTCAATGTGTTTGAAAGCCAAACCCAGATCTTAAGAGTTTCTACCCAGATAAAACAGTGCCCTTTATGTTCCAAGTACACTCCTGCAGTTTCAACGGTAGGGACCTGACCTGCAGGGACTCTACACCTCTTCGGGCTGGTGACACTGAAATTCAATTTCCCTCTGCCTCGAGTGCTTTTTTTTCCTGCCGATTTCAGCAGCCATCTCAGTGCAGCACTGTTTTACCAAAGTATCCAGCTAGGTATCTTCTATTCGGGATGACTTCTGTCGGTTTAGATAACCCCTTCATTTTTAAGGCAGTGACTCTACCCATTCCGGTTGCTCTTGGGCAGCCAGAGCAAACATCTTAACCGTTAACGGCAGCGAAGGCAAGAGGCAACTGGGCCTGACTGTCCCTCCTCCTGCTTGCGGTGGCGCGTTTCCACAGGCGCTGCCTGTCCACAGGCTGTCACCCGGTGGCAATTTCACCTGCCACGCTCTGCATATGAACACCCACAGCCAAGGCTGTTGCGCTACCACCCCGTCTCTCTAGCAGGGCCTGAAATCACGGGACAGTTCTGCTGTTCTACTTCGTATCATTACCCACACAGGCTGCTTGGAGGATTTTAGCTTCGGTTTGTAGGGCACATGGGAGTCCTACGCTGCTGCCTAGGACTGCACAGCCCTTCAAACCCCTCTCCTAAGTAGGGCGCCCAGTTACAGCTCATCTAAATAGGTTTGTATGTTAAGGCCACTGAGATTCTTCAGAGTGGTTTTTTGTGAAGGTGTAGCCCAGATCCACAAAGCTGCGCAGGAACCTAACTCCCACTGCCTTCAAACACAAGCTAGGCAGCAAAATACTTTTGACTATCCAGACTCAACTCCTGGCTCACTGCTCAGGGTGGCACAAGCCAGGGACTTGCAGAAAATGTAAGGCAGTGAGAAATGGGTTCTTTTAGTTTATAAGGCAAACTAGGAGCTGAGAGGCACCAGCCACCCTCAACCCTTCAGGACTTGGACTACAGCAAACCTCAGCTTTGGGGAGGCAGCACTTGTAAAGGGGGTGGGAATGGCAAATATGAAGTCTCCATGGACAACACCCGATAGGACTTTTTCCTCCCTTAAGCTTCTGCCCCTTCAAAAACAGTCTCTATCTCTGGACACCTACAGCTGTGGATGCTTTGCATGCAGACACCCCAAACACCATAATTCTTAAACCCACAATTATTTCACAAGAACAGTGACAACCACTCACAGAGAAAACCAGGTGGCCCTTGAATCCCCAATATGTTCAGCCTTTCTAGTCCGGCTAAGCAGAGCAGCAGCTTGAGCCAGCAGAGCAGCAGCCTGTGCCCAGCCCCTCTACAGAGGCCCCGTACGTCCCCCACCCTTCGGCAGACGCTGGGCAAAGCAGTGGGTTACGCAGCAGTGAAAACGATAGCAGTTTAATAGGATGATCAAACACTGGGAATCCTTTCAAATCCATGAAGTCATTAGCAGAACTCCTTTGCGCAACAACTTCTCCCCTCCCGCTGTCACTCAAATCAAATAAGTGGCTTCACTGACCTGACCAGCTGTGTCGCAGAGCTGAAGTCTCACCGGCTTGCCATCAACAGACACGACAGCTTTGGAGAGAAAGGAGGAGGGAGGGGGAAAAGTGTGGTGAGTCCAATTTTACACGTTTTCCATTACGGGAAAAAAAAAAAAAAAAGAAAAAAGAAAGGAAAGAAGATATACCATCCCTCAGCTCTTTCAGCCTTCTCTTCAATTAGTTTAGGTTTAACAACTTCGCAGCGCTGGCAGGGAGTCTATCGCTAACACTTGGGCACACACAAGCCCTTCGGGGCTTTCCGACTCACTTCACTGGAAGAGATGGGGCCGGCACTGACTGCACTAACCCTCCGCTGGCAGCGGGCAGAGCGAGCCCAGCGGTCCGCCTCCCTCTTCTGCTACAACGGGCTGAGTTTATCACTCTCTTGTACATCTTCAACGCGCCCGGGACACGGCAAGCCCCGGGCCGAACCCAGGAGAAAACCCAGAACCTCCCCCTTGGCAGTGGTGAGCCGAGGCAAGTATTTAAGCTTTCCTTTCAGGCGCTTCCTATCTCGCCGAGAGCTGGAAGTTTTGAGACCGGAGAGCTCGCAATTAAAGCCCGGCTTTGGCCGCACGGCCGGGCGCGACACCAGCTGCCGGTCCGGCCCCGCTACCCGGGAGATCAGCCGGTGCTGCTGGCCCCGACGGCGGTCTGACAGGCTCCGGTCCTGCCTGAGGAGGGTCCTGTCCCCAGATAAATAAATAACGAAATAACCGAAGCTGGACACAC
>VYXH01006323.1:0-15767 GCA_013397275.1 Burhinus bistriatus | reverse complement strand
GGGTATTCTGGCGGCGGGAGCCGTGGGTGCTCGGTGAGCCCCCACCCGCAGGCCTGGGGGGGTGGAACTGGGCCGTGTGCCGTGGGAAATGGGGGTTTTTAGCAGCGTTGAAATCAGTTGGCCTTGGGAAGTTTTGCGGCTGAGCGCAGAAAGTGAAAGCCTGCTAAAAAGTTAAGCTCTGCCCTAAATTGGTAATATTATTAGCACGTTTCTTCTGAGGACCTTAACAGCACTGTACAAACGTGAGCGGTGCCAGCTGGAAAATCTGGGATGTAGATGTTAGTATCCTCATTTTGCAGACGGCAAGTACAGGTAGCTTAAATGACTGAAACGTCAGGATTTCAGTTTGCCATTTTCATCATCATTTTGTTCCTCATGCGACCTGGAGTGCTGTTTCCCCATTTCCCTCGCTGAGCTGGAAACCCACATGATGCAGCGGGTTTCGTTCCGCAGCGCGTGCTGCAGCTGCCCATCATGCCCCAGCTGCCTGTCCCACGCTCACTGGAGGAGCTGGAAATGTCCGGCCTGCGGGGCTGCCGTCCTCCTGCTTCTGCAAACCCTGGAGCTGCATGGTCTGACCACCGAAGGCCCTGCCGAGGCTCGTGCCTCGGGGAAATAAGCACTCGCTACAGCTGGTCTTGCTTTCCTGTGTGCCCTGGCCTCTCCCATGGGAACAGCCGCTGTGGTTCTCCATTGTGGCGCTCCTGCACTTGGACAGCATTTTGGGCTCTCCAAAGCAGGGCCAGAGCCAAGGTCCTGCCTGACCGAAGGCAGCTGGGAAGACCCCAGGATGGATGCCCTGTGCACGCGGTTGGAGGGGTGGGGGAGGAACACCCGTGCCCTGCAGGGAGGACAGCCGGGCAGGGAGGGAGCACAGCAGCCAGCAGAGCACAGGGGCTCAGTGCCACCCTCACACTGGAGACCCACAGGAGCCACTGACCCACGTGTGGGACTCCCCAGTCCCGCAAGATTACCTTTCCCTAAATGAACAAAGACGGTGCTGTCACATACGGGAGTTAGGGCCAGAGGCATCACAGGGCACCCGGCTACAACCGAGCAGCTTTTCCCTCTCGAGTGCTTTCATGTATTGATCCCCCCGTGATGAAGCCTGAGAAGAGGAGATCACCCGGACCGCTGAGCTTTGGCAAACCAGGATTGACAGCCAGAAGGATCGGAGTGGGAGCCTGCCTGCGCTCAGGCATGTACTAAAATAACAGAAATGGCTTAATTCATACCTTTGGTTGTTTTGGTGCAAGTCCTCTTGGGGATGCCTAGGTTAGAACAAAAGCATTCTATTTTAATTTAGTGTAATTATAGCCTGCCTACCTCCAAAAGCTGAATTGCTTTAACAATGCTGTTGCAGCTAACTCCCCGGAGTCACGATGTAGTTGTGCCGGGGATAAAGCTAATACGGCTTATTCTTGTCGGGAAAGGGAAAAACATTACGTGTGTAAGTGCAGGCTCGCTTTGCAAACAGCTGCAGCTGTTTGAAAGGTTACCACCACGGCAGCCTGTTGCCACACTTGTTCCTGGAGCTGCTTCCTCTACAGCAGAGCCCTACAGCCTGCGTGCTCCACAGCCACCTGGCTGCAAAGCGACGGCATTTGTTTAGTTCGGTATTAGACAGCTTCAGCCCAGCAGATATTTCACTGGAACAGGTGAGAAGCCTCTGCGTGGCTTCTCTGCTCGAACGGTTGAGGGGGCTCAGAGCTACCTGTGCTGTGGTAACATCTTGCGCGCTGATGCTGTTTCAACAGTGAACCACATAGCTTGGTGTAAGAGTGATACAGGTGACAAATCTGATCAAAAATCAGGTGCCAGTCCTAGTACCAAAAATTGTTACAGGTCCTTCTTTTCCTTCAGGTGAGCCAGTAGGAAGACGGGTGATTGCACAGAGACTTGTGTCCCTTGTTCTGAATTCAAAACAAATCACTTCAGTGAAACTTTGAAGATAGTCAGGATCTACGCAAGACAAGGAATAACATCTCCAGTCATTTCTGAAGAACTGCATGGAGCATGGAGACTGTTAGGTCTGCTCTGTGCAGGGGGCAGAGCCACATTTGCAGTCCCGTGTCTCATTGTTATTTTGCGTGGTTCTGAGTACACACAGCCATATCTCTACACAAGACAAGGCAAGGCTAACAAAAGGCACATACAGTGGGAAAAGGTACGGCTTTTAAGACTCTAGTCCCCCATGAGAGTTTAGTCTTCAGGCTCCAAGCAGCACCAAGCAGAAAGTTGTCTCCCACACACATACATGAGCTTTTCTATCAAAGTCCATTGTGCCTGAGGAGCAGAGCTGTCAAGAGGAGTCTCCATTGCCATGCCCAGATGCTTGTTACCCTTCCCCTTCTCCGGCCAGAGCCCAGCAGTCTGTAGTTTTCCACCTCTAGAAATCCAGAGGAACTTTCCACCTCGAGGAACAAAAAATTGGAGAAAAGTCAACAGACCAGACTCGATTCATACCACATTTATGCAAGGAAAGAAATAAAAGGAGAACTGTAATTAAATTTTAACTATATTTCACTCTCAGCAGCATCCCATAAATCGTGTACCTTGTTAGTAGTGTGGAATGGCACGTGATGATGAAAGTCAGAATACGGTAAATATGCTGACAGTAAATAAGCTGACAGTAAATAGCATACGCTGGTCAGCTTTGGCCATCTTGGGCAGGGTGTCATGGCATGACGGAGTCATGAAAGCAGATGAATTTCTGTCTGTTTTGGACAGTCTGCCAGCTGAAGGTGAGCGGACATAGTGCAGTCTCTGACACCAGGACGGAATATGACCCAGCTGAGGACAACAAGGACCCAACCGACATCCAGCAAGGATGCCTGGGCAACGTCACCTTTTATCTACAGTGACAAATGGCAAATCTATGGCCCGTATCAATGCTGCCATGAGAACTCATTAAGAGGAAAGACACACAACCACAAGGAAGCTCCTGTAGGTGGGAGATGAGAGGGCGGGCAGTATGCACTGGGTGACAATCCGTTCGAATGGTGTCAAAAGATGGTGTGAGAAAGCTCTCCATGCAAATGCTGTGAGCGAAAAATGCCACATGCACATTTTTAAACACCTTCAGGAGACAAATACAGTCAATGCATTGAGCTAAGTAGGCTCCAGTGAGATAGCTATAACGGTCTGCATTGTTTCTGTGCTCGGGGAGGGGGGCGTGAGTGGATTCAGAGCTGCATGGTTGCCCTATACTGTAATGTACCCTACCAAATACAGTAGCCTTTTGTGTAAGAGGATGAGCTAACCGGTTGTTTTGCGGGGGGGCCAGTTTACACCACAGCAGCAAGTCTGAGCAGCTCCTGGGCAGCCGTGCTGGCGGTGGGCTGAGGGTGCATTGAGAGAGGGATGCTGTAACAGATAGCCGCTGTCTCCGAAGCTTTCGGCCTCGTCCCTATCACGCGCACACATCTCACAGGTTTGAACCCAATTATTTTCAGAGCTCTGAGCTGGGGAATAAACAGGCTTAACTCCACGTAGGTCAACAGGGTGGCAGTTGTCTGTCTCAGGGCTGAATTTGGCACATTATCAGCCAGTTCACAGAAAAGCTCTTGCTCTATCGTACACGCTCGCGTTAGTCAAATATTATTCTTTGTGAAAAAATGACAGAGAGAGGAAATTATTTTATCAAGACGTGAAGTAGGTCATTGTTATATCCTGGCTTATCATTTTCCCTGCGATATAAAAAAAAAAATGAACTGGATGCTGGCCTTGTAGAATGAAAGCTTTTTTTTTTTTTGTCTTGTAGAAACTTGAAAGGCCTGACACGGAGAGAGGCGAGGGAGTGAGGGAGCGCACTCTGAGCATGACGTGATGCACTACTGCTTGTTCAAGGGAAGGGTACAGCCTGCTCTGCAGGGCTGTCACCAAGATCCTGTTCTTTGTCGAGAAGAGCAACCCCAAGGTCTGGAAGAAAAACCATCTGTGATGCACCCCTTCATTTTCCAAAGAGCAGAATCCCAGTGATGTGGCTGAGCTGGCCAGTGGCGGGGGAGGTGGGCAAAAAAGAAAGGGGAAGTATGAGGGAGCAAAGAAAGGGCAACAACCTGGGAAAGAAAAGGCAGCTTGTATAAAGGAAGACTCTGACCTGCCCTGACTCCAGAGAAGTGCTTTTGAGGCTGTTCTTTGAGAACAGGGAGGGCAAAGGGCTAGAGAAGTACAAGATATTGCTGCTTTTATTATATATTTGATTTGTAATTTAAAAAATATATCTGTTTGCAAGGGCTTTTTTTATAAAACATATTCATCACCCAAGATACCGATTTCAGGGAAGTTTTTGCTGCCTGGGGAAAGGGATCAGTAAGGGGCATTGTTATGTTATTGTTAGCATAATAAATTCTCCCTACCCCTCCAGCTTAGTTCTGATTGAGAAGACGCTACCAAAAACTCACAGGCAAAAAGGATTATTGAGATAAACCTGAAAAACAAAACAAAAACAAAGCACAATTGCTTCAAGCCTCCCAAATTCCTAGTTAATTCAGAAAACAAATTAACTCTAACCTCCTATCTGCAGTGCCTCTGCAGGGGAACCACGGTGGGAGGTGATCCCTTTATCTCACTTTCAGAATCCTTTTCAGCTGATCTGGGGTCACAGCTGCTGAAAAGTGTTGCATGTCCTGTGTTTTGTGTGACGGTCACCAATCTGCCTGCTTGTCCTGAAGCCCCTCACTGCCCTAGGGCTGTCCCACACCCCTCCGGGTACACCAGAAGTGAGAGCTCTGCTCCTGACTGGCCACTCTTCCCAGGGGTCTCCCTGCCAGGTCTGAGCAGGGACCGAGCAGTGGCCCCAGCAGGTCACCTGGGCACTGCTGGGGACAGACAGGGGAAGATCTCATTGGTGGCAGAGAAATGCCAAAATAACAAAGATAGCAGTTTTGCCAAACATCTGAATGAAGGAACTGCCCCTGCCCTGTGACATACTGCATTTCATTGTCCTCCTGCTCACTGGGTTTTATAACCTGCTATGCTATTTCTGCCCCAGGAGCCCCGGTTTACAGAGACGATCTGGAGAGAGGGAGGTAAATCCAAGCACTAAGCTGGAGGAGAAGAAAACATGCTCGGGCAATGTGCTGCACATTTGTGGGGCTGGTGAGAGTGGCAGAGGAGAGAGCCGAGCAGAGAAACGACAGCTCGGTTTGGACATGTCTCTCAGAAGCCAGGGGCAGAACGGGTAGCACTCAAAACAGGCATGATGTTTGCAGCACGGATGCTCTTTGCCACACTGCCCATCAGCCCATCTGTGAATCCCTTTTCTTAGCTGTCACAACCCCACCACTTCCCCAGGTGGACTCCCAGTCCCAGTGGGTAACTTTTCTGCCACAGCCTTCCCAACATTTTGTAGCACTCCTGGGAAGAAGCCCTGCTGGCTGCCTCCACCAGTTCCTGCTCCAGCCCTGCTCTCATCCCTGCTGTGGGCACTCTCTTCACCCTTCACCCATGCTTGAGCTGAGGTGACCTGCATTTACGGGCACCTTCATGTGACCCCACAGTTGGATCTCCATGGCCCTCATGCCCAAGCCTAGACTGCAATCCACCATCTCCCGTGCACACTCCTGCCCCCATCTTCAGTGTCTCAATCTGTGTTCCTGAAGTCATCTGTATCTCAGACGTATTTTCTGTACAGCAGACATTTCCTTTTCTGTCCAAGCTAAAAGACCTTTATCAGTTTTCCTCTCAGGGTTATTCCAGGCAACTGTTTTGTTTTTATACTAATTAGATGCCCAGAGTCTCTTTGAATGGGGATGAAACCTAGGAGTCCGTGTGCACCAAAATTCGTCCTGCCTCTCTGTGCATCTCACCTGCACACCGTACCCAAGCCCCTCACCTTGCCAGAGTTTCAGGCCTCAGGACTGCTTCAAAAGGGAGCCAAGTTCCAGAGCAGCCTGCCAGATGTGGGGTTTCCTCCTTAAAATGTCCACCTTGGTGGCACGACAGATGTAAGGAGCCTGATCTCCCAGGCCTGCAGAGGGAGAGCTGGGAGGTGACAGGAGGACTCCAGCTGCGCAATGGGAGATGCAGAGCTTGTGTCTGGACCAGGGAGTCCTCAGTGGCCAGACCTAAAAATGCTGACACTTTTACATATTGATAAAGGAAATGCAAAGATATCTTTGCATTTTGGATCTGGGGCTGTATTTAAGAATAAGGTCCCAGTTTGCAAATGAGTTTTGACAGAGGATAATGTGATCAGGCCTGGCTGGAGGACTGGGAAGAGGCAGCCAGAGCCCAGGCTGAGCAATATCTTATGATGCTTGTAAAATATGCCCAGATTGGGCTGAAATGGTCAGTAGCCAGGGTGAACAGAGACCAATACTCCCTGGAGAACTCCACCACCTCACCAGTGCCATGGTATGACCCGAGGGCACCTCTCGCTGGGCCATACACATCCTTGCATTAGCCCACAGTTCGGGGGCGGAGAGCAACTTCCTAATGGGGGACTGAACTTCTGTCAATGGTGCTGGAAGGTGAAGGGGGCAGAGAGACCTGTCTGCTCTGCATGGACGCTCCCGCGCTTGCTTCTGCACCCACCTTCCCTGGGGAAGCTTGCCCCAGCCGATGGACCTGTGCTGATCTGCCTCTGTGGACAGTTTGGCCCATGCATTTTCAGTTGCTTACTCTTAAAGTCTGGAAAACAACGACTGGTCCTAGTGTTATCTCTTTTGGAGTCGGCTTCTTCCTCTTGGTATCAAACTTGGAAGAATCTCATGGCCACTGCTGAAAAGCGTTTCCTTTTCCACATTTTCTGAAAGCAGTTGCTAGGATCTTCTTGATGGGGATTAAAAGGCTGGAAACAAGGCAGCACAAGTGTCAGTTTTATTGAAAGTGAGCAGGCTGTTTTTCCCTGATAGCTGCCTGACTTTGAGGGTGGGCATCGTGGGGCAGCATCCACAGCTGGCTCCAGGGCAGCTTAGCAGAGGGGGGAAAGCCACGGCTTTTTCTGTGCTGCAAGGTAAAACAAAGGCAGGAAAGCAAAGAACGTGATTCACTTGGTGCAGAGTTTGCAAACCCTGCCATCCAAATTTGCGCAGTCCTGGCTCGGGTGTTTGTATGTGGAGGCTCCCAGGTGCCGCCCTGATCCCCAGCTTAGCTGAGCCAGCTCAGCGCCAAGTCCAGCCCCACCTCCCTGGCGCTGGCAGCTGCAGCTGGTGAGGAGCAGGTACTTCTTGGCACGCTGTGCTTCACCCCACCAGAAATCTGCTTTGGAAAAGGAACTGTAAGCAGGTTTGGGATACTGGAAAGCAGTTAGCCAGGCATCACGTTTCTCTTCTTTTTCAGGGACAGGATGAAAACCTTCAATTGCCAGGTTTTCAGGCCAGAACTTTTCAGGCATAATAGGTATACATAATCAGACATAGAAGCCAGACACAATGTAAGCTATTTTTTCCCTTTCAAGCGTCCCATTTCTACCTGTAAGTCCCTCACTAACTATTTTGTTACCAGCCAGAGTGTCGCCTGGCCAGCGTACAAGGCCGGGCTCAGGAAATTGCCATTCTAGTCCCAGCTTTCCTGCTCACAAACCTCCTTCTGCCTGAGGATTTAGCTGGATTTAGAAAGAAAGAGTTGCCAGAGCAGTTCTACCAACGCAGCTCCACAAGGCAAACCCTTCCAGGGTGGTTTATTTTCATGAGCAGGGTTTTCACCAGCTTGATTTAAAACAGTTTTCTGAATGGAGTAAGATTTCAAGGGCTCCTTTGCTGGATAACCTTGCCAGACTAGTGTCATTTTGTAGTTGGGGAAGGAGCAGGCAGAATTCATGTGCCTAAAAACATAGCTCTACAGGAAAACTTCTGTCGAGTGAAAACTGAACCTCAGTTTATCAGTGTATGAGAAGATACTTCTTAGATGTCTTGAAGTCCTCAGATTGAAGACGCGAATAGGGGCAAAGCATTACTAGTAGATAATGTGATCCTGGCTTGGAACGTACCTCTGTTGCTTTACGGTTCTCCATGCTTCCCCATGCCTTTGAAAGAGAGTGCCAGAACAAGAAGGATGAAAATGCTGAACTTCCCCCAGCTCCAACAGTTCAGGAGAGGGGTTTTAACGAAGAAGTGACCTAGGGGCTTTGAGCGCCAGCCTCTGTTAGCTGTAAATACAAACCACTAAAAGGCACCAGAGCTTTCCCACTGAAGTACAGGCATCGGGACCAGGAGATTAATAGGTTGCCAGCTGTGTCGGCATGATAAGCCAAGCAAGGACCCGGACGCTTTCAGTCAAAAGTGGATTGAGACCTCAGCAGGGACGCATGGCAAATCAGCCAGAAGCCACACATGGAAAACTGAGCGAGGCAGTGCAGGCAAACATTTCTTATCTTTGCTTTACGTCAATAGAAATGGCATTGTAAAAGAGGCAGCAAAGTATTTGCTAGAGAGGAGGAGGGGAAAGTCCACAAGCTTTTTTGGCTGTACATGTGGGTTTTTAAATGCTACTGCTTTCCTCGGAAACTTGTAATTGAAAACAAACCAGCAAAAATCACCCCTCGAGTTCTTCTATAAGGCTGGGTGGTTGCTTGTTTCAGTGGATTTAGCCGGGCTGTGCTGGCAGGAATGCTGCCTGCCGCTGCTGTTGCACTCCAAAGGCAGCTGGGAAAGTATGACCTCTTAAACCAGCCCAAAACACAGCTGTGATAATTACCCCATCTACTCTGATTTGCTACGAGATGGGGCTTGGGGGAGAGGCAGACCTCAGAAATCTGGGGCTCCCTTCAGGGTGATGTTTTCCGCAACTGTCTCCCCATTTCCCACAGCTCCTGCTTCTCCAGCAGCTCTTCCCAATTACCTCCATCAGCTTTTGCTTTGCTTTCTGGTTTTATTGTTTTCTTTAAGGCTAATTAAGAGAAGAGTGGATGAGGTCCAGATTTCTTGCATGGATTTTTTTTGTTGTTGGTGGTGGTAGCTTTCATTTTTCTGAGTTTTCTTTTTGCTTTTAAGCTGTTTTGATAATGCAAGGAAAACATCTTTCCTACCAGAGACAGTACCGAGCAAGGAGAGGACTCAGCAAGGAGAATAATAATTAGGCAAAGGCCATGAACAGGTTTCACCTCCTCAGTGGGATCCAATTTTGCAGCCCCACCCTGTGTGGGTAATGGGCCCTCGCTGCACCCCTGCTTTCAGTGCCCTGGAGCAGGGAAAAGCGCCAATATTCCCACCAGGCAGGAGGTGTGCAAGTGTCAGCGAGAGGTGAGCCGGGAAGGACAAAAGGCTGGAATAAATACAGCTGAAACCTCACAGCCTGAATCCATGTGGCCCCTGGATCCATCCCTACCCAGCAGAGCCTCGGGGTGGCTGCTGGCCGGAGCAAAGCTTGTTGCTGGGTTGTGGCCAGGGGTGGGCTAGCTGCAGCTGGGTGGCTTGGGGCAGGGGCCCCTGCCACACCACCAGTGGGGAGCTGCAGATCCCAACACCTCCCTCCTCCTGCCGTAAATCCTCACCCTGGGTGTGCAGGGCTCTGCAGGGACCTTAAAAGTGTGCCTGGGGAGCTGGCCCTGGAAACCTGAAGGTCCTCTGTCTAAAAGGTCCAGTTGTGACTTTTCAGGTATCAAAATAATGATATTGCTTATAAAAAAATTCTCAAAATAGTATTGTAGATAAAACAGTGCATTTTCATATAATGCTTTAATTAATGAACACAGATTCTCTGTATTCACAGTCCCTGACACCATGGTGATGGACATGATCCAAGAGCAGAGACTGATAACCCAGTAGCTAAAAGACTGATCATCTCCCTGTTAACACGGGCATGGAGAAAATTAATATGGAAAATTCATGATGCTGAACTGCTTTCTGTTTTTCTCAGCAGTGGAACCTCAGGCAATGTGGCTGCAAAGCACTGAGCACCCTCTGCTCTTCCTGACCCCACCAATTTCCTCTGCACAGACCATCTGTATGGATTTGACACGTGGTCTCCAAGAGGCCCTGAGGCCTTGTACGTCCCAGTAAGGCAAAGCATACGGCGTGGAGGAGCCAGGTCCGCGCCTAAGCTTCTGCAAGTCCCTAAGGGTCAAGTTAAGTGCAAGCCTGACCCTGTTCTCGGGACCAGACTTGCCCAGCTCATGCTTTAAGCTTCCCAGCCTCACCAGGCTGGGTTTTGTCTCAGCCGTGAAGCTCAGAGGAGGTGGCCCCTTCTCGCCCTGTGCGATCCTAGGCAGCATCCCCACCCGACCTGGGGCATATCTGCTTGGCTGTCTCGTCCTCACCGTCCCAAGGAGCTTTGAGCCCTGGAGCTGGGACAGGAGGTTGGGAAACAAGCGGGCTGCGGGACCTGAAGCCTTCTCTGCAGCCACCTCGCCCTTTCAGTGTCCCCACAGGTGTGGTTTTTGCCCTCAAACCCAGGGGCTGAGCAGCACTTCCCCCCCTCACAGGGATGCTGGGATGAGTAAACCCATTAAAAGCTGTGTGGTGCCGAGACACCAAGGCTACAGCAACAGAAATTAATAAGACAGGCCAGGGGATGTTTTCTGCCTCTGAGCCCCACTGGCGTGCTCAGCCATCCCCAGAGGGATGAGCTCTTGTCCCGCCTGGAGCAAAAGAACTGTGCCCAAACCGCCTGCCAGGAACCCTTCCTGGCCCACCCTGGCTCCCGAAACATGCCTGGGCACTGGCTGCGGGAATATTCGCTTGGTCTGGGACAAACTCACGTGAGGACAATGCCAACCATTTAACTGTACGGGCAACCGCCTGGGCCTGAGCCCTGCCTCCGCTTTGTTTATTAGTTTGTTAGTACCTTGCTGCTAGCAACATTAGTATAGACATTAACAAGGGCAATAAAGTACCTGCGAGGAAAAAGTCCAAAGTGTTTCATCTGGGTTTATAAGAAAAAGGTGCTTTCTCATCTACAGTTCCATCTCTTTTGTCCTGGTCACTCCAGAGCTGAGCAGTGTGATTTTTTGTGTGGTGCCTAGCAGAGGGAGCCCTGGCTGCTGTGCATCGCTGCCATCCCAGCGGATGCTGCTGCTAGTACAATAATAATACAGCCAGGTTTAAGACAGGCCTGTCTTGCAGGAATATAATGATCTGAGTGGCCAGCTTACCAAAGAGAACAAAGAAATTATTATAGGGTCAGGCAAAAAATAAGGAAAAAAAAACCTAAAAGAAAACAAAGAGCCATTGACAAGAGGCACAAATTAGTCAGGTCTCCAGTGTCATTCTACATCTGATAAAACAAAAACGTCCAGAGCAACAATTAACAAGAAAATATGAGGGGTAAAATATCTCTGCTTAGCTCCAGGTACTGACTATACACAGAGCTTTTTTTTTTTTTTCCCCACACTTTGGGTTATCTTAGGGCTTGGTTAACATGGAGCTGGTTGCAGGTGTGTGTGCGTGTGTGTGTGGTGCAGTCCCTGTGGGTTTGGGAGCTGCCTTTGGTGAAGGGCAGCCTTCCCGAAGGGAAGCAAAAGAGTAAAGCGGGTGCAGAGGAAATGGGAATGTGCTGTGGGTGACCCTGGGAAATACAACTCAGGGACAGGAATAAGAGCTTGAAAAGGACTCAAAATTAGAGGCAAATAATTGAGGAAAAAAAGAGGGAATAACCTGTTCTCCACAGCACGTGGAGGTAAGTAAGGCAAGAAATAATGAGCTTAAATTGCAGCAGGGAAAGCTCAATACAGATAGTAGGACAAACTTTCTAATGGTACAGACAGTTGCATATTGCAATTGTCTCTTGGCGCTGAGGCATCTCCAGCAAGGTGAGACCCCTGGGGCTGTCAGGAATGGTTAGGGACAGCTGATTTTATTTCCAGGCAGCTGGGATGTGCCGGTGTTTCCTGACAGCTTCTCTTTCAACTATACCTTTGGAAACCAACCCAAAGACTGTAACATGCAATGGCTCCATGATGATTTTCACTGACAACGCTACGTAAACCAGCCAAAGCCAAGGATACATTTCAGTGCTCTTGCTCCCTCCCCATAATATTTGTTTGCAGACATGGAAGTAGATGCACCTGTTCATTTTGCTTTTTCTCCATCCTCTTCACTGACCAGCTGCTCTTGCCCTGTGGATCACCAGTGTGTCCCTAAAGTGCAGCCTGAAAACCACTGGGTTGGGTGTCCTCCTAGGAGCCCTTTTGGGTCCCTTCCCCATGTGAGTGCGGCCAGCTGCCCAGCGCCAGGCACTGCCTGTGGCCAGGGGACTGCTCGTCTCTGCGGGTGAGGCACACAGGGGTGATGGGTGCCAGACGCTGCCCAAGAAGCCTGCGAGAAGACATAGTCAAGAGCTGGCAGAGGTACAGCTAGATCCTGTTAAATGCTGTCTGTTCTGGGTTTCAGAGAAAGATCACAGAAACAAGAAATGACACTTGCCTCTTACAGTCTAGTGTTTGGAAGCAACAGTTGTTCTTGCCTATATTATATCATTTACCTATATCCTACTATCTCTGTACAGTCTCACTGGCAAAGTCACCATTTGGTTTTGATGGACAGACTCAGCTGGTGCACTCAAAATTGGTCTGAATTCCTTCTACTTTTCATAGCAGCTAGTGGCATCTTAAGTTATTCAGTCAAAGTTGGCTGACAATCTTATTGCTGTGGCACGAAGCAGAAGGGAGAAGCCCTGTCTTTACTGCATTAGCTTTTGTAGTTCAAATAATTAACATTTCTTTTGTCAGTAAACTCAAGAAGCATGTATTGAAGATGAACAAATAAAAATACAATTTTTTTTTTCCGAGGCAATAAGGATTGGATTCTGCAAACCCTCATACAGCTTGCTTCCCTGTTAAACCAAGAGTAAATGTTCTTGCATTCAAGGCCAGACTGGAGCTCTTCTGCACAGCTTGTCCTTCAAAAGCTAAATGACTTAAACAAGGGACCTATTTCACCTTTTCACCACACTCATAAAAAAATGGCAATGCTAAACACACTTAAAGATCAAAGGCCTGGTATGCAAAACAGGTCCTGGGCACCAAACTGACACGCTTCTTAGGGTTTTGTTGCTATGGTGCTATTGCCTTGACAAGTTAAAATATCCCTCGTCAGCCTCTGTGAGAGCCTAGACAGAAAAGTAGCCACCAAAAAATAACCAAATATTGTCTTTAACTACAGTCACTGAGCAGTAAAATTCTTTTAAAGCTTTAATCACCCTTAACTTCACATTTGGCTATTAACCCACCAACTGATGATTAACTATACAGACTGAATGACTAATTTCCAGAGGACTGGTCCAAAGCTGGGTTGGTTTTTAATTTTTTTTTCTGAAGGACTTCAGTATCTCCCACCAGCACTCAGACAACCTATTGAATCCCCTGTAAGACTGCGGGGCTGAGCAGGGAGGTACTTGCAGGTTATCTGCGTAGAAACACGCTGCTCAGAGCTGATAAACTCACTGAGGCTCTATCCTGCTTTCCAATTTAACTCAAGCCTTGCTAAGCAGCAGGAGTAACCTGACTGAAATGTTGTGGGTCACAGCTTGAGGTCTTTAATCAAGATTCCCAGCTTAATCAACGGGAGTTTAGCTGGCCTGAAACCCAAATCAGGATATTTCTGGTATTTACCCTTGTGCTTATCCTTTTCCTATCAGGACAACTGGTTATGTATAAATGTAATGTTGCTGCAGAAATGATCAAGTGTCAATTGGACTTTTTTTATTTTAACTCCCTCCAGCTTTAGAATGCCTACAGCTGAAGTTTTCTAGCGGCAACTTGCTTAGGCTAGTTAGAGACATCTGCTAATAAATGAAGGAGAATTTTTTTTTCGTGAATAAACTCTTCTGACTCACAGTCCTTATCCTAAGCCACAAGACCATCCTTCCCTCCTGACTTAAGATCCATAAGACCTAAGAAGCTGACTCTGACTCACCAGAGGAGGGCTGGGATTGGACCGTGTCTGCTACGTGCATCTTTCTTCCAAAAACAACACAGCCAGAAATAAGAGGGGACAAAGCCTCCAGTACACTGGCCCTGATTTGTCTCTGGGAATCGCTGGGATTTTGATTGCTCCCTTTGGTATGAGAACGAATTAAGCTCAGATTTGTAAATAACAGTCTAACCACCCCTGTGCTGACAGGCACAAACGTCAGGAAATATGTAGTTAGTTCCACCGCCGCTGCATCTTTGAACTTTAATTGTAAGTACCTCTGTCATAGCAGGGGAAGTAGAACAGCACATCTGGAACTAAAAGCTTCCTGCTAGACTTTTCACGCTAACTATTTCCAGCTTTTTTCCAGATAGGGGTTTTCAGCAAAGTATTTTCTAATTGAAAAATACTGATTCCTTAAAACTATTGTTTTTCTTGTGGGAGCTACAAAAGAAAACATGCCCAATACATTTCTCAAATAAAAATAATAAAGAGAAAAATTATAAATATCAAAGCATCACATTTTTCCATTGTTGACATTTAGAACAGTGTTTTCTTTATTCAAATGTCTTCTACAATTTAAATAATTTTACTTTTAAGTGATCAAAAAAAATCAGCTTGAAAGTATTGAAATGAAATATTTCCATTGACTCAAACTGTATTTTTATTGTTTGCCTGCAAATATTTTCCACAGCCTGATTTTCTATCCCATTTTGTGACTTGAGGGACTTTTTCCATTTATCTCCGCAGAAAATAGTAACCAGATATTTTTTGCCTGAATGCAAAATAGGATGAAGTTCCAGCTAAGACAGCCCACATGTGCCCTTGGAATATGTTCATAGAGGAGCAACACACCTGTGCTGTCGCTTTGGGTATGCAGCAAGGCTCTGCTGTAAGTCAGGCAGGAGAGGAGCACTCCATCAGATCGAACATGCTACAGGCCTTCTGCAAGGAGTTGCCAGCATGAGGCTCGGCAGGACAGGAAAGTGGACAGGAATAGAGAAAAAACTGGGGGAAAATCATTTTTCTGCATATATTTACTGAATTTTCCAACTGTAGAATTACAATCGTGTCGATTCACAGTCAGCGGGATGAATGTCCCAGTGTAACAAAAGCACCAGGTTTCCAGTATTCTTTTCTAATGCTAAAATCCTGCAGAAAAATACGTTACTGCGCATAAGGAGGGACTGTTCCTGGTGGGGACAAAGCTCACAGTGAAGTACCAGGCTGTAGCTCTGGAGCCGAGAAGTTGCAGAGGCAGCTGCTGCCTTTCTTTACCCCTGTTGCCTGCCTGCCTCCAGCCCTGCGCAGCGCTGGGACCAGGAGTGCACTGGTAACTCCGGTTGCATCCTGCACGTTTGTAAAGCTGACTCCTCCGGCTGCGGCAAGCCCGCACTAGACAGATTTTTCCAGCTCCCAGGAATGAAATAGCACCTCTGCCAGTACAGTTTATAACAGGGCCTCGGGCAAAAATGCCCCAGTATAACTACAGCCACCACCACGGTCACAGTTGTCATTGTCCCTGAGGACAGAAACCGCAGTAAAACCTAGAGCCACGAGCAGCAGCACTGTGTCAGCTGCGCTTGCTGCATGCCCTGGGCTGGGCTGCTGCCATGCTTGGGCTGCTGAGCGTGGGGCCGTGGGGATGCTGAGCTGCAGAGCTGTGGAGCTTTGGGAATGCTGCAGCCTGGATGTCGCGCTGGATGCTGGGCTGTGGGGATGCGGGGCAGCGGGACTATGGGACTGTAGGGCTGCAGGGGTGCTGGGATTCAGGGCTTTGGGGATTTGGGGCTGGGTGCTAGGCTGTGGGTCTGCAGGGCTGTGGAACTGGACGTTTGGACGCAGGTCTGCCGGTGTGCTTGGCTATGGGACTGCTGGGACACTGAGCTGGGGGAACACGAGGCCGACGGGTGGTGGGCACGTGGAAACGCCCTGCTGGAGGGCTGTGGGCTGGGTCCAAGGCTGCAGGGG
>VYXH01006322.1:112737-156163 GCA_013397275.1 Burhinus bistriatus | reverse complement strand
GGCATGGTTGGATGAACGTACTCTGGTAACAACATCCCATGATGCTTCTGTCAAAGAGTGGTCTATCTCCTACAATTGAAATATTCCCTCTCTTTGGAAGGACCTAATCAGGGACTAGAACTACTGCAGTGGAACATAGCATTTCTCTTAAAGAATCTGTATTGGCCTCTGGGTCTGCTATCATATCCTCATACCTTTACAGGGTGTTCATATCTGTAATTAAATGTCCTTTGAAAGCTTTAGCCAGTAACAGTTTGCACATGAAAAGCACTTAAATTATGTCTGGAGCTTAACCTTTGTGCTGAACATTCCAGAGGCAACAGCTGAGCAAGTTGGTGTGAACGATTCAGGTGTGAAAGATTCAGACTCAATCAGTTGTTCTTTTCTAACCAAGAAACATAAGACTGTACAGCATGAGAGTAATACTTCTCATTTTTTCTAATTACAGAACATTTCTGTACTAACGGTCATAGTAAGAGTATTTAGTTGTGATCTGAAACCAATCAAGCTGTGTGCAGCTACTGTATATTGCTTTGCTTCTCTGTACTGCACCAAACTGTTGCCTCAGATTTTCTCCTCCAGATAACAAAATGGGGTACATACATAATAAACTTTTTATGTATTTCATGTCAAAGCTTTGTGGTTTATTTTAAGGTGGAAGTGTGGGGTTTTGATGTACTTACTGTTGTGGGTATAATGTTTACAAATAATCGTTGTGGCAACTTCTTGCTTCAGAAACACATTTGTTACTTTCATGAATGAAGAATGTCTGGTCATTTCAATGTCAGAAAAAATCATTCTGTTTCAAAGATTAAAGATATTTTCTGTTTGAAGGAGGAGAAGCATGTTATTGTTTAAAAATATGCAGTGCTTCTACCAGCTTATCAAAAATACAGGAATTAAACAAAGTGAAGCGTTGTTATGACTTGAAGTGATTTTTGAGAAGATAGTATTTGCTAAGTTTTATGCCTTTGCATGTGCAGAACAGTTGCATGGAAGCTATTATCTAATGCGAACAGGTCATGATCTTGTCTTTAGTTCCCTTCTCTCACTCTACAACACATTTAAGTGATTTAAAGCTACCAGTCCAACAAGGGTGGAGGAGGACACTGATGCAAAGTAGTAGGAAGATTGGTTACCATCTCTAATGGCCAAAAGAAGTTGTTGCTGTCCAGAACTGTGGAAGACTTCGGGGGTGGGGGAGGGGAACAAACAAACAAAAAAACCCAACAACTTTGCTGAAAGAGAAACCACCACCACCCCTCCAGTGCTCTTTGGCTTTTATTAAGCTTTCCTTTCTGTGTGGATTTGTGTGTTGTTTTTTTACCAATCATATTTCTAATGACACTAATTATACAGCAAATAAAGTGCTTCTGCTGCTTCTCATACTGTGGACCATTGCTCAATTGCTGAAAAAAAAATGGCCTGTCAAAAATGACTTGATGAAACATCCGTTCAAAAGGAAAAATGTTGATTTCTTTTTAGCAGTGGTGATCAGATGCCTTCTTTAATGTAAACCAGCATATAAATTAGAACAGTTGACATAAGTTTCATCTAAGAAGCAGAATATTTTGCATCATGGTTTCTTTGTGCTTACTGCATCTCTCCATTAGCAGTTTTGTGTGTCTGTTTATTAACAATGCAAGGACAAGAGAAGTTTTTGAAAAGAGCATGTTTGAAAGTAGGCATAAGATCCAAATGAACAAGATTTCTCAGTGTCTAGCCCCTAAAACTTGTTCTGCTGTTGTTGTGCCAGTCCCTCTGCAATTCATCCGTTGTTCCCCAAGTCTGATTTGGAAGAGTTGCTATTCAGTCTGCTCAGTGGGTTCCTGTTGTAGTTGAATCCCTGGNCTTTTTGTAAGAGATGGGCTTGCTAGTGAAATGTGGTTTTTGTGGTTCCTGAAGCCTCCTGCCACTACAAGCTCATTCTTTCCTGCACATCAGGGTTTGTGCACCATGTCTGAAAGGTGATGTGTAGGACAAGGTATTTTTTGATTCCTGGAAGACCTTGTAATACCGCTCATGCAGAATGCCTGTTAACTATAAATGCTGTACTAAGACTTGTTTGGATGCCTGCCTGTGGAGGTGGTTACTCGTGCTTCAGCTTCCATTGGATTTGTTTATTGGCATATGGCCTGAGCTTCTAATTCCTTAAGGACTAATATGGTCTTTGTAGTTGGATAGCAAATCCTGACTACAAAACTGAAAAGATATTCTTCTGCTGGACCAAATGTTATAGCACAGGCTGATTGTTGATCTGGCATAAGCAGAGCACAAACCGAGTTGAAGGAGCCCAGTTGTACTGTTCTGAATCAGGCCCCTGTATTACTTGTATTTGTGCCAGGCTGGAAAAGCGTTATGCTAAACTTAAAAGTCCAGAAATAGCATTGGGGCAGGAGCCCCTAGCTACAGCATGACTCTTGCTTTCTAATCTCAGTTGTACCCCAAAGGTGGGTTTTCTTTCACTGAGCCTTCCACTGATAACTTAAAATGCCATGTGTATCATGTTTTAAATTTTTTTTCTAAAGTGGAAACAAATACTGAACTTTATTTGCTGTATAAAGCAAAAGATCTTTTCCAAAGAGAATGCAGACCTTTCTGGAGATAGCTACATGGAAGTAGAGCATTGCTGAGTTTAAGCTTTCTCCTCAACAATGCTGTTTGGTCTGAAAACTGTAGACTGTCAAGCTCTGCAAAACAATAGGGATAGCCATTCACTGTCAGGGTGACTGTAAAATGTATGTATAGGAATGGAAGCCATTCTCTCCATTAGACAAATTGTGATTGTTTCAGCCGTTATTTTTCTTTCCCATTCTCTGTGAGCCCTCTTCTGCCTGTGATGAGAGAGCGTGGAGATGGCAGCTGGTGGCAGGCTGCTCTTGTGGCAAGCGATCAACCCCTTGGCCTGCTCTGGAACAGAGAAACAGCAGGAATAGACTAGATGGACTGTCATGAGGCCCTGAGTTCCATGATCCCCAATTCTGTTCTTCAGCAGTACTGTACAGATTGTAGTGACTTCAAAAGACGATATGTGAGATACTTAACATGTACATGAAATTAGGCTCTAAGTGGGAATGCAAATTGGAAAAAAAAGAACCAAAAACACAACAAAAAAACCCCTTAGCTGTTGCTATATTAAGAGTTGTGAGTATTTTAATGCTAGTTCAAGAAGACCTGCCCAAACATGGCTCCTCAAGCCCCATTACTCTTAAAGGATTCTGTTTTAAGCATGAACATGCTTTTGAACTCTAGCTGGCAGTTACTGCAAAGCAGGTTTCACTTCTCCGTGACTGGCAGCTTGCCTGCTTTGCAATAAAAATGCAGCTTAATTGGGCTGGGGATAGATTTGGAGAACTAATGTGACCAGTAGTTCCTCACAAGGCTGTATTGCAGGGGTTCTTCTCCCCTCCCCCTTCAACAGTGTGATTTAATCCGGGTTGCCTGTTCCATTTCTGCTATGCTTGTACAGAACATTGGCCTTCCAAGAAGCTGATCTATACTGTCAGCCAGAAATGAATAGCAGCTGTTCTGTGGAATATCATCAGCAAATCCTAAATGAGACCTTTAATTGGCAATGGGTAAATAGAAAGGTAAAGGACATCACAAATCCATTTGGAGGTGGAAGTTGTTTGTTTTGTAGAAAGTTAGACACATGATAGCATTATGGATAGACCCACAACAGATGTTCTGGCACCTCTGTTCCTTTGCTAAATGCTTTTGCTCTTAACCATTAGAGCTTCTCAGAGTGAGAGTAACTGCCTGAAAATCTTACATGAATATTTTTCTGGAGCAAAATGCGAAAGCTGTGTGTTCCTTCAAGCCAGAATCTAATTTTTTGAAACTACATTTCTAAGCAGAGAATCCAAGAATTTCTCCTACTGCACGTGTTAGTATGTCACTGCAGATACTGTTTCATGGTTGTGGCACAGAAAGGATTTGCTGATCAAACTTTTCCCTACGATAAATTTAGCCGTGGTTATCTCTGCAGTGAAAGTATACTGAGGAGAAAGAGGTGCCTTCCTTGTGCCCAGGAGTGGAATGATGCTGTTGACTGGCTGGACTGAGAACAAGTCGCAAGCTCTCACATACGCAGTAGCTACTTGTGCTAAGAGTGCAAAGCTCCCTGGAGAGGCTTGGGAATGAAGCTAATCAGTGAAAGAATCATAGAGTATCTCAAGTTGGAAGGGATCCATAAGTATCAAGTGCAACTCCCTGCTTCTCACAGGACTAACTAAAACTAAGCCATATGACTAAGCACTGTCCAGATGCTCCTTGAACTCTGACAGGCTTGGTGCTGTGACCGCTTCCCTGGGGAGTCTGTTCCAGTGACCGACCACCCTTTCAGTGAAGAACCTTTTCCTAATGTCCAATCTGAACTTCCCCTGATGCAGCTTCATTCCATTTCCTCGTGTCCTCTCCCTGGTCATCGAGAGAGGAGATCAGGACCTCCACCTCTGCTGCCCTCCGCACTACGCCCTCCCCGCTTGAGGAAGTCATAGACTGTGATGAATAAATGCATGTCTTTGGCATACTAAAGGCAGTTCCTTTTAAATACCAATATTTTTACTGACAGGAGTTAAATCAGTAACACCAATTCATAGGCATGTTGGTGGAAGAGGGCCTGAAGATCGCCCTCATCCCTCCATCTGGTCTAATCTTATATATGAAGCAGGCCTATAAGCAATACTAGATCAGGTCAGCTGTGTTTTGTTTTGTAGCCAAGTCTTAGAAAACTTAAAAGGATGGAGATTATGCAGCTTCTTTGAGTAATCAGTTCCAGCCCTTTTTCCTAATGTCCAACCTGAGACTCCCAAGCTGTATTGTGTGGCGACTGTCCCTTGTTTACATTTTCTGTTACTAACAGGACATGGTTGAACACTGTGGCCTTGCTATTTGTCCCCCTGGGATACTTTCTCACTTACCTACTGGCCACCAGTTGGATGTTAAGTTGTTGATTGCTGCTCCCAGCCCAGTGGTGCCTTCCTCCAGCCCACATACCTCAGCTTCTAAGGGAGACTGCTGTGGGAGGAGGTGTCTGAGGTCCGGATGTGCTGCATTCCCTCCTTCACCTCATCTGCATTGCCGTCAGTGGCGCTCGCCTGTGGCAAGTCTGTGTTGAGTATTCCTTTGTCCTGCAAGTATTTAGGAGTGCATTCCAATGGGAAGTGCTCCCTCATCCCTCTGGGGACCACAGTGGAAGCAAACTAGCCTCTGTTCCCTGCGTCTCCTTTTATTCAAAGTTGCAGCAGTGTGTTGGGTACATCGGCCTTTTTCCAGTCATGGGGGCCCTCCCGTGACAAATGTGATTTTTTAATGGATGACAGAGAATTCATCTCGTAATCACATTGGCCAACTATTTTGACAGCTCTGAGTGGGTCCCATCACAGCCCTATGGACTTGAATGCATCTAGTTTTAGGTAGACTCTAAAGTTGCCTCCTCCTGATGGCCACCCCTCTTCTCTTCAGAGCACGCTGGCACACGCAGAGGTCTGGGAAGCAGGCCTGACGGTGAAAACCAAGGCTAAAAAGTGTTGAGTACTTGAGCTATTTCTATCAACCGGTGCTGGGTTGTTCCTCCCATTTAACAACAGGCCCCTGCTTTTCCTTGAAAAATTCAAGAGGAAAAACTGCATTGTGCACTGTTATAAATATCTGAAGCGCTGCTGTGTTTCTCTATTAAAGCAGAGACAGTAGAAGAAACTTGATTTTTTGTGGCCTAGTTGTCTGGGACTTGCAAGAAGTGTCTCGAGTTTGAGGAATATGCCTCACTTTCAAACTCATTCTGAACTTACCGTTTTTATTTCTGAAATATTCAATCATGTAGCTGCAATAACAGTTACATCCTGATGAGAGAGGATTTGTAGATTGCTGTAGGTTCATGAAGTCCTACAGTTCATTGGTTCACACTAGCTCTCTATAAGCCAAGCTGAGAGACACACACATAAAATACAAGCCAAGCTTAGCTGTTTTCTTTTTGCCGTTCCATAGGTTAGCTGGCAGCAAAGTGCGCTGCCTGTGTAACCGTGAGCACCTGCAGCAGGGTGGGTTATTTGTTGTGGGCTCAGGCCGGCCAGCCTGCGCTGTGGGCAGTCAGCCCTTACACACGTGTCTGTGGGTTAGACTGGTCAGTTCTGATTTCCCTTAGGGAAAGACAAAAAATTTGAAGTCTGGTTTATCTCTGCCAGCGAAAGGGGTTTCTTCTTGGATACCCAGAAATGTTTGTCATTCCCGATTGCCTGGCCTGCATGACTGCCAGCAAGTCTATTCCACATGAACAAATGAGTCATCCGCATTTAGCAACCCCTGAAAACATGGCTTATCAACAGCATTCAGGCTGGCTTGTCAGAGGATCTGACTACCTGAGAGTTGCTTAACGTGTCAGCCAGGTCGCAGTGTTTGCCTGCTGATTTGCTTTACTGCATAAAGCTTGCAAGCATTAAAATGGAAAGGGGGGGAGTCTCCTCAGGGTAGCCAGGAGTGACTATTTATGCCAAATACATATTAACAGGTGTCTATGCTGTGATTCACATGCTCTGAAGACAGGCCAGAAATGACACAGATTTCTGGATTGGCATATTTAACCTTTTGTATCCTGTAACCTGTTGCCTATATGCAGTTTGCAACCTGTGCGTGGCCTACACAGAACTTGGGGGGGCTTGCTGCGTGTGTTGCCTCTAAAGGTCCACCAGATGGCCATTGACCTGCTGGGGGGCAGTACGGGCCTGCTGCTGCTCTGCTAGGGTCTCAGTACCACTCTTAGCGCAGAGACTCGAGGTGGCGATTGCACCCAGGTGCAACCCCACAAGGCAGGGGTCATGGTTTCAGGAGGGGGAAGTTGCGTGGGGAGGTAGGTGCAGCCAAAGAAGTTAAAGCGTAAGGTACTTAGGCACAGTCTTTCTACAGATTTCTCAATAGCATCTATTTGGAGGTGGTAAACAGTCCCCTCTGCGGAGTATTTTTGATAATCTTCACGGAGAATCCACTTCCAAGCAGTTAAAAAACCAAATCTTTAGTGTGTGCTGCCTCACTTTACAACTACAGGAATACCTGCATCATAGAAAAATGTAAAATAGAAATATTGAGGCAAGGAAGGGGTTAAGAACACACCTAATCAGATCATACATGTACATAGTCGACACTTTTTAGACTTAGACATTAAGAATGAAGATAACGCCAATAAATGTCAAAAAATGTCTCACTAGTAGTTACATCTTTGCAACGAATATTTACCACATTCTAGGACACGGTTTGGTCACCAGCACTGCCCTGTGCAAAGGGGAATGACATTTATTGATATTCGAAGTCATAAAGGGTTAATAGAACATTTTTCTAGTTCCGTGCAGTAACCCGGCGCAGGTGTCTCTCGGGCTGCGGGAGGTGACGCCGGCGGCGCTGCCGGAGAGGCTGGGTGCCGGGTTAGACCCAGGAACGAGGGACATGCCGGGGCGGGTGGAGGGGGATGGAGCTGCGGTGACCTGCCAGGACAAGTCTCCAGCACCAGGTGGCAGAGCAGCACTGCCAAGCGCATCTCCCTCGCCGGCTTTCCCCACTATTTTCGGCTGATTGTCCTACCTAGACCGACACTTGGAAATGATTTCTGTTTCGGGAATGATTTAGCTGTTCCCACGTGTGTTTGCAACCTGCAGCACACACAGTAACCAGGGTAGTTCACAGCCCCGGCCAAACCTAGCTCTCATCTCGGTTAGGTCCCTACGTGCTACCCAGCTGTCTTCTGCTGCTGTTCACCCACCCAGCGCTACCAGTGTGCGAGGGTCCACGGAACAGGGCAGCGTGTCTAAAGGGGCAAGAAGACCATTTGACAAGGAGTGGAGAGTCAGTACCTCATGTCAGATCCGCATATCGCCATGCCAGCAAAGACGGTTCTTTCTATTATGTACTATATAGAAAAGGGCCACTAAGGGGGCTAGAATGTAAGCAGGTAAAAAAGAAATGAAGAGATTAAAAGGTAGGTAGTGTCCGAAATATGCATTCATAATTTTTTACTATATTAATATGCTTATGTTTAATGGGAAAATCTGTAACAACCTTCCCTCACAAGAGCAGAGAAAGTGATGCCTGATCAAACGTGAATCAAAGACAAGGCGACGAGTCTTTTTGCAAGGCAGGAGAGAGGAGCCGATGGGAGAAGATGCACGCACCGGAGCTTTGGCACCTGTGGTCTCTGTAGGGGTTGAACAGTGCTAAGGGAATCAATGAGGTGGCTGATCACTTAAGAAAAACTCAAAGCTGAAAATAGTGGAGGTTTGTACAGTGGCTTTGATACGGAGAGAAAATATGAACAAATGAGCCTTTATTTATCAGGGGACCAGACCATATATGACTTACCAACAATACAAGTTAAATCAATTCCTCTTTATTGTGACCAGCATAACTTGATTAATTAGTGTCTAGGTTAACAGACTCAGTGCAAACAGAAGGAAAATCTGCCGTGTATAACAAGGCAGCAAAATCAATTGTACAAAGAGCTGGAACTGGAGAGATTTGCTGACCCTACCCTGATAACCATGAATGCATGGAGAACACCACAGCTGGGCTGTGCAAGAGTCAATGACCAGCTGAGCCAACAAAGGACTGATATGAAGGAAAGGTCTTTCAAGGTGGTTAAATTACACTCCTTGACAGAAGAGTGCTATTGGGTTTTGCAGGCAGCCTACTGCAGTTAACTGGTTTGGTCATGCTGCAGAACCAGTCCTGCACTGGCAATGTGGGCAGGGCCCCAAGGGCAATGAGGGATGTGCCATCAACAGATTGCTCGAGGAGCACAGGGATAGCACATAACCCAGAGGACAACACCTGACCTGACTTAGGTCTCCTGGCAGCATAGCTGTCTTCAGGCTTCTTGGTGATGCAGATATGCCAGAAAAACTCTGAAGCACACCAGTCCCACTACACGAGGGAGAGACTGACAAAACTGAGGCTTGCTCAGTGCTTGTCCAATACAGAAGTACCATTTAACCATTCTTGTTCTCTTTCTCAAAGATGGTTAGAGCTACCAAGGAAAAGGCAGAGCTTCCACACACAGTAGTCTCCCTTGATAATGTTGTCAGTTCATCCTCTCACATGCAGCATTTCTGGCAGGACAGTAGAGAGAGGCAGACTACCATCAGTGATTCCAGCCACCACTGCAGTGTCCTCCCAGAACAGTTCATTCTACTCCAAGAATACACACGGACCTACGGATCATCTCGGGCTGGAGGTCATCTCTCTTAGCTGCAGCTTCCAGGTCTGCTTTCCATCGCCAGTCTCTTTTCAAGGACCATTCTCATAAAAGCTTATGGTTCTGGGATATCTCCTGCTTATTCACCTCTGAAGGTGTTCAGGGGGACTCCTCTGTACCTGATTACAGGATACCAAAAAGGAAATGAGACCAAGGCCCACACTGGATACAAACGAACTCAGCTGAGTTGGGTTGTCAAGGTCAAGTCCAGGAGAGCATGGCCAGGCACCGTGCTGGACCATATAGCTGCTTGATTTCCATGTCTAGTGTGAATAAGGCTCAGTGTCACAGCAGCTGGCTGAACAGTGAGGAGGAAGGTTGCCAACTGGCCCTGCTCAGCCCATGGCACCCTGGTCCCTGGAGAACACACTAGTGAGACGGGGGACTGTGTCTGCCCTCACCACAACTGGGTGCACTCAGCAGAGACACGTGGTCCAGGAGGCCCCACCGGGAGAGCACCAGGGGCTGCGGGGTGTTCACCTGGGGACAGAAGGTGACAGTCTTCCCGTGCATCCGGAGGAGACTGTGAGAGTTGGCTGGATTTGTTTACAAACCTTTTTTATCCCACCTTTTCCAGAGGATGAAAGTTTCTTTATCTGAAAGTCCATAGTTCAAATTTGTGTTATAATCTAGCCAAAGCTCTTTCCATGTGCCAGCAGTGCACATTTTAAGACGCACAGGCAGTTGCATTTTTGAGTCAGGTTCCTGTCATAGTAACTGGGACTGGGTACAGGTTTTGTATCATCCAAGTTTTGTGTATCTTACCTGGCACTTCTGTTTTTCCCGAAAAAAAACATTGGGAGCTTGGGAGGGCACCTATATCATCAGCTGGTAGCAGTTAGCGCTATTTCAGCTGTTCAAGGCTTTTTTTACCATTTCTTCTCAACCGTGGCCCATCCGCAGAGAACAGACATCGTGGCACACCTATATGGACACATGGCTGAAAGAGAGCTTTTTTAAATAGCAAGTAGCAGAAAGCTTCCAGCTCAGCCAGAGAGACTGCTCTGTCTTCTCCAAGAAGTTCTTGGATTTTATTTGATGAGGTTTCCAATGCTGACAGTGATAAGAATGTGCTACTTTTTGCCAGGCCCTAGCCAGATCTTGGCTTTTGATTAGTACATCTTTGAAGAGGACCTCCCTTAGATCAGCCTTCCAGACAGAAAAATCAGGCCTCTGCTTCTAGAATATTTCTACTAGACACCCGTTTTATCCCTTATTCAGATCAGGTGTATGGCTGGACGTCCATGTGGTTGCTCTCCCATTTTGCATGCTCCACAAAGAGAAACAAGATCTCACCAGCCAGCACTCAGTAGCTCCAATGTGACAGTCTTGGTTCCCAGAGGGTCTTAGCCTGTCATCAAGACGTCCTGCTAGACCTTTGGAAATGCTGTCCTGAGGTAGAAGCTACTTAATTTAAACTTTTTAGTTCACAGCATCTCTTCCTATTCCCTTGGAGCAGTGTCTGACTGACCTGACCAATGCACTCTCTTCCATAAGATAACAGATGGACAGCACAGATCACTCCATTTCTGTTCCAAAGGTAAGGAATTACGACCAGAGTTATGAAAGGAAAGCTTGAGATGAAGTACATCATGTGCTTTCCTGCTGTTTTTTCCCACATCCATGGAGAGTTTAGTGGAATGCAGCATTCCCCCGGCACTGCTGGACAGTTTATGGACATGACATTTATGGGCTAATCCTTTTTTTGACATCTTTTCCTTCTGCCTGATGATATGCGGAAATGTAAGACTGGCTTCGAGTGATTATTTACAGAATGGTGAGAGTTTGCTTTCCCAGGTATCACTGCTTTCAAGCCACTGTATCACCTTGGCATTAAGCTAATATAAATATTAACCTCTGGGACACCCACATTATACATTAAGCAACAATGCTGCAATACTGGGTTTTAGGATATAGTATACAAATCACTTACTGAAATAAATTAAGTTCTGCCAAGTATTTTTAACTTTTTGGATACCTTTAAGGAAAAGAAACGCAAGT
Source organism: Burhinus bistriatus (assembly GCA_013397275.1). Lineage (NCBI taxonomy): Eukaryota > Metazoa > Chordata > Aves > Charadriiformes > Burhinidae > Burhinus > Burhinus bistriatus. Next base: position 144,924 of record VYXH01006322.1, on the reverse strand, counting down.
TTGGATAATGGGAATGTGAGTGTCAAAGATAACATCTCCTAGGAGTGGTTTTCTAAATGGTGCCAGATTCTGATAAATATAATAGATACTCTTTTTGAATATGAATATGTCTGTCTGTTTTGGCATTGGGTTGTGAAGTTCACATTAACTCATTAAACTTCAGATTATTAGACTATGACAGCAGCATAAAAATGCTATACTTCTAAGAGGGATTAATATATAAATCATAAATATACTAATTCAACTCACAGTGGTTTGATTTCTCCACAGAAACTAGGATCTTAAAGAAATAGTCTCTGAAAGAGATAAACTAAGTTGTATTTGGGCTACTCTTTTAGGTGAAAGTCAATAGCTTAAAATTCTTCAGCTGTAAAATCCTTCTTCTTCACTATGACCTAGACAAGCCCTGTAATAATAACAATGCACTTTGGTACATGTACTGTAACAGAACTTTTTAAAAATTGGAATTCTATACCTAAAAATCTCCTTCCTGTATTTTTGTATGGGTTTTCCCATTATTGGCTAATGCATGATGTATCAAGTATCTAGGTGATGTGTTTTCACGACCATCAGGATGCTAGTGCAGTATGTATTATTGAAAGTATGTAAACTGGTTTGCACTATTTATTTATCTGTTTAGCTTCTTGTTTTGCTCTATTGTCTGTCTCGTTCTTTATTAGTACTTTCCCTTTCAATACGGAATGAGAGCCCAAATGTCCACCAGCAACCACATTATGAGTATTTGGGGAAGACTGCCCTTTAGAGATGTGCTGACAGTGTGCCCACCTTCCATTCACAGCACGGAAGGTCTCACTTCAGATGGTTTTGGTAGAAGAGGAGCCTGGAGTCACTCACCACCGATGTGTTTCTCTGCTGAGTCACACACACACCTGCCTCACAAGCATGGCAGGACTGGTACTCTGCCAGTATGATGCTTTGCCAAAACTTTGTTCTGGACAATATAAGTAGTCATTCATCAGGTGCAATTGATGATATCCTGATGATTTAGTCGGGTTTATTTGATACAGAGAGAGTTTTTTCTTTGCGTGCTGTAAGTGGAACAATTTCCTGTTTGCTATTCAACATGATCACGCAGTTTCCATGTCTCTTTTGCAATCTGTACCATCACGTTACACCTAAGAGATCACCTACATTATAATCATTGCTACATGCCAGTAGATTTTATGGGAGAGTTGTACTTGATGTTATATTGCTGTTACCTTATTTAACACAGTACTGTCTCAGTACTTTTTTTCTCATAAATCGTATCATTTCTATTCTTAGGCAAGAAAAGGCTTCCCCTGTCATTTATTACCTGAGAAGACAGTAACGTGTCATGCTAAAAAAATTGCTAAAGGAAACAATTCCTGCTACTCTTCTGTGGGTTGTAGTTTGCTTCCCAGTGACCCCTGGTGAGACAGCTCCCTGTGTGGCATATCTCACCAAAGTTAAGGTCAGAAGGAACTATTAGATCATCAAATGTGGCCTGATGCATATCAAAGGCATTTAAATTTCACTCAGGAATGCCTTACTTGTTACATATTAAGTTTTCTGGTGATAGAACTACACTATTGTCTGGTGCTTAATAAGGTTGACTCCTCCCTCCGCTCCCAGCGGAAGTACTATTTCTTGCTCTCACCAGGCACAAGAAGTCTGGAGGTCAAAGACCCTATGACTGCATACGTACTGCAAAATAAAGCAGAGCCAGCTACGTAACTGCAAGATAAAGCAGGGTCAGAGTGGAATGGATTATTAATCTCCACACCATGCAGTGCTTGGATTTGCACTTCTCCTGAGCATTACAATTTCTGGGCTCCTAGGACACAATTTTGAGTTCAACGTGTCTGAAATAATGTAAGTGCTGTGTTGCAACCCGTGAGGGGCATAGTTTGATGATATGACACGACCTGGGTGTGTTGCATGCCTTCAAGAGTCACCTGTGGGTGCAAAGTCTGCTGGGATAATACTGGAGGACTGTGTAGGGTGGAGAAGCCAAACCTGGCACAGTTTTGTCCGTGATGCCTATTGGGAATGGTCCTTGGAATCTGCTGTCTCCCAGACTGGACCCAGTTGTCATCTCATAGTGGGCTAACTGGGACAGATCAAAACCATGCCATGTGCTGACAGTCACTGCAGTGCTTTAGGTTGCTGCCTCTCCCTGTTATTTAGCAGCATACTCATAGCTTGTAAGTGTGTCAAGCAGCAGCTCTGATTTAGGGAGAAGGCGATTCTAGCTCAGATTAAGAACCAGCACATAAATGGGACCTAGAGTCCCAAACCCAGTAAGAAGATCTGGCATGTCTTTTCACCCTGGACTCACGAACACATGAAGAAGTCACGTGCCTTCCTGGTAGGCATATATGCAAGCTTTTTGTTGACTAAAGATAGATTTTCTTTGAATAGTAAGTTTTTTGAATATATGAAAAATGGATGGGGACGGAACAATTTCCCTTTAGAAGCACCAACACTGAATGAAGGACTAACGTACTTAAACATCATAGGAGATTCCTTGAGTCTGTAACAAACTGCTAGACAAGGAACTGGCTGGATGTAGAATCCCCTGGCACACCAGAAAACCCTGATTTCAGTCAAGTTATACTGACAAAAAACTGAAGGAACACAGTCATTGATCAAGCAAAAACATAGAGGCAATATTTTATTTGTTTCTGTTTCCTCATGCTCTCTTCACTGCGGCTTTGCCACAGCTATTAAAACTACTTGACTTCTTACAATAATCAATGTCTTTTAATATGTATAATATCTACAAAGAATCACGGAATGATCGAGGTTGGAAGGGACCTCCTGAGGTCATCTTGTCCAAACGCCCTGCTCAAGCAGGGCCACATAGATGCCCAGAACTGTGTCTAGATCATGTCTAGACATCACAACAGTGGCATAAATATTTCCTTCTGACACTCATGCATGACTTTTAATTATAATTTCATCATTGGCTCTTTGTAAAAGCAACCTTATCTCTTTTGTCATTCTCAGCCAAGCTCTTTGAGTGTCTTTGAGTAAGACTAATAACTACAGCAGCACTGATCTCGGGAGTCTGTGTACTCCTTGATTCCATGTTAGAGAACCCAAACAGGATATTTACCCACTTGTGGCACATTGTTTGCTTTTTTAAAAATTATGTTGATAGAATATTTAAAATTCTTTCATCTGGGAAAACAATTTTGGAAATATGTCTAACATGGTCTAGATTGTTTGTCTTGAATCTGCCAGTTCCTTGAAAAAAAACATTCACAAACTGTAAGCTGCCTTTGGGATTCTTGGCAACATAGCCTACCATACTGTTTGGTCTTTCTTTCCTGGTAATTTTTACAGATGTACTTTGCCGACGTGTCCTCAATTCCCCAATTCATATTCAGCTCCAGTTTGACTCATGACAGCCACTCAGCACAAAATGTCTGTGACCGAATCAGAACTGTGAACTAGCAGCAAGTCAATAAAATTTAATTTTTAAGTAACTAACCGGGATGCTGCCTGTGACCATGTTATTCATTAAAAAGGGAGGGATTCTTTCTTCTCAAGAAGTAGCCATGCTGCTGCATATGACAGCCTTCCGGGCATTCTCATGTACTCAAGGGTTCTGCTGCAGATTTCAATCCAGTTTGCCATGTCTTAGATTATGAAATATTTCTCACAATGGGCCTTGAATATTGAACATGAGAAAGTAGTTAAATGTAAGAATCCTTTTCCAACAGAATCAGAGCATGATCTCCCCTCTGCAGCCTGGTGACCAAGCAGGACAGGGCAGTTCACTGGTCCCTAATGCCCCACTCACTGCACAAATGCAGGTATCTTGTAGTTTAACACATTTTTAAATAGCTGTTTGGAGTCCTGCTGTCACTATTATGAACACAGCTCATGCAGCCGTTAATAGAAACAATTTTCGAGATACAACAAGAAATAGCACCAAAAAGTGCCTCTCTAAAGCAAACCAGGCTCCTTATCCATGTGTGCAGTTTGTTTTTCACCGGCCTCGAAAACGTAACAGCAGAGTACAACTTTGAGGCCTGACCTGTGAACAGGCAGCAACAGAAATTTGAAATGAGGGGAAGCTATCGCATCTTTGAGCAACCACAACCCAGCAAGGTTAAGGCAAGTATCGAGGTGAAATATGTGGTGGCAATGCCAAGCCAGGTTATAGGTTAAAAAGGGTCATTAATTTTGCAACAGAGGTGCCCTTTGCAAGTAGGTCAGGAGAGTACATGTTAGCTTTAACCCATTCCAAGCCCAGTAGCATGACCTTCAACTGCAAGGGACTCATCGCAGTAATGAACTGTTAAATAAAAGCCATGAGAGTAAGAGCTACAGTTTTAAAAACTGGGACTTCTCATTAAACAAGAATTATGACTCTTGTACGTTTTTTAGTATATTGATATGTTATAACATTTTTCCTTATTGGCATGATCAGCCCAAGACTGTCCCTAGAAAGTTACATGACAAGATGAAAAGGTTTGGAACAGCCCACTTTATTGCTTGTGCAATTAAATCACATCCACTGTAGTGTTTTTCATTCAACGCTTAAGCTTTTGCTAAATACTGCTGAGGCCTTAACCTAAATATGACTAAGGGATACCTACTCCACTTTCTGTTTTCCTTTTTAAAGAAAAATCAGCACAAATCAGGACAAAATTTGAGCCTTTTGAGACAGGAGTGCAAACGTCAGGGATTTTGAATTTGTATTTCATTATCCATCACAAATCATGGAATCACAAACCCAAGGTCCTGTTGCTTTAGATGTTGCACAAATGCAAAAGATCTCTTCACTTTCTGTCTTTCTCTCTCCAGAAATGCACTTCATAATAACATGTAAGATAGATACAAATCTACTCAAAAAATAACTCAATGTCGCATGACTCAGAGCTGTAAGTGACAGCAGGGCCCATGGTTACACCCAGGTAAATACTTTGCTGTTGAGAAACTCAGATTATATTTAACAAGTTCTACAAGTGCATTCAAGGTAAAAACTGGGGTCCAGTTCCAGTTATTTTTGGAGCCTGTGTGTAACAAAAAAACATGCTATACTCCTCGCGTCTTACTGCGGATCTGCCCATAGCGCTGTAAAGCCAAATACGAACAACTGAGCTGCCCCATGTGCAAAAAGGAGAAAGGCCATGTTGGCTCAGTGCTCCCCTAAGGCGAAGAAGCAGGCGGACAAGCCACCTGGCGTGCTTCGTGCCATACAGAAGTACCCAGGGAGACATCAGTGCCACGCAGAGCCTGCAACCATTTTGTCCAGCCATGTTCTTTCTTGTAGAAGGAAAGCTGTGTCAGGATACTCCACAGGCGGCCTGTTCTAAAAGGGAAATTTGAAATTTAAAACAGGTCAAAGGAGCTCATTTTCTAGAAAAATGTTCAAATTAATTAGCAATAGATATAAGGCCAAACTCAGCCTTTGCACTGCCAAAAGCTGAGACAAGGGCATTTCCTTGCAGAGCTCAGTCTCAGGGCACTTCACTTACGGAATAGTAAGGAAGCCCTATCATACAGTATTTGATGTGAGGCTAGATTTAATCTTTACTAATGAGTCAATGGGGGTTTCACTAGAAGACTGTATGTTGGACTAATATATTCCCAGCTTCACTGTCCATGCTTCCTGGCCAGTAGCACTCAATTTTAAGGTCTTGTGATTAAATCTGACCTGCCGATTCTGTGGAAATTGCCTACGCGTGTTACTGCTCAGCCTCTTCGATGCGGTGCCTGTCAGCGAGGAAATATTCCTCATCTCCTTCATAGAGGGTATGGACAGGCCTATACTAACATGTTAATATGTTAACATTTGTCCTCTTTTAACATTACTTTTAATATTTAAAGTGCAATTTTCACTTAATACACATTAGAACCTAGTGAAGCATGCAATAGTCAACTAAACATGAACTCATGGAAATGTCTCCTTGTTGAGCAGCACCATTTGAGCAATACAGAAGATTTGTATTTCATGTTCATGCCAAAAAAAATCTATTTTTATGCTTTTTCCTAGTCCCTTTATTTTAATTCTGTATTCTTCTCTTTCATTCAAATTATTTATCTTTATAGGATGGCTTATAGTAGACTTTCACTTTGATATATGCCAATTCACTGGTAAGAAAAGCCTGAGTCAGACCAGATTAAAAGAGTGTCACTAATTTTGTTTCCAATGGTTTCTGGCATTTTCTTGAATTTTTGAGATATTCTGATGTTAAAAAAAGAAGGGAGTCTGTACTGAAAGTTCAGGACAGTGCAAATTCCATTAGATTGATAGGAGATGTGCCAGATCTTTAAGGAGTATGCATATATCATGTACATCTGTGCCAGCAGACAAAAAATAATTTGGGCAGGAAGCCACTTGCCACCTCTGCCCCTTGGCTGTCACAGCCATTTTGGCATCAGCAAATTTCTCTTTCCCAGTGCTGAAACCCTTTTTATGTATCAGAGAGATCAGTCACTGCAGACATGAATCAATATAGAGGTGACTGCTGATCTGATTGCTTACAGGCGCTGTGTTTGTTCATCGCCTCTGGCTTTTACAGAAAACTTTTGAACATATTATTTTTTTTCTCTGCTTCTGGAAAGAATAGTTCCTTACAGTCTCTCCTGATTCTTCTGGGCCATTTATGAAGGGGTTCTTCAAATAATGGCTGTTCCTTCACAGTTAAGTCTGTCCCACAAGAAAAAAGGTGCTGAGACCTTCAGGTTAAAAATTCAATAACTAACAAAAAGATTCACAACTAACAAAATAACTTGAATTGTTCCTGGTTCCAGCAGGTATTTTTCACACCTGCTATCACAGAATGTAAAAGACCTTGCTTACGTTGTTGTACCATTCAAATACAGTTGATATCCATCTCATTTACAACAACTTAGGTCAATGTATGGAAAGATGTAACTATTCTCTAACAGTCCCAGAACAAGATAAAATTGTCCAAGAGAGAGAGATGTAATATATGATGCTGTTTGACATCCCCCAAACCCCAACCCTCTGTTTCCTTCAGGTCTCATTTCAAAACAGCTTTAGAGCATTTTTCTTTAAATTAACATCTCAACTTAATGAGACACACTTTTAAATGGGAAAAATTAACCCAGCTAAAAGTGTCTTTTGGGATGTTAAAAAGAAGATCATAGAACAAAAAGATGAAATCCTTATCAGCAGTGTTAACAATGTTTATTTTTAATTGAAATGTGCTTTTCTCTGAGAGTTCTTCATTTTACATAAATTTCAGAAGACACTTCAAAAAGGTAAACCAAAAACCAAAAAAAACCCTCAGTCATTAAAAAAATCCAACCTTTTTGCATTAACTTCCACTAAAGCAATAACCATTCTGGTGTTTTCAAAAAGACAGTTAAAATGAATCAGCAGAGAAGCTGTTCCAAAGCAGCTCTACTTATCAATGTGCTTTGTATAAACTCTCCTGTTTCTTCTTGTTCTCATCTTTGCTTATTCTTCTCCTCACTTCCTTTCCCAGAGGGCGTTTGCATTCCCTGACTCACAGTTTATCTTTTGAAGCAAATGTATAGAAACAGGGAAAACTACATATTCTTAACAATTCAGGAAGTATTAACTAATTAACAACAGTCTGGAAGAAAAGGAAGAAAAATGAAACGATGTGTGCTTGCTGGTAGGATTAGGATTCATAGGTCAAAGCCAGTCAGAGGGTCTTGACGTCATGATATACAGCTGCAAGAGGTTCAGGGTTGTATAAGGTAGAAAAAACGTTTTCCCCAGGCAGTTGTTTCCTGAAACTATTATGTAGTCTTTATATTAATCCTGGGAAAAAGGAGTGGTTACTTTTTGTTTCTTTGACTTTTGTATTTGCTCTTGTGTCATTTAGTCTGTGTAAGAAGAAGGAAACTCAAGACATGTACTATGGCGGAAATGCCCCAAGGAAAGTAGCGGAGATGGATATAGACCTGAGTCATGCTCTACCTGTCCAGCACAGGCCTGTTACTCTTCTACTAACTCAAAAAAACCACTGTCATATTTATGTTAAAATGTGGCATATTTTAACTTTCTGGATGACTTCATCTGCTTGGTAGGGTTCATCAGGAACACTCTGATAGTTTGTCTTCAAATTGAAAATTTCTGAAAATATGTTAATTTGGACTAAACTTTCACTGAGAACCAGGAGAAAATGACAACAGTAACTCTCTCTGTCTTGCCTCCAGAAGAGACTGCAGCACAGTGACTGGAGCACTCTCTGGGATACAGGAAACCACTAAAGTGGTTTCTTGTTAGTATAAGAAAGGCAGGAGATAAGAAGGTATATTAATGGAGAGAATTTCATTTCAGGGAGAAATCCTGTGGCTAAGGCTTGTACAAAGCTCTAATCTCTTAACCTGGGCTTTCTTCCAACAATGTTGCAGCAAAGCATTCTTGACATTATCATTTTGAGTAATAGACTCCTCAGCTAAAATAGAGGATGAAGAATTTTGTTATTTCTGCAGATGATGGACTTTCACACCTTGATCCTATTCTGTTCTGTGTCAGGCGTGCACCTACGGGCCCTTTGCTGACTGCAGCATTTCTGAAAGTGCATTTTAAATGCAGATAGAGAGAGAGCAAAAGGCAGTGTTCTTTTTCTTTTTTTTTTCTAAATAATTTATTTGGTAATTTATTGCTACATATCTTCAGGAATACGCTCTTCTCATTTGAACACTGAAACCTATTAAAAGCTCAAGAAGTATCAATGTGAGTAGTTTCCTCACTATTTACAGTGTAGCTTCTGCCCTAGAAACGGTGGCCAATTCCTGTCATTTACAAGGAGTTATTCTACAACTATGAAGCACTTAATTTTAAATATATTCTTTTAAGATGGACTGTGAGAGTCTACACCAAATTATATTCTTTGCACAGTGCTGAAGTATCGCATTTCTGAATCTGCTTTTAAGAGACTGTGACCTGAGTTGATGACAGCTCTTACCCAAGAATCCATGGGTCTGAATCCAGTAAAAAGTGATAGAAATTGCTACTACAGTTTATGCTAGCTCTTGATAACTCCCATGGCCTGTTCCACTAGCTGAGAACTGACTGCACTAGCAAAGCATTTTTGCATTCACTTGCCCAGAAGCTGGATTTGGGGAAAAAGCACAGGAGCTCCCAGGAAGGAAATTCCTATCCTGAAGCCAGAATATAGAGCCAGGCAAAGAACCCCACAGATTACTGCTTTGTTGGTCCTTAAAGAAGTCTACGGTTGCTACTTGATTTACAGTAATATCTGTTTACATTTGTATTTTTCCCCCACTCCCTGAGTTCTCCTTTAGTTACAAACCCCATAACAGCCCCACTCAGAGATGCTGCCTCAGTCATAGTGGGGCAGGAAAAAAAAAAGATTTTTTCCTCCTACTGCAGGAAAAAAAAAAAAAAAGATTTATTAACGATTGCACTGTGACCAACGAAGTACCTGAATTGTCAGGAGTTGGCATAAATCAGAAAATAAATTATTTTCCCCTCAGAAGAGGCCTTGGAGCAATAGAACATTATCAGGATCTGAACAAAGAAACTAGGTGTTAGAGGAGAAAGGAGCACATCATGCACAGGAAGACTTTGGCAGGAGAGTGAAAAAAATAACAAAGAGGGCTTGGTTCTCAGCCAGACAAAAGTTCAGTGGAGGAACTAAGATGCACTTACTCTTCTTAAGGAGTATTCAGCAGGAGAGCTCTTCCAGAATATTGAAATAGTAACCCGGAGATCCGACGTAACAGTAATCTCTTTGCATTATTTTCAATGACTTGGAGAAATGTTTGACTGTACCACAAAGCTGGAAAGTAAAGTTAAGTTTTTTTCCTAAATTCTTTTAAATTCTGTCTTTGTCTTCTTGGAATGGAATGAATTTGTGGTAACAGGCAGGAAATTGTAAGCCTCAACCAATAGTTTAAATTCTGCAGATGAAAACTGAAGTTATAATTTCCAGAATATATTGTAAGATTTATATAATGCAATATATAAAAATGCATTATGTAACGTAATATAGAAGTGAATTACATACTTTAATATCGATTGGACTTGCAATACATGATTGCAATTATATATTAAAATAACTAATGCATATAATTTACTGTCATATACAAAATGTAATGATGTAGTAAGCCATAGAAAATTATCAGACTAAGGACTCTGACATACTAAATGCTGTACCCAGCTTCCATATATTGCAGGCTATTCCACAAGGTGATGATCTTTTCAGACCTTAATTAGGAAGAACTCAATGAGAATGAATTAAATCCTTTATTAATCAGTATTTTGCAGAACCTAGAAGGAACGTTTAGTATCCGCTATTTAACATGATCTTGATGATAACTGTGGCCTCAAACCAGGCTGAGCAGGGCTGGAAACTGCTCAGATTGCATTATTGTAGGGTGAAAACAGTGACACTGAAGATGCTCTTCATACATGAGAAGCCAAAAGCTTGAGTCCTTGGAGTTTCTGTCCTTACAGGCAGATCATTTTTGCATCCTCCCTGAGCTTCCAGTCGCAAAAGTCAGTGTAGACATCATATCTTCCACCAAAGCTGAAGGGAAGTGCTTAGTTTTAGCCTAGAAACAGGAGATGGAAGTCGGCTGCAATCTACGTCTGTTGTTCTCATGGATAAGTATAAATGAGGAATCACTTTTTATGAAGCAAAAGCTCAAGTGTAATTTGAGTGTATGGTTGTTGATGTCAAAGGGAAGAACTGCTTATAAAAGAAAGTCATGACACCGAGAGCAAAGTTTATGGTTTTATTGCCTATAAACTGTGGCCTAGCTATTTAAAAAAAAACCCTCTTTTTGTTTGTGTTTCAATGTATAAATGTTGTCCTTTTTCTTTTTTCTCTCTGTGAGCTCTGTTACATGAATGTTTTATTGGGCAATAGCTAATATGAAGTATTTTTTATGTTATGGCAACGTCTTTGGCAAAATCTGTTGATCCCGCAGCAAGCAACAACTAACCGTACACCTAGTATCTTAACCTGTAACCTAGGATTTTCCACCTACTAATAGCTGTGTTTGGAAAGCTGTTACCAGTGTGTGCTAGAAAAACAACGGATAGAATAAAAGTCCAGCTTTATACAAAATGAATGTGTCTTTTTCTTATGTGAAGACAGCAAGCAAGACTTGGCTCAAAATGGGTTGTGTTTCACTTGCATAGTTACTATAAATCTGAAGTGATACATTTGATGATCAAAGAGTCGAAGAACCTGCCCTATGAGGAAAGACTGAAGGAGTTAGGTCTTTTCTCCCTGGAGAAGGCTCGGGGGAGGCGGAGGCGGGGGGGGCTCACCACAGTATTCTAGTATTTAAAGGGCAGCTACAAAGATGGCAGAGGCTCTCTCTTCACAAGCAGCCACATAGAGAAGACACAGGGCAACGGGTACGAGTTGCACCAAGCGAGGTTTCATTTTGATATAAGAAAGAAATTTTTTACAGTGAGAATATTCAGTCACTGGAACAACCTCCCCAGGGACATGGCAGAGTTCCCATCACTGTAGGTTTTTAAGGTGCAATTGGACAGAGTGCTAGATAATCTCATTTGGGCTTCCTTTCCCATGAAAGGATGGACCAGATGATTTTCTGAGGTCCCTTCTAACCTGGGCTGTTCTATGATTCCCCAAAATTACCTTTTTTTAAAAAAAAAAAATCTCCTGGTGTTCAGGAATTTCATTTTGAAATACGTTTGAAAGTTCCTGGGTAATATGACTGAATGATTTTGTCATTCACGAAATGTAGCATGCTAAAAAGAATAGGGCATTATTCGTAATGCCTTAATATGTTTTAATTCATAAGGCACTATGAATTGAGACATATTAAGACCACTAATACAAGGTCAAGGCCGGTGGGAGACTGAGTCTCTGTACTACAGAATTGCAAAAGAGCATATGATTTTATAGTTAAAGACCATACCATAGTACCCCCCAGGAATGTAAGTGGTACATTCAATAGTAACTTCTGAGTCTGAGTAGTCAAGTATTTTACTGTCCAATCATAAGGTACAGGTGAGGTGAGGTGAGGTGATCATTCCTTACTCTTGCACATCAGCAGCTCTTCAATATGGACAGTTTCTTCCAAATCCTCACATTTATTTTACAGTGAAGGGAAAATGGACAGTGTGGGTTCCCTTTGGTCTTTGTCCTTCCATGCATTTTGGACATTAAAGCAAGTGAGTATACCACTAATACTGCCAGCTCTGAGTTCAGCCAAGCAAGTAGCCCAGCCAGCCCATAGCAATAGCATGTGGGTTTTAGGGAACCACAGGTATTCCTGGCCGGCTAACCAAATTAACTTGTGCTTATATTTTCTCAGCCAAATCTGAGAATGATGTGCCATTATTCACAATACAATTACCAGAAATTAAGAACAGTTGCAGTTCTAGAAAACATGTTTCCTTATGTCTTGTCGTGGTTTAACCCCAGCTGGTACCTAAGCACCACACAGCCACTCGCTCACTCCCCCACCTTGGTGGGATGGGGGAGAGAATTGGAAGAGTAAAAGTGAGAAAACTTGTGGGCTGAGATAAGAACAGTTTAATAATTTAATGATGATGATGATGATGACGACGACGATGTAATGAAAAGGAAAATAACAACAAGAAAAAAAAATAAATAAAACCCAAGAAACAATTGCTCACCACCAACTGACTGATGCTCAGCCTGTTCCTGAGCAGCAGCCCGCGTCCCCCAGCCAACTTCCACCGGTTTATATGCTGAGCATGACGTCATATGGTATGGAATATCCCTTTGGCCAGTTTGGGTCATCTGTCCTGGCTGTGCCCCCTCCCAGTGCCTTTGGCACCTCCAGCCTTCTCACTGGAAGGGCATGAGAAGCTGAGAAGTCCTTGACTTAGTGTAAGCATTACTTAGCAACAACTAAAACATCAGTGTGTTATCAACATTATTCTTATACTAAATCCAAACCACAGCACTATACAAGCTACTAGGAAGAAAATTAACTCTATCCTATCTGAAACTAGGCCAGTCTTTACACACGCAGAGTCTGACTAACCTGTCCAAGTTCTAGTAGGCAGCAAATACCATGACTAGTGTGCTTACTAATTGGCCTAATTTCCAATGACTCACATTTAGAGATAAAGCAAAGGAAATCATCACCTCTCAATTGTGGCTGTTAAGTACAAAAAATAGGCCACCTGGACTGTATGGATAAGAAGTGCATTTAAAGAATGAACAAACTCCATATATAAGCAGGAAGCTGAAATAAATGGAAGGATAAGCGTGATTTAGTCAGAGATGGAAGCAGCCTGCATAGCCTGAAAACAGAAGTGAAGGTGGTGTTGGAGCCTAACCGATGGTTCCTGGCTTCATCTTCCACAGTTCTCCTACTCCTCCTCTTTCCTTAAGGGAAAAATCAGACATGTTTTGTCTCACAGACTGTCTGTGAGAAGGGACAGTACCCTGAGAGATCTCTCCCTGGCACAGAAAACAGTCCTTCATGAATTAAAGTAGAGACAGCCCTTTCTGAGAGGAAAACAGAGGAAGAAATTAGCATATAAGCACTGACAACATTAAAGGAAAATAAAGTAGGTTCACAAGAGCCTGAGGAAGAATGCCACGGATTTCTCTAGAAGCGCTCGTTTGTGCAGACACCAAGGCTTCAAGACTTCAAGTGAACCTCCCAAGCTATCATTTTCAGATGAACTAGGAGAAATCCAACATACACAAAGCAGAGGACCAGAATTTAAAAAGATCCCAGATGTGGACTCAGAATCTCTACTGTTTATTCAGTGACATTTTAAGAGCTCATGCTGCGCTGTTACAGTGCCAGGTGACTCTTCCCAAGAGAGATGTCAGGGTGGTCGTTAATAAATAGTAGGGCTTTATTCTGGCCTATACTTACAATTGGAGCTGTAAGGTATTTCTTCATCTGAGGGTCATACTTCCACCTTTGGTTTTCACTTTGCTTTTTTTCACATATTGTACATTTACTTCTTTGAGATACTCTGATTTTGAGTTTGGACCTAAATCTCTTTTCTGCACGCGTCCCAAAGAGACACTTTAAGCTAGTCAGGCAGGAGAGGTCAGGACTGAACAAGTGCTAATAGCCTTAAAACCTCTTTCCAGTTAGATCTTTATGTAGTATGTCATGATAGTGAATATCAGAATTGTGGACTTCACAATTTCTATGCCTCAGTTTCCTCATCTCTAAACAAGGGTTGGTGATAAAAGTAAAATTATTCATGTACTTAAAGGACATGTAAATCAAGTGTCTAATGTAATCTCTCAACCTGAAGATTTCTTGAATTTAAAAGGTACTTGAATATCCACCATAGGTTCATTTCTATCAGAGGGAGAAGTCTTCCCTCAATTCTATGCTGTTATACACAAAATCAAAATATTCCTGCTGGCAAGCTGCTGGCTGAAAAGCATAGTGCTGGGATGTAGACGAGACACCAGGGACCTCAACTACTGTGCAGTACAGAGTAGAAATGAACATTTGCATGCCAGCACAGATCAGGGATGGCAATAGAAGGGACTGAACCTCTGAAGGTGAGCAAGCCACCTATGGGCAGAACAAGACTCCCAGAAGGCCAAAGAGAGAAGGAAAGGGGATACAGGCAATTAAGAATCAAGCAAGAAAGACCAGAGAACCAGGAGTCTCATCATGAGCAGACAGCATTGGGTGGCCAAAAGATCCATCACCCCAGCTTCTCATCTGTCATGCCAAGGTCAGGGACAGACAGGTGACACTGTAATGAAAGGTGGACTAGGGTTCTTCCTGAGCATGTGCTGTGTGTTGGTGCCCAACTCCAGGGAAGGAAGGAAGAAGAGCATATGAAAGTAGTGTTAAATGTAGCTGGACTAGAAAGAGGGAAGACTGAAAACACAAATAGCAGGAAAGAAGGGATAATAGCAAATAACTATCTAATTGAGTAAGCTATATAATCACAAGAGGGTAAATGAGACATAGATTAATATTAGGGTGGGAACAGATCTTGACTTTCTTTCTGTGAATGGCTCATCAGCTATGTAGTGAAAATAATCTCTAATATGAAAACAATTCACAATTATTATCCAACTCCAACATTCAGACCATTTCTAAACCCATAACACAGGCTGTCTTTACAGACTGTACCAATAACTGGCTTTATCTGCAGTGCAGCCAGGTTACAAAATGAAGCAGAAATAAAACACTATTTAAGGTCATAGAATCCATGTTACATTTATAATTTGGCACAGAGATCTCAAACACAGTAAAATCTGTATAAGCTGTTAACTAATCTTCAGTCCCCTTCTGCCCAAACCTAATCGAGCTGAAGTCTGTTGACAGGGAATCAGATTTTTGAGATTTGCCTGATGAACAGATACGCCTGTCTTTTAGATAAGTAAATGATACACAAAGTAATTTAAGTCTCAACTTGGGATATACATCCTGATCCTTCAACTGCTACATTTTAAAGGGGTTTCTAATTTAAACCTATCAATGAATCAATTACTTCTAGGATGATTTTGAGTTGCCTGGAACTAACTCCTCAAACTACTAACTTGCCCATGCTTATGGAGCCGTTAAAAACAAGTTCTCAAATTTTCACTTGCCCGTGGCAAACTTCAGGATGTAAAGAAAACATGACTGGCAGACCAGTTGTTTTAGGCATATCATGCATGGCAGAAATAAAAAGCAAAGTATGATAGGTGGAATATTTTGGGAAAGAATGAAATGTGGGGAGAGACAACAAATTAACCATTTCTTGTAGATGTGGGAAGTGTCTATTACAATGAGTTTTTCATTTGTAGTAGCTAAAAGTCCAGCAGTTCAAAGTCCAGTGGGGAATGACAAATAGCCTGAAATATTCCATGACCATTAACGGGGTTTTCTCAAGACTTGATTTCATTTCTAGACTTAATCACAGAGATTTAGGATTTGTATATGCATATTCTTCGTGCTGACTGCTGACTAGAGATTTAGACTGGAGCTACAGTAGACAGTTGTCAGTATGACAATGTCTTCAATGGTTTTATTAGTGTGACTGCTTTTGTGGTCTTTATATGCAGGAAAAGCCCTAAAATAAATTGAAGTATGCCAATTAGAAAGTGGGTTTGGTAGTATAAATAATTTCTTTAAGGGAATTTATGTTGTCAAAAGTTATGTCTACTAATTTTTTTTTGTGTGTGTGTCATACAATCATGAAATAATTTAGGTTGGAAGGAACCTCTGGATTTCACCTAGGCCAGCTTCTTGGACTAGTGGTGTGGGGCTAACTTCAACGCTAAATCAGGTTGCTCAGAAGCCAGTGCTTCTCCAGGTACCTCTTCCAGTGCTTCACCAGCCATTGTGAATGTTGTCTTTTCGTATATACAACCAGAATTTCCCCTTCTGTATCTGGTGATCATTGGCTCTGAGAAGAGTTCGGCTATGTCCTCTCTCACCTGCCCCTACCTCAGGAAGCGGAAGACAGCAATTAAATTCACCCCTAAGCCTCCTCTTCTCCAAACTGAAAAAGCCTGGAGCTCCCTCAGCCTCTGCTTCTGTGTTGGATGCTCCAGCCCCTGCAAGAAGCTTCATAGCCCTCAGCTGAGCTCCCACCCCTCTGCACATTTCTCTCTAGTCCCAGGGGACCCAGAGCTTAACAGGGTACTGCAGAGGCAACATCGCAAATGCCAAGTCATCGTCCATTATCGCTTCCCTTGACTTACAGCCCAGGGTGCCATTAGTGTTTCTCCTGTAATCACATTTTAAGACCAGTGCTTACTCATATAGAAATCTCCTAGAATACTAAAGAACTAAACTAACGAATTATTGAAAAGATCTCAGAGCTGTAATATAATAATCTAATTTGGGAATTTCTCTAGGTTGTGTGAGTTTAAAGATCTGTATTTGTATCTCAGAGTAGCTAAATTCCTACTATAGACTAATGGTTAAACATAAGAGGTAAGTATTATGAAAGAATTCAGGATTGGCATATCACGTCTCTACAGAAATTATCAACCTTTATTTTAAGTTTATTTTTGCCTAATTTTGCTTTGTTTGAAATCAGAGAACTTCTGAAAATACTGAATAAACAGCAAATCTTTCTGTTGGCTTTGCTTTAAATTGAATATAATTAATGTTATGGGGTGGTTTTTTTTTCAAGAGCAATCTCCATAGAAGAATGCTCAAGGAAATTGGTGCGTTTTTTCCAACGAGGTGTGAAACTTCCTCTCATAGAAGGGTTAAGAGTTCCTCCTCTTCCAGGAACACTTGAGCAGAGGGAATGCGGCTGAACTGCTTTGCTTAATTAGTCAGTTTATCTGAATTAAGGATGGACTAACACTCCTAGGACAAGTAGTATAAAAGAGGGCTGGCAGTGCTGAAGAGGAAAAGCTGAAGGTTTGTTGGAAGAACACGTAAGAGAATAAATTTCAGCCTGAATTAAGACTATAGTAAGTAGAAGATTATATTTAATAAAATAGGTGCTTTTCCCCTATATATTTATGTAGTTCCTTACAAGCTGGGACATTGAATTTGGGTATACTGAGCTAGTATGTTAGGACAAGAGTGTATGTGTGCAGGGGCAGATGGGTGGTTATTCTGTGCCCTTTTCAACTGTGTATAACTACAGTGTGCTGGCATAAGTTGTGATCTGTTTAAAGCTTGCATGATCAGACTTCTTACATGCTGACTGATACTGCCTCTGTATAATGACTTAGATGTTTCCCTAAATATTTTTTGTTTTGTATTTCAGGCTAGGTTTTAATTTATGGGGTGTGCATTTTTTTTTAACGTATCTCCTACAATCGTCTTGGTTCACATCAGGTTCCAGATTTTTCTTCTATCGGTATGTCCACCTTCATATTGGTTATTCTGTTCAAATTACTCAGAATATGGCTTCTAGGTCAAAAAAAGAAACATTGCTAAGCAACTTTTTCTTTTAAATTTTATTGATAAAAAATATTAAAACTAGGAAATGCTTATGTTCCTTGGTCTGCCTACAGAATTTGCACAACTCTCGGGAAGGGTCTCTTCCTTTGGATAACTTTCTAGTTGCCATTACTGCTGAATAACTAACACTGTGGTTGTTTGCATTAGCAATAAGAACCCCAGAAGTCCCATCCTTTGAGACAGATAATTAACCACAATTTATTCTTCAATAAAACTTAGCATTTACCATAAAATCCCAAAGGCATATTTTTATTCCACAAAATCCTAGTTCATCACATTATGCATAATGGAGCATATTTATTAGCATAATCTAGCCTAGTAATGCTACCTCTCACATTAGCATGTATCTAGTAGGATCAGAGAGGGGTGTTAGAACAGGAAGTCCTCCTGCAAGACTAAAGTGTTTTAGGGGCAGATAATCTTCGTAAGAAGTAGAATAAAGCAACAATCAACGCAAATACTAACAGAAAGGAGTAGAAATATGTTACATAAAAGTTGTATCATGAAATAATAAATATAGCCTGTGCTTTTTACAAATTCAAGTATTTGTGCATAGTTAACAGTTTTTTAAAAAAGAAATCAAGTTAATTTTAAAGGCCGGTTCTTCAATTGTTCAAAACCTAAATATTATACACTGAAACCACGTTTGGGTTTTTACTTATCTTCTACGGTTTCTATTTCTGTGTATGAACATAGAATTATTTTATGGCTATATACAAGGTTTGGGGTTTTTTCCAGTACTGTGCTTACAGAAAGCCTTATATAAATCAAGCCACATGGTTCTGTAGATAGCATTCCTTGTTCTGTGCTCCAAGATTAAGCATGGCTTGTTCTGGTTCACCATAAGGTTAGATACATAAAGAAAAAGACTCCCTGTGAAAAAGAAGGATATATGGCTGGACTGCATATATACTTGAGTGAGTATTGAAGTGCATGAAATTTCTTCCGTTATTTCAAGAGGTTTCTTCCATTATTTCATCCAAGTTTTAGTCTCTGGATTAAGTTCTCATGCGGCTCCACAGAGAAGCCATTCTGGTACAGGAGACATTATGAACATCAGCATGCTGTCTCTTGAGATCAGAGATTAATCATTGGGTTGAATACTTGTATATTCTTTTCAGCTACAGCTGTTGTCCTTCCAGGATTTATCTAAGCTCAGTTTAATTTAACCAATGGGGTCCTTTGATACCTACCCTGCCAGCTCAATGTTTTCAGCATCTTGTCTTGTTAATGTATCTGAGCTCATAGGAGAACTCCTGAAGACTTATTTTAGTGCCATCTGTCCACAGCCTATTTTTTCTGATCTGCAGCTACTTCTACAGTGACTATAGGAGCATAGTGCCGAGACTCCCACAAGAGCGCAGTGAGCTGGTATAACCCCAAGCCCAGCGTGAAAGGTGAGGCCTCCGGGTCTGGCTCTGTGCTGTGCCCTTCCCTGTGTGCAGCTCTGTGCCCGCCGGGCTGGTGTGCCTAACAGTGCCATTTGTCTCTAAGCCAGCTTGGAGCCTCTCCACTCTAATCTCCTGTAAATCTGGCTCCAGGCTGGAATGAGGATCAATTAGTGACTGCAGATTAACAGGACTATATGGGGGTTTATTTGGCATATGGGGTTTAGTTCAACACAGGATTTAGATGGAATTGGAATAGTCAAAACTGACTTTACAAAAGCCCAGCCAACTTTGATTTTAAACTCAGTTGTGTGAAGCTGATAGCCCCAAGCATAGCAGGTAACTCCCTTTAGGCATCTGCTGCTTCTGCAGTAGCTGTGGAGCTCAGTTTGGGCTAAAGAGAGAGAAATGGTCTCAACCAGGAATCCTCCCTGAGATGCTGAGAAGCTCTTTGAGCAGATGTACTTATTGCATGCCCTAATGCAGCAGCTAGGATCAGACCTGACAAAAAGCCACAGACATGTAGCTGGAGGAGCAGCTTCAATGCCCTCTTCACTCCAGCGACTTTCACAGGCTTGTTCACGCCAAGCCAGAGGCTGCTGGCTGTCTTCAAATGGTTGAAGGGAGTAGGACAGTGTCACTCTGCAAAAGATCGCATCAACAAGAGTGTTTTCTTGTGTCGCTTTGGCAAGAGTGTATCCCAGGCTGTGAACCTGGCTTGGTACTGGAGTGCCATACCTGCTTATAGCACAGCCTCCCTCTTTCCTTTAGCTATGCTTTTTTCCCCTAGTGAACCTCATCTTCATTGCTGCGCACTGGGTACCACTGTATCAGGAGATGTTGGAGCCATGCCTTTCCAAGTGTCCCATAGTCTGAGCCTGAGCTATGCAGGAGCTAGAGGAATGGGACCAAATTTCCTTATGTTGAGGAAGAGAATGAAGCCAAGTGGCATTGCTGGAACCATAAGTGTCCTGGTTTTTAGGGGAAAACCAAACAGGCAATGGGTGTTAGTCTGTTCCCAGAGAGAACAGCTGCTGGCATTGTCCTCACAGCAGGTTTCTGAGCTGTAACTCTCCAAAGCAGTAAGAATGACATGATTATAAGAGACAAACTTGGCAGCACACTCTGTGACTCACTGTCCATGGTATATGCTTTTCTTTGAAGCATTTGCATAGTCCTGAGATACAAACTCCTTGGCAAATTCTTCATGGCTCAGTGATAGTCTTGAAAACTAGCATAACTGTTCAGTACTTCTTTGGGGGGCGGGGGGGGGAGCAGGGGAAACACAACTCATCCTTCAGTGTGGTGGTCAGGAGGCTCCAGCAGAATGAGATGCAAGTCTATCGCATGACTAATTAGCACGTGTCCTTTTGTTTGTTGTTCTCATCTTATTTTCTTCATCCAAAGTGCTGTGAACTCTCTACCAAGAAAATATTTATCTAGTGGATAGTGAAGTAGGATGCTAATCCTGGGGCTTGTAGTCACTACAGTGTAAATGTTTAATATCAGTGATAATGGCTCTTTGGGAAAAAGGGTGTATCACCCGTAAGTGTTACTGGCACTGGTATTACAGTCTCCTGGATCCAAGCCAGAAGATCTGGCAGATGTTAGAGGAAGCACACTTAGACCCTTAAATGAGGCACTAACGTAAATACAACGGTGTGTTCTCTGTCAGTGCCTACTCAAGCAGTGTGTGCTCACTCTGGCTGGAGAGTGCTGAGTCTGGAAGCTGCTAATCTCTGTGATAGTTGTGAGCCCAAGGCTGAGTTCCAGTATAGTTCAGGCAGGGAAAGATAATGATTTGAAAAGAACTCTGAAAGAACCAACTAGATTCTGGATTCAACTTCAAATGTAATTAATTTATTAGCATCCATGCGATTGAAGCTATAAAATGCAGGACTTCTTAGATGTGCTTATACTTTAAATACTCAGCTTGTGTCTTCCTCAGAACTCTCTGTAAGGTAAGATCAAACAAAAAATAGCAAGTAAAAACTGGATATTTGAATGAATACCAATCCTGTGTTAGTGTTTTAATGTCTAATATAGAAAACTGTTCTTTTTTTTTTTCCCCTTAGCCCAAAGACCTCCTAAGATAGGTACTATTGTCTCTTCAAGGCTTTTGTTGCAGTGAAGCAGATTGACAGAAAATCTAATCAATCAAAGGAAATAAATGCATGTTTTGTCTAAAGACTTACTATGCTGATCTTTGTTCGGTCATCTTTATTCTAGTACACTTAATTGCTTAATATTAAACCAACTGATTAGCTTAGTTGCTGTACATTTTCTTCAACTGTTAGCTGACTTTGTTCCTTACGTACCATTCAGCTTATCTCTTGAGAAACTTAAGGCTAAGTACTTATCACCCCAATGCAGGGAGCAAATGTGCAGGACATAGAAGTTTTCTTGGTGAATGGAGAGGTATGTTTTATGATGTATTTGGTTACTGCACTCAAGAGGGACAGAGTGAGACCTTAGAAGCTTCTAGCCGATTGGGGTGGCAGGCATGCCTCCCACCTCCTCCATCAGCCACGCATGGACTGCATCTGACTTGCAAACATAGGGGCGGGCTGTCTTTCCTAACACTGTCCTGAGTCCTTCCTGCTGACTGGGAGGAAAGGAAGAGGCTCTTCACTTTATCATCATTTCTCCTGAGTGCCAGCACAGCAGAGGATGCCCAGCAGTCACTCATCTGTTTACTGATTCACAAAAGGTTTGATTTTTTAAGGGAAACATTCTGATTGAGAGGAGTCTGTGCATGTAATGCTACAGCTTTTATCTTCTGAAAGCACAGTTCTATAACCACGGCATTCCTCGGAGGCAACAAATTCTCTAATGCTTTTTTTAATTGATGTAAGTATAGATTAATCATATGCTAACTTGACAAGTGGCTTTATTGCAAATTGCTTCTGTCTTCAAACACAGTAAAATGTTCCTTATTTAAAAAAAAAAAAAAAGAAAAATCATGGAGTTTCAGCTTCTTAGCACAAATGCCGAGTTGTAATCTTGGGGTTTGGCATAAGTATTCTAAACAATACACAGAGAAATAATCTTCCAATAGTAAGTTCTAAAGAAAAAAGGGGGTAGGTATGGTTGTTTCTTAGAGTGTGTAGTAATGTACATGAAAACTTGCAGCAGATAGTATCCTTGCCTGTATCTTGCATTCTTGTTTGTATTTAAGAGGGCTGATCAAATATTTGTGTAAGTTAATGGGAATTTCTCCAGTTGATCTTATGGCATCCAGTTTAGGTCTAAATACCTTTTTAAAACTGTGAAGGATATTTTCTTAACTTGAAGTCAGGAAAGTGTGGCTGGGAAATCTTTGAACCATATCCTTCTTAATAAAATATAAATTAAGATATTCCTTATTCAGTCAAGGGGTGTAATTCTGTTTTACATATGTTACTTATGGTGAGGCAATTAGAGGAAAGATTTAAGCTGTTCTCCTGAAAAGCACTGAAATGTACTGTAGGCTTAAGTTGAGGTTCTGATCTTGTATCGCTTTTTATCCAATATCTTTCTAAGCCCTAAGATAGAAGAAAGCAAATCACAGAAAACACCCTTTGCTTAGGCACAGAGTGTGAAAGGCAAAGATGACAGACTGCCTGAAGTCTGTCAAGCAGATCAGAAAAACAAACCCATTTCTTTTTAATAACCTTTGCTGTCAATTATTTGGAGTAAATTTTCACTTCAAGATTTCTTTTTTTAAGAGGAACAATACCGCAAGGCCTATAAAATACATTCCTCCTGCAAGTGCTTTTTGGAGCATTCCTCCTCAGAGGCAGGAGGCAACAACTGACAAAACCAGAGGTAGAGTCTGTAGGCTTGCTTACTGGCTTGCTTTGAACTTTGTTTCTATGTATTTTTTTCAGAAATGGTCTCATCAGTTGTCCCCAGTGTTTTGGAGTGCCCCATAATGGCTTGATCCCCAAAATACTTTATTTGGAAGAGCTAAAAAAATGCACTTGCATTAAGTCATAGAGTTCAAAGCTCTAAGGCTGCAAAGCTGGAAGTTAGGTTGACTGAGAACCATAGTTTGGCAGTAAGCACTTCCCTCTTGTATTGGTGGACTATCCTAGTGAACGTCTTCACCTGTAATATAAGAGGATGAGTCAAAATGTGTATAGAATCTAAATGTTTCCAATAGTCTCAGATATCTGCAATGGTTGGCCAGACTTGCTCAGTACCACCGGCAGGGAACAGGAGAGCCAGCTGATGCTATCTTCTGGATGCAGCCCTGCTTGCTCCTTAAGCAACGAGATCTGACACAGGCTCCTAGTCTGGGTAGTATTAGCTCTCTCACAAAAAAACCCTGTTCTAGTCTTGCTGTCCTCCTATACCCCATTCATCCCTCCCTTTCCTCCTCACACCAAGGAAGAGTTTTGGTCCTTAGCCTGAGGATGAGATTTTCTGTGTTGTTCGGCCATAGTGGTGAGGGAGCAAGGGCAGAAGAGGAGGAGGAAGGTGGTTGTATGGAGAAAACCAAGGGACAGAAGAATATGCTTCTCAGTTCTGGTAATCTGTGTTTTAGTTTTTTCCAAAATAAAACCTCCCGAATAGCTCTGTGCTGAACCATGGGGTGGTCTCCCTTATCCAATGCCAGACCCTAACCACCTGGTTACCTCTCTGTACTTCAGGGGTGTATGTTTCCCAGCGAGTCTCATGCTATAGTAACAAAACATCAAATTACAGGTTCTAAAAATATACAGCAAATCACTAAAGATCAATTTTCAGTCCTCCTTCATAGTAAAAACAGTGGCAGGTAAGAAATAGAAATGAACTTATTTCTGGTGCTAGGCTATAATCCAAACTGCTTGGAAAGAGTTTCTCTACTATCTTTCAAATAGGACAAAACTGGTCCACGTATGAGAAAGAAAACCCCTTGTGCCATTACTTATCCATTTTCTTCTTTCTCTTCCCCACTACACTGCAACAGGAGAATCCTACCAAGGGACGCAGTGCTCTCGTGGCTTTGTCTTGGCAGCCAAAAGTTGTTCCTCATTCCTAACCCCGGTGTTATAGCGGAGGGGCCAGTGAAGCTTTTGACTCATCCTAGACTTTTACTAGGAAGAAATTTTATGATCAAACATCACAAACAATGAGTAGAAGGGAAAATAGTAGAGATTTGTTTAACGAAGGAGTTGTCAAATCAGCTTGCTATAATTGCAGAAGGATTTAGTGTTGTGCCAGAGTTTGGGGAAGAAATGTTTATTACTACTCCATTACTTTATTACTATGTCTTAGTTTACAGATTAGAGAGGATTTTTTTGTGGTCATATAACAACTACACATTTTTAATTTAAGTTTAAAAGGAAGAACAATAGGTAATATTGGAAGATACCTGGATTTTCAGCTGAAAAGGAACTTCAGGTACTATAATAGGAAGCTATTCCAGTACAAATTTTTTGGACTGCAAGGTGTTTTTCAAAAGGATTAAAAAATAACTTAGTTGAGCTCTTGAGCAAATGAGGCAGACAGAATGAGATCATAACACAGAGCATGTATTGCCAGAACACTTTGAAGAGAGTGGCATCAACTCTTACACTGGGACAAAGGGTTTGAGAAACCGAGTGGATCACTTTCATGCAAAAACATGTAACAGTAACCTTGAGGAGGAGCAACTATAGCTTAAAAAAATGTTTTGTCTGCCAAGCTGTCAGGATTTCAAGGCAATCCCTGCAAACATGAAAGAAAATCTTGTAGGGAAGAGGGCAGGGCCACTTAAAAGAAAGTCACAGCCAGATTCCTCCCTCCTTGGATTTTTGGAAAAAAAGTTAAGCAGCATGTGATCAAAAGTTGTGAGGTCTTGTTTTCATTCTCTGTAGTTATTTGAAGCTGTCACACTATCCCTTTCACTACTCATATCTGCAAGCTCCTTTGCTTTGATCTCCAAGCATTTCCCCGGTAACCTGGATAGAACAACAATTTGTTACAGTAGTTAAGATCACTTCAGCTTAGAGGTGATGGTGAATTAGGATAGGTTTGGATGGTCAGTGTCCAAATGCAGAGTCCTCTCTAGATTCCATTTCATGTACCGCCCACTGCCACAGGGAAGCATAAATGTGATGAATAACATCATACATAATCTGCTATCTTGAAAATCTGTGGTCAGTCAGAGACTTGCATAACGCAAATAAGTCTTGATTTGGCCAAAAAGGGCTGTGGCTTCTGTGGAACTACGTGTACAGGCATGAGTCACAGCACAGATGTGCAGGTAAATGTGCTGCAATCTAACCTCCAATTTGAGAGATTATCTTGTCCTTGGTATATCCTATCCCACAAAGGATACTAGGCTTTAATCAACCTATGTAGCTCAGGACAGAGGTCACTTAATGACGTCTGAATGCCATAGGGTCTGGTATGGTAAACAGTCTCTGGCATTACTATCTGCTCTTGTGGACTTTGGGGTGAAGCGTGAGCATAAGGCAATGTCCCAGAAAGAGATGAGGAACAGCATATTATGTATTCATTCTAAATAGAATTAGGTCTAAATTACCTATACACAGAGAAAGGAGCTGAAGAGTTAAAGCTAGCATTTCAACCAAAACTGAGGCTGGGATTATTGCAGACAGCAGGATGCTGTGGTAGTGTTTTGTACCTAGAGGGAAACAAATATTAATCAAAATGATTAAGTGACAAACCAAGCCATGAGGATGTGGGGGCCGTAGGGCAGAACTGAGCCTCGGATAACATCATGTTCTGGTCTTGCAGAAATATGATGAAAGGTAAGACGGGGACAGCGGCTTAAGGAACTTCAGGAATGAATGTCATGTCTTGACCAAATTGTGTGAGGGGTGGAATACGAAACCATAGCAACAAAAGAACAGCCACATGAGACTGAATGGAGGAAATCACCAAAATTTTCCAAGTCTCTGTTTTGAGAGACGTGTGAAGTCTCTCAGATTTGCAGAATAGAGCATTTATGCTACCTTGCTGCCTTGAGGACTGTCGAGTGTATCAAACTAGACCTGACACCAGCACTGAACTATTTCAGAGTTGCATATATGAAGGGTATTCCATGGAAATAGCATGTATGTCTGTATTGTATGGCCTATGTGCCCACCTAATGCAGGGATGATGGCAGGTACTGTAGTGACAGAGGTTATGGTTATCATTTTGCTTCCTTTGAGACAGTAAGAATTCATACAGGAGTAACAGTGGCTGGATTAAAAGTTTGTCTAGTTATTCTGGCACGCTAGGTAGCTGTTTCTTACAGACTGGCTAGAAGCTTCATGCCTCTTTTGCAACAAAATTACACAAGTTAGTTGTTTTACTGTTCCTGCTTCCCTGGGTTATGCTTTTGCAGCCTAATGGAACAATCGGGCAAGTTTCCAGCTGTTATTAACTGCTTGACAATTGATCTGTTCTGTTAGGGAAGAAGGGGGGATGGCAAACAGTGTCTGTACTAACCAGTGAAACATCATAACGAGTTTCAGTTTAGACAAATTCACGGTGTCTCACTATTCCCCGGTGGCTCTTCTCTCTGTCTGTTAAGATTTTGAGTACAAAGTTGGAAAACTGACTGCAGTGGCATTATTATCATGTTTGCTTGCAGATTATCAGCTTATTCTGGTGCAACTGATAAAACGGTATTTGGTTCTATTTAAATGCCACAGCATTTGTTGATAATTAGTTATTAAACTACAGGGTGGATATTTGCTCTCAGTGTTTCTTCAAAACACCGTGTTATGTTTTTTTTGCTGTTTAATCTGAAGCTTAAACGCCATGCAGAAGATTCTTTCAGGGAAAAGATTCGTACATTGTCTTCATCTCACCACTTGATACACAATGTGTTACAGAAGATCAATGAGCAGTTTTAGACTTAACCATCTATTGACCAGATCTCTTATAGTTGTATAACATACTTGTGTCACACTGAGAATGTAATTGTCAGTGGGGTGAGGAGGAGAAGAAGAGAAAATGTGCATAAGACCAGATAGATATTTCACTCTCTCTATATATTGCTAAAAGCTCTCAGAAGTTCCTGTAAGACATGTCTGTTTCTGCTGCTACACTTATGCCTCTGGCTGAGCCAGACCTAGTCTCGCTGATTGAGAATCCACTCTGTTTTATAAAATAAATAAAAGAAAAAATTAGGTTAATAAGTTTGCCATAGGCCTGTCTTTCCTGTGCCTCTCCATAGTAAGACCTGAGTAATGGGATTGCAGCAGTCTGTGGGGCTCAGGAGCATACCCTACACATCTGATGTGCACAAACCTCTGTTGTGCAACGTCAGGGAAGAAAAACCACTCTGAAATCCTAATGTGCCTGCAGTCCTCTCGCAGAGGGGTTGGGCTGGGGAGAAATAGGGAGCAGGCATGACAGACATTGTGATATTAACACGCTGATGGGTTGTATTCCTCAGCCACAAAAAACAGGTGAATACAAGAGTCAATAAATCTTTACATAATTACAGTATTTCCTGTTCCAGGTCTTTAGGAATAGATAGCCAGGAGCTGTCAGGCCCCTCTCCCTCAGAGCTGCTAAAGATCTGCTCTATCACAACTGAAGTAGAGAGCACAAGCAATTAACAAATAAGATGGGAGTGAAGGGGAGAGAACTCTAATTAAACCCATTCTGAAATGGAAGTAAACAACTGGGCAAGGAACTTTACTGCAGAAAGCTTGAGAGGATGGAGGAAAGCTGAGGAAAAAAGAAATTAATTAAATATTGTCCCAAAGGCAAATTAATAACTCGGAATAGTCTGACAGTAATCCAGTCTTCCTCAGGACGTGCTTGACTTCTCTGCTCTTCCCTTCCCACTCCCAGCCTCTTGCTCTAAGAGAGGGTATTTAAATTGTAGGACTATACTAGCAACAGGCTGCTTCTGTAGGCTGCAGCACTCTGTTTCGTGAACTCCTCTTTGCTGGCTTCCCCAGCAAGCAGTGACTGCTGTGGTGCCCCACTTCTCTCTGACCTGGGGCATCTAGCACCAGCTTGGTTTCGCCTCTGCCCTGAGCAATCTCTTGCACCAGTTCCTGGCAGTACTGCAGCACTCAGAAGTGGAGAATCTCTACCAAAACAGACATTTCCCATTTGGAGAAATTCCTCTTTAAAATAAACATATCAAACCACTATTGGTAGGGGAGAAACCTAAGGCTGAGGCTGCCTGTTACAGCATTAGATGAGGGGAGATTCCTTGGGCACACCAGGAAGATTATGGTGCAACCACAGTGGTGTTTTTGTTTGAATTGCGGTAAACCAAGATGTGTTCTGGCTTGTGAGGCAGAGAAGTCTTGGAGCATGTCAGCTAGATGTCTTGTAAATTTTAGGAAAATGAGAACCGTTTTAATGACTAATTTAGATACAGCCTGTAAGGCATAATTGCTTAATGTGGTACAACGGGAGTTGATGCACAAAGGTGCACGTAAACCAGCACAACTTATCAGCCATACCCTTCCTAAGCTAAGTCTCACAACACAAGAATTGGTGAGCTTCCAGAGAAGTCATCAGAAAAGCAGCTAAAATTGACAACCTTATTTACTGATCCTGTGGAACTCATTGCCATAGGATGTTGGAACAGAAAGTGTAAATAAATTGGAGAAGTCGAAAGAGGAGCATGGAAAGTGGATCCAAATACAAATTGTAAATTAGGAATTTCCTAAGAAACCAATAATTAGAAGCTGGACAGGTGAACGGGGGAAGGCTTTCCCTATACTTGCTTTGTTTCTCACTGCATCCTTGAATATCCACTACTAGGCATTATAAGATGTGACTACAAGGCTGGACCAAATAGACCAATGGCTAGTTTTATTAATGTGAGACTGTGTAGTTGTCTGTACCTTGCAAAGGTTCTCCAAGGAAAGGACAACTAGAGAGAAAGGGCACATCTCCTTCCTAAGCTAAACAGTCCTTAGGATACCTAGTCTCACACAGTAGCATTCATCATTTCTGTCCTCTGCATCTTTCTTAGCTCCCCAATACTTCTGTGAGAGGAAAGGTCTGTAACAGAATGTATTGCTGGCTGCTGTTGGGATTGGTAGCAACATAAGGACTTTATTTTTTTTTTTTAAAAGATTTATTTTGATGGTTTGCTTGTTTTGTCTGCCTCAGAACTGAACTAACAGCTTCCTAGGACTAGCCATAATGGTTTCAAGATCTTCCCAAATTAAAATAGCTACCTGCGAGTCCATTACTGTATATGTATTAAGGGTTTTTTTCTACGTTCATTAACATGCATGTATGAACAAAGAGTTCTTTCTGTCACTTAAATCACAAAGTGACTTTCTACTATTCTCTGCAATCAGCTTTAGATTAGATTGTCCCCAGTACACTGTTACACAAACATTCTCCTCACATCTGGCCTCCTTTTCAAAATAACTCAATAGGTTGAGCAATACAGTCACCAGATAATGGTGGTATTGTGCATTACTTTAACAACTGATGGAATTAATTTTACGCAGAAGTAGCTAAATTCAGCAGCATGACCAATATCCAGTTTAGCATGGTGTTTTAGCATGTTCTTGTAAGTTATGCAAGCGCTATCTAAGCACACAAGCGTCTTGTACTGGTCTGGAACAGTGAATTATATTTTGCAGGGTGGGTCATGCAAATTACTTAAAACCTTGATTTTCATTACAACCATAAACGGGAGGTGAGGGGCTCTATACCCAAAACTCTGCTATGCAATTACCAATTATTTCAACATTTACTTGGGGAGTATGTTCTTCCCAATGGCTTAGTGTGTACTACCTATAGATTCCTGTTTCAGTTCTCAGGTTAATGTTTTATTAATTAACAACATAAGTCTTAACATGGAAGTAATGCCCCTTGAACCAACAGCAAAGTGGAATGCAGTAACACAGTGTTGTTCCAGGATTTTTTTGAAATACCTGGCATGAGTCATACACTTGGATATAATTCAGTCACTATTACATCCTCCCGTTGGTATAATTGGCAATAAAAATTGAGTCTCATGAAATGTCCTAGATTCTTCTGATAGTCTAGTGACAAGCTTACTGTTAATGACTTGCCTTATATCATATTAGTGTTCCTTCCTTTCATATACTAGCTTACACCATGAAATTACAGTAGCTTGCTCAACTTGCAAAATCAGCAAGAGTGGGCAGAGGTCAACTCCAACTGAACTTAAAAACCAGTACTTAAGAATGAACAGACCAAAAGGTTGCTACAATGGGAAATGCCTGATCCTGAGTGAAGCAGAAAAGGTGGAAAGAAACCTTAATGGTAGCTGTCAGTAGCAACCCAAACAGAGGATATTGGGCTATGATAGGGTGTTATGCAGATTTATAACTTGGTACTTTTATGTTACCTGAGAAGCCGTGCATATATCTGTCTGGAAGCTTGTGCAGTTACAGGCTAGGCATCTTCTCACTGGAAGAGCTCTCTTACTAAGAGCCATTCACCAAATGCACGATACCTTCCTGTGGGGTTTTAGGATCTTCTCTGAAGGCTCAGGCGTACTTCAACATCAGTAACCAGTGTCTGCAACAGTGCAGTGGGAAACACTTCAACAGTCGTTGGGTAGGCCGCTCTTCCCCCCTGCCCTTAATTACAAAGTGTGTTCTGTCCATTACATTACAATCAACACCACAGGGAGATCACAAGAAATAAGATTTATGGTACTATTTCATAATATGTAGAAGATTTGAACTGGTGAGCAGTTCTTCCTGAAAAGTCATCCTCAACCTTCAGTCCCACTGCAGGAGACATACTCAGATCCTTATAGAAATGGGCTTTAAATGTAGTAAACCTTGTGTGAAGAGGAGCAATGTAAGTTCACCTCTCAAGTTATTTTTCCTCTCCATAGGAAAAGTTTGGGTCCAAAATAATGGGTTTCTATCAATGACCTTTTATTCCATAAACAAAGATACATTATTCACTTGGAATCAGTGAAATTACTTTCATTTCTAATGTGTTCCTGGAATATGCTGTTCTGCCTATGTAATCATTTCTATAAATGATTACACCACATAAATAATTAGGTTGTTAAGAAGTATTACCATCTTGAGCAAAGGCTGACAATTAAGTCTATTGCAGAAAAACTGTTTACAACTTTCCTGCAACTGACTATCTTTTTAATGTAGAATTATTTTTGCTGTTACTAGTGCTAACCAGCCAAAAGAGTTCTGCTTTTGACAAATGAAGACACTATATGAAACTATTGTAGTGTCATCCACCTCCCTTTCTAGAGATCATAGTTCAAATGACGCTGGTTTCCAAAACAGAAAAACATGGAATGGAAACACTGTTATGCTCAAGATATCGTTTGTGGGCAAAGAGGAAGCACACCTTAGATCTACGAAGAATTTACTGGTAACTGTGAGCTTGTTACTATAATCGGAACTTGAAGAGCCTCGTTATTACTCCAGATCTTTTTATTACAGAGGCAGAGAGAATAACAATGCAGTCAGCAGTGCTGTACACATATTCCTCCCCCTGCTCCTCAGGTCCTGGATCAGGTTGATGGTTTCACCCTGGTGGGAGGTGGGTTATGACAAGTCATCTGCACTTCTGGTCCTTTGTTCTCTTTCTATTGGTCTGCAGCACCATGTGGCACCTGAATTTACTATATAACAGTGCCTTTTACAAAATCCCAGGAGAGTAGGTAATGGAAGGGACCTCTGGAGATCTAGTCCAACCCTCCTGCCAGAGCAGGGTCACCTAGAGCAGGTTGCACAGGATGGCCTCCAGGCAGGTTTGGAATGTCTCAAGAGTCGGAGATTCCACCACCTCTCTGGGCAGCCTGTTCCAGTGCTCTGCCACCCTCAAAGGAAAGAAGTTCCTCCTCATGTTTAGATGCAACTTCCTATGTCCCAGTTTGTGCCCGCTACCTCTTGTCCTGTCACTGGGCACCACTGAAAAAAGACTGGTCCCATCCTCCTGGCACCCTCCCTTGAAGTATTTGTAAGCATCGATAAGATCCCCCCTCAGTCTTCTCTTCTCCAGACTAAAAAGACCCAAGTCCCTCAGCCTTTCCTCAGAAGAAAGGTGTTCCAGCCCCCTAATC